>CM060620.1:45147466-45319966 GCA_030578275.1 Meda fulgida
AGAGAGAGAGAGAGAGAGAAAAGAGGAGGTAAAGAGAGAGAGAGCCAAGAAAGGGACCCAGAGAGTCAGAAGAGAGAGAGCATAGAAAGAGTCCCCTTTTATCCTTTCTCTGACCATGTGACTATAACCCAAATGTGAGACATTTAAACTGACCAATCAGATCAATACAACTTCCCCCAACATAAAAAAGGTGGGACAATTTCATAGACCCCCGAAGTACACCCAGTTTGGCCTTGAGTCTTATCAGCCCCCCTGTGTCTTTAGGAATTCCAAATGTTCCTTGTGGAAGAAAGAGGGGTGGAAAACAATAAAACAAATGTCTTTGTTATTTTATTTTAGCAGGAAAATCAATCCTTACAGCAGTATGCAGATGAATACACCAATCAGCCTCAGAACAGGTCTCAGTAAACCCTAATCTGGAGTTTTGGTGCGAATGGCAGGATAAATTGAACATTGTGCATAAAGTGATTTAAATGTTCATACATTTCAGAATAAATGTACAAATAAAGATCAAATAAAAAAAACATTATCCTTTTGTGGGTCAATTTTAAAGGGATAGTTTGTTCAAAAATAACAATTCTGTCTCACTCATGTTGTTTCAGTTGTGTGACTCATTCTTCTGTGGAACATATTTTGAAAAATGTGTCAGTTATGTTGTTTGTACATACAATTGTTGCACCGATATTGGTTTAACTGGTTCCCAATGTTCTTCAGAATATCTTCTTTTCTGTTTCACGGGAACTGAATATTACACAACACCCCAAAGAGAAACTCCGCCTATTCATTCACTCCCTTTGATGTGAACACGTGGAATTACAATGACGACTGACGTCATGAGATTTTGGCAGCATAAATAGTGGATCAGAATCAATCTGTGAGACAAACTGCCTGATAATACAGTTTATTATCCAGATTTGATCACCAGCACAATGACTGATGCAACGGATGGAGGATGGAGCCCAGAGGAGCCTGTCAATGCAGATGCGGAGAATATCTGCACTGAGGTAAGAGACAGAAAATCACTCTTGTTGAAAATGTGTTTTTGTTAAAACACAGCCAAGTAAAATTATCTATTTTGATGCTGTAAAATGTGTTATTTAAAAAAAAAAAAGTTTTACTTTTCACTTAAAATCACAAAACATTTCACTTGAGTTTTATGATATCTGACTGATAGACGTACCCTAGAGAGCAATAAACAAAATCTTTTTAAAATAATAATTTAGATGAATATAAAATGTGTATTTGTTTATTCAGGCAGGGAAGCAGGCTGGAGTCCGTTTTGATGTTTGCATTCCTAAAGCCTTCAGGCGTCAGATTGTGTCAGGAACAAACTATCTGTTCAAGGTAAATGAGTGTTTTGTATTGTTTCACAGAAATACTTTCAGCAAAATTTGTATGTTTCTAATATCAACAAGCAAACTACAATTTCTTCACTGTAAAAAACGTCACTGTATAAAGTTTCTCTGCATTTGTATAACAGAAAACTTTTCTCTCTCTCTCTCTCTCTCTCTCACACACACACACACACACACACACACACACACACACACACACACACACACACACACACACACACACACACACACACACACACACACACACAGGTGAAGGTCTCAAAAGATAAGTTCCTTCATGTAATGATATTTCAAGCTCTCTCCTGCAATGGAGGTAAACTGACTGTGACTGGAGTCCAGTACCCTAAAACCGCCACTGACCCTCTGGAACCCTTTAAAATTAAACACTAACCGCACGCAGAAAATAGTCTGATATAATAACAGACGCACAATGAGCTGCCATACTGTATAGAGGAACTATTGAAAACTGTTTAATTCCTCAATAAACTCCATCTTCAAACCCTCAGTGCCTGTGTCAGTGTGTGTTTATGTGAACAACACCAAATTCACTTCACTTTACTACAATGGTTTTATGCTGAAATAATAATCTCAAAAACAGTTTCTCATTCCAAATCTTTAAAAACAAAAGTACAATAAAATACATTAATTGAAAAATGGCATTCATTTTTAAGATGAATTAAATAAATCAAAAACGTGTGCACCACACGCGGCTATTGACTGATGAACAGGTAATAACTTACTTGATTTTTCATTCGTTAATGTCTCGCGGTCTTGCTGGGTTTTTTTTTTAACAATACAATTTTGGGCTAAAAGTGTGTTGTAACGCAAGCGTTACTGAACATAGACCGAGTAAAATATGACTGGAAATTGATTAGTAGACTAGCCTTACATTACTGCATTACAGCAAAAAGTAATAGCCTATGTTACTGTAATGCATTACTTTTGTAACGCGTTACTCCCAACACTGGTGCTAATTAGATGATGAACGTTTATGTTGCTACACAATTAAGGCTGCAAATATAGTGGCCTTTAAATTGCTGCATCAACATTTATGAAGTCCCACATTTCAAACTATAACCATAAACAATGTCAAACTTTCCTGCTAAATTAATATGCATTCACATGTCAATCTCACGAATTAGCTCTTATTCATACGCAGTAGCGGCGCCGGGGGGTGGGGGGGGGGGGGTCTAGCGGGGTCCCTCCCAAAAAATGCTTTGACCCCCCTCTCCCTTCCTGATTAAAACATATATAAAGATTTAAAAATGTTTCTCTTCAAACTACGCAGAACAATTATAATTAATAATTTATTCGACATATAAAAAAATATAAACATAGAATCACTGCGACGCACCATGAACGTCGCTGCGCCTTGCGTCATTACGTTCAAGGCGCTGCCGCGAGCCCGCAAGAGCTGCTACGCTACAGTTTCGTGGATCAAACAGTACCAGTCAGGGCTGGACTGGCCATCGGGCATTTCGGGCATTTGCCCGGTGGGCCGACGTGCTTTGTGGGCCGCTACATACTTTATTTTTTTTTTTTGTCTTGTCTGAACGGCCAATAAAACTCGCACATCGGGCATACTGATGGTGATTTTTCTTCTTTTGTGGGCCGATGTTTTTTTGTTTTGTTTTTGCAACGGTATGGTAGACTGGGTACAGTTGAGACAATTTTTGCGTTTAGATTTTTCACACAAAAATAGATACTGAAAAGAAGTGAATTTCCACATGACATTTCATTAGCTTAAGATATTATCAATCAATATTACCCATAATTAGTTTATATTTTCCACAATTAGCTCATAAAAATAAGGTGCTTTTTGTCTCAACTGTACCCATATGTGGTACAATTGAGACAGTACCATGGTACAGTTGAGACACCCATTTTTAATGAAGTAAAGGTAACTAACCGTTCATTGCAAATATAATAAATAAAGAAAATAACATTTGGGCAACATGTTTGTTTATTCATCTATTTAAATTAATTCATTTTATTTAAATTAGCACTGGTTAAAATGTATAAAACAGGAACAAGATATTTCATGAACAGATATTGCAACAGTACAAATGGATACATTCCAATGACAACACTAACAATAACAATGTCAAAAGTAACAGTAAACAACCAACAAAGGAAAAAATGGATTCATGTGTCACTTTCACAATGATGGCATGTGTAGCTGTCTCCGCCTAGGGTACACTCTACGTGTGACCACATGCTACACCTAGAGCAGGACACCCATTTCTCTCCCGACCGTGAACTTGAGAACCATTCGTCACACACCAGGCATTTTGTGTCTTCTGTGCTTTTCTTTCTTCTTTTTCCTCCTTCCTTTTTCTCTGTCATGATCTTCCTCTTCACCTTCATGAAGGATCTTCTTTTCTCCTCTTCAAGGGTCTCCTTTACAGGGGTATCAGTGAGAATTTCAGTGGTCCTTTTCCTCCGACGTTGACCATTGGCCTTTCTGGGGCCAGCTTTTGGATGAGGCTAAACTTTGGAACATGCTGGACCTGGTGAACATAAACACACACACACACACACACACACACACACACACACACACACACACACACACACACACACACACACACACACACACACACACACACACACACACACACACACACACACACACACTCTCTCTCTCTCTCTCTCTTAAAATTAACTATGTGACTGCTGCACACATCTTAAAAATGGTGTATCAACTCTTTTGTGTCCTATGCTGGCTAATTATGACATTTAACCTGTTATCATAACACTGAACAACTAAACAGCGTGTGACGTAATCGAACTCTATCGATTGAGACAGTGTGTCTCAACTGTACCCTGATGGCCACCTCGCGCATTTCTCTAGATTTTGCAATGACCATGTATTACACAATACCATGAAATATGCCCGTTTTTAGGGCACAGAATAACGTTTGTGATGATACCAGTTACGTTTAACAGTCACATAAGGATAATAAGCTATTCATTGTGGAGTGTGCATGGTGAAGGGAACGTCTTACCTTAGAAAAAAAACTTTTGCCGATATCTTCGGATCGGAGATGCGTCCATTGTTCAAATTTCCCACGATCAAAGAGGACACTAATACGCATGTGCACAGCAAAAATCACAACTTGTGCTTGCTGCGCACGCAAGTTATTTAAGGTGTCTCAACTGTACCCAGTCTACCCTATAAACTATTAAAGGTGGTGGATTGGCCAATTGGTCATGATCGACTCTGGGCTGGACCAATTACAGCCGAGGAGGTCAGATGCACCCTCCCCCTTCAACGGATCAGCAATCACATATCATTGCTGCTGAACAAAAATGGAAAACAAAAAATGTAGGATAACATAATGGCTCATATTAAGAGCATTCAAACAAACATGACACTGATCATTCGTCTGGTATTAGAACATCTTTACAGACCAACATAACATCATTAATAACCCATAACACTGATCTGCTGCATAATAAAGAATGAATAATCACGCTTTAAATAATATTACCGATCTGAATAACACAGAACGATCTCTACAGGACATGTCCGGACATGCACGTATGTCACGGACGCATAACTCTGTTCAGATCAAGTCTAACACAAATATAATCAAACAGACTTACTTTGGAGTTGGTAATGGTCACACTTAAAATAGTGTGAGAGAGAGAGAGAGAGAGAGAGAGAGAGAGAGAGAGAGAGAGAGAGAGAGAGAGAGAGAGAGAGAGAGAGAGAGAGAGAGAGAGTGAGTGAGTGAGAAGAGGAGGTAAAGAGAGAGGAGAGAGAGAGAGAGAGTGAGAGCGAAGAGGAGGTAAAGAGAGAGAGGGGAGAGAGTGAGAGAGAGAGAGAGAGAAGAGGAGGTAAAGAGAGAGAGGTGAGAGAGTGAGAGAGAGAGACAGAGAGAGAGAGAGAGAGAAGAGGAGGTAAAGAGAGAGGAGAGAGAGTGAGAGCGAAGAGGAGGTAAAGAGAGAGAGGAGAGAGAGTGAGAGAGAGAAAAGAGGAGGTAAAGAGAGAGAGGAGAGAGAGTGAGAGAGAGACAGAGAGAGAGAGAGAGTGAGAGAGAAAATAGGAGGTAAAGAGAGAGAGGAGAGAGTGAGAGAGAGACAGAGAGAGAGAGAGAGTGAGAGAGAAAATAGGAGGTAAAGAGAGAGAGGAGAGAGTGAGAGAGAGAGAGAGAGAGAGAGAGAGAGAGAGAGAAAAGAGGAGGTAGAGAGTGAGGAGAGAGAGAGTGAGAGAGAGAGAGAAAAGAGGAGGTAAAGAGAGACAGAGAGAGAGAGAAAGTGAGAGAGAGAAAGAAAGAGAGAAAAGAGTGAGAGAGAAAATAGGAGGTAAAGAGAGAGAGGAGAGAGTGAGAGAGAGACAGAGAGAGAGAGAGAGAGAGAGAGAGTGAGAGAGAAAAGAGGAGGTAGAGAGAGAGAGAGAAAGAAAGAGAGAAAAGAGGAGGTAAAGAGAGAGGGGAGAGAGAGAGAGTGAGAGAGAGAGAAAAGAGGAGGTAAAGAGAGAGGAGAGAGAGGGAGAGAGAAATAGAGAAAAGAGGAGGTAAAGAGAGACAGAGAGAGAGAGAGAAAGAAAGAGAGAAAAGAGGAGGTAAAGAGAGACAGAGAGAGAGAGAGAAAGTGAGAGAGAGAAAGAAAGAGAGAAAAGAGGAGGTAAAGAGAGACAGAGAGAGAGAGAGAGAGAGAGAGAGAGAGAGAGAAGAGGAGGTAAAGAGAGAGGAGAGAGAGAGTGAGTGAGAGAGAGAGAGAGAGAGAGAAAAGAGGAGGTAAAGAGAGGAGAGAGAGAGTGAGAGAGAGAGGGAGAGAGAAATAGAGAAAAGAGGAGGTAAAGAGAGACAGAGAGAGAGAGAGAGAGAGAAGAGGAGGTAAGGAGAGAGAGAGAGAGTGAGTGAGAGAGAGAGAGAGAGCGAAGAGGAGGTAAAGAGAGAGAGGAGAGAGAGTGAGAGAGAGAGAGAAAAGAGGAGGTAAAGAGAGACAGAGAGAGAGCGAGAGAGAGAGAGTGAGAGAGAGAGAAAGAAAGAGAGAAAAGAGGAGGTAAAGAGAGACAGAGAGAGAGAGAGAGAAAGAAAGAGAGAAAAGAGGAGGTAAAGAGAGAGGAGAGAGAGAGAGAGAGAGAAAAAAGAGGAGGTAAAGAGAGAGAGGAGAGAGAGTTTAACACACTTTATTTATATCACTACAACGTCAGCAAAACATCCAATCACATTGTCCAAAGAAACAAAAAAGAGGTACAAAAATCAAGACTTATTGTAACATGGTAGTAAAGATCAACGTTTCTTCTTCAACTGTACAAATAGCTCCATTAAAACACCATTTGTGCAAAAAACTTTCTAAATCATTCATCAGTTTATAAAACTTGAAATCAAGCATAACTCTTGCTTTTACCATATTTTTAAAAACAAAAACCACATGTTGTCCTCCTCTACCTTCTATTCTGTTTTTCCTGGTCAGGTAAACAGCAAGTTTGGCTTGCCCAGTTAAAAAATTCAACAATTGACTTTTTATTCTTTGTGCCACACTATATTTGGGTCCAAGAATCCAAATCTTAGAAGAAAAAAACTCCCCAAAATTCATGAAAAGAACATCAAGAAAACAAAACACATCATTCAGTCTTGAACATTCTAAAAAACAATGAAAAATTGTCTCCCTCATTTTACAAAAAGGACAATCACTTGATACATTGGGATTAATCAAACTCACAAATGCATTTACAGCAACTGCGCCGTGTAAACTCTCCATTGAATATCACCTGTGCGTTTTTCAATTGGTGGTTTGTTTAAAACTCTCCAAACAGGTTAATTTTCATCATCTATTCCCAATTTCTCTCTCCACACTGTATCACTGCGTTCTTTTAAATTTGCTTTATTTAAAACTTTTACAAGACATTTATACAAAACTTTACTCTGAACATCCTGCAAACTTAACCCTTCTAGCCCTCTCAGGTTCAGAAAAGGTCCAGACAGTCCTTTGAGATTGGGACTAAGAAAAATACTTGGAAAGGGATCTGTATTATTAGGAACCAGTTTCCCATTATGAAATTCAATTAACAGATTATTTTCTTCTTCTGTGAGTTTCTGTTTAAAAAGGTCCAGAATTTTTCCTACATACCGTACCGACTGCACCCCTAGATATGTGGCCATGGACTGAGCATTATTTAAACCAGAACCAGCAACATCCAACACATGATGCATTTTTAATGTCTTCGTGGAAATTAAGCAATGAAGCAGTCCAGGTGTAACTTCACACGTAACATCAAACCGCGCTCCATGCACAAGAGGTTCCTCCAAAAGCCAGTACAACGAGGAAGTCGCATCCAACCTCCGTTTTTCAAATAAGTCCCAAACTTTAAAAAGTCCCATATAGAAAAGAGTCAGTCCGTTGCACTGCAGCTTACGCGAGTCCATCAAAAACAAGACAGAGTTCAATCCCAGTCCGCCAGCTTGATTAAAAATAGCATCAGCCACTTTTCTCCAGACTAGATCCTTAGGTCCTGTGAGGTACCTCTGAATAAACAGAAGTCGAAAAGCTGCCCCCCTGCTGGGCAAATGGACAAGTCCTTGTCCTCCATCTCTGGGTAGAAAAAGTATGCTCTGCGGTATCCAATGAAAAGTGCTCCAAAAAAAAATCCACCATACTGGCTTGAATTTTACTCAGAAGTCCATTTGGAGGATCAATGCAGGCCAAACGATGCCACAAAAACTGAAGCCACCAGGTTATTAATTATTATCACCCTCCCTCTAAAAGACATTTTTGGCAAAAGCCATTTCCATTTTTCCAATCGCCCCTTTAATTTTTCTAAAACTCCTTCCCAATTTTTGCCAAACATTGAATCATTGCCAACATATACTCCTAAATATTTTAACCCATCTCTTTTCCAGTACAAATCACCTGGTAGTTTAGGAAGACCATGGGACCAGTTACCACTTACTATGGCTTCACTTTTAGACCAGTTAACTTTGGCAGAGGAAATTAGACCAAATTTGTCAAGAATATCTTTAAGAAGATCAACATCATTTTGCCCTTTAACCAAAACAATAATATCATCTGCATATGCAGACAGCTTAAAATTGGCTCCAGAGCAAGGTATGGTCCAGCCTTCAATTCTTTCTCTGATCTTAACCAATAAAGGTTCAATGGCAAGAGCATACAACATTCCCGAAAGTGCACAGCCTTGTCTAATACCTCTGTTAATTTTAAAAGGAGCACTAAGACCACCATTCACTTTCAATACACTCTCAACATCCCGGTACAAAACCCTGATCATGGCTTTAAAACCAGAGCTGAACCCGAACTTCTCTAGCGTGCGCCAGAGATAGCTGTGCTCAACCCGGTCAAATGCCTTTTCCTGATCTAGAGAAATGAGACCAGTGTCTATGTCCAATAGCCTAGAGACGTCCAAAATATCCCGAATTAAATAAACATTATCAAAAATAGACCTGTTAGGCACACAGTAAGTTTGATCACGATGAATAACCTGCCCAACTACCTCCCTCAATCTAATGGCCAAAGCTTTGGAAAAGAGCTTTAAATCAGAGCATAAAAGTGAAACAGGGCGCCAGTTCTTTATTTATTTTAAATCACCTTTTTTGGGTAACAGGGTAATGACTGCCCTCCTGCAGCTCAAAGGTAGCAAGCCTCGGGCCAGACTATCGTTGAGCACAGCCAGCAAATCACCCCCCAACACTGACCAAAACGTTTTATAAACCTCGACTGGTAGACCATCAATTCCCGGGGCCTTACCACAATCCATGCTCCGCAGAGCAACATGCAGTTCAGCTGCTGAAAGCGGCCTCTCAAGCCAAGAATTGGTCTCATCTGGAACTTTAGGCAAACCCATATAAAAAGAGCTGGCCAGCTCATCTTCCTCTGTATGTTCACTTTTATAAAGCTCAGAATAATATAATACAGCTCTTTTTCTGATTTCCTTAGGCTCCACCACTTCTATACCCTCCAATGAGTATAAAGAATGTATAATTCTGCTTTGACCATTCTTTTTCTCCAAACCGAAGAAGAATTTAGTTGGGCCATCCATCTCTACCGCACTCTGAAAACGTGACCGGATCAATGCTCCCTGTGCCCTGATGCCTAACAGGTTATCCAGAGTCCTTCTTTTAACTTTGAGGAGCTCAATATGTCCTCGATTTCCTGTGGACTCGACCAAATTCTGAAGTTCCACTATTTCAATCTCTAAGGTTTTCATTGATTGGGAAATGTCCTTGGATACGTTGAGAGTGTACTGACGACACAGTTGCTGTATTTCTTTTTTCCCATGATCCCACCATTGTTGTAGGGATGAAAAATCTTTTTTCCTGGAACTGAACTGTTTCCAAAAATAAATAAAAACATCCTTAAAAAAATGATCTTGTAACAAAGAGGTATTAAAGTGCCAATAGGCACTCTTAGGCTTTATATTAGTGATGAAAAACCTACAGATTACTAGACTGTGATCAGAAAACCCACAAGGCAAAATCTCACATTTCTTAATAACATTAAACTGGTACTTAAAACAATAGAATCTATCCAATCTAGCCATAGAAATATAATTTTCTCTTGTGTGCGCCCATGTGTACTGCCTTTGTTCTTTATATAGAGTTCTCCATATATCACACAAATCATGTTCTTCTATAAGCTTTCTTATAGCATGTTGAGAGGCTAGATGTGGCTCTCTATGATTCCTATCCATTCCATCATTTGCTGTACAGTTAAAATCCCCTCCAACAAATATGAACTCTTCCTCTTTACAGTTTGACAAAATATTACTTAATTTATCAAAAAGAACAACCCTTTCAGGACCAACAACAGGAGCATACACATTTATAAAAACTAAAAACATTTTTCAAATTTAGCTGTTATTTTCAATAGATGTCCCTCAACAACATGTTCTACCTCATATGAAATTGGTTTAAAGTTTTTCTTAAAAAGTACAGCTAAGCCACCACTACAGTGACTTTTGTGGCTTAAAATAATCGGCCCATCCCATTCCATTAGCCATTCATTCTCATTAAAGCCATCACTATGAGTTTCTTGGACCAGCATTACATTAATTTTCTTTTGTCTAGTCAGTTCATAAAGCATTGCTCTTTTCTTGCGGTCTCGTGCACCATTTAAATGAAGTGTGCCCAATCTTATTCTGCTCATAAAAAAGTAATATGAGCACACCAATAACAAAAACTTCACAAAAAAAGAAAAGAAACTAGATTGATTCAAAATCATCATTCAGTAAATTTAGTTTTAACTTCTGGACAATTTTTTTCAGCCTAAAGACTTCTTGCTCAGTGAAAACTCCACCCTCCTTCCTTAAAGCCCTGATTGAATCTATAAACCTCTCACGATCTGGGAAGTACTCCTCTACATTTACACCTTTCATGCCCTTCGTTGTCTGAAGAAACGTTTTAATTTTGTCCGATGTGTAAGCGCTGCGAACAGATCGCTTCAGTGAAGCTGAGCTCACTGAGTCTGAAGATTCACAGTCACTCTCCACAACAGACTCCTCAACATTACTGGACTCCGAGTCCCCCTCCCTTGCATCATCACCAGCCATCCCATTAGCTTTTTTACTAGCCCTTTTTCCTTTTCCTTTGGTCTTAGTTTTCCTTTTTAATGTCGGTGTTTTAAAAAAAACTCTGATCATCTGTAATGTCCACACCATGCTCTAATATGGCCTTCTCACTGACCTCAGAAACACCACCTTAATGCACATTTTCGTTTGTGGCCACACTCTCATTTTTATTACTTTCACGATCGTCAATTCCATTTTTTCCAACACAAGATACTGTATCACTCGTTTGTGCATGATCTGTATTAAGCGTTTCGGGTGTATTGTGATTATGATCTGCGTTCTTCTCAGGTCACACGCGTATCACGTGACCCTCTTGTCCACAACCAAAACACTTCATCGCATCTGAGGTAGCAAAAATAACATAATTGAAATCCTCAATCTTGAACTTCATGGCTAAATTAAGCTCCTCATTCTGGTTATTTAGGATCATGTGCACCTGCCTGATAAATGATACAACGTGCTTCAACTGTGGTGATTTGCAACCGAGTGAGATTTTCTTCATTTTTGACACAAACTTTCCGTGTCTGGACAACTCCCTTTCAATCACTTCGTTTTTAATAAACGGCGGGACATTTGACAATACTACTCTTTTCGCTGGTTGTACTAAAGGCATGACTGGAGTAAGTGAATCATTCACAACAATCCCGGTCTCTACAACTTGATTGACTTTGTCAACATTGTTCAAAAACATCACTATTGCGCTATTCATTCTTGACGCAGAAAGAATGCACTCAAGACCAACCACAGCAGCAACAGCGAGGACGCAGTCCTCAACTGAGCAACGCTCCGCGGGTACAACCTTAACACCGTGCCGCCGCGTTAAACTTTCTAAACTCGCGTGCTGAGGCGCCGCCATGGCGATCAGTGCACACTGACTGACGACGCTCCTCACAAACACTACAAACTTTCTTCTTTACCTAACAACAAGAACCACAAGAGATGGAAAAAAAAGATAGAAAACTCACTCAAACCGTAGAGCTCACTCCAACACACACTCACACTCCGTCCACAAACTCCCAGCATGCACTCGATAGAGAGAGAGAGAGTGAGAGAGAGAGTGAGAGAGAGAGAGAGAGAGAAGAGGAGGTAAAGAGAAAGAGAGAGAGAGAGAGAGTGAGAGAGAGAGAGAGAGAGAGAGAGAAAAAGAGGAGGTAAAGAGAAAGAGAGAGAGAGAAAGAAATAGAGAAAAGAGGAGGTAAAGAGAGAGAGTGAGAGAGAGAGAGGAGAGAGTGAGAGAGAGAGTGAGAGAGAGAGAGAAAAAAAAGAGGAGGTAGAGAGAGAGAGAGAGAGAGAGAGAGAGAGAGAGAGAGAGAGAGAGAAAAGAGGAGGTAAAGAGAGAGAGAGCCAAGAAAGGGACCCAGAGAGTCAGAAGAGATAGAGCATAGAAAGAGTCCCCTTTTATCCTTTCTCTGACCATGTGACTATAACCCAAATGTGAGACATTTAAACTGACCAATCAGATAAATACAACTTCCCCCAACATAAAAAAGGTGGGACAATTTCATAGACCCCCGAAGTACACCCAGTTTGGCCTTGAGTCTTATCACCCCCCCTGTGTCTTTAGGAATTCCAAATGTTCCTTGTGGAAGAAAGAGGGGTGGAAAACAATAAAACAAATGTCTTTGTTATTTTATTTTAGCAGGAAAATCAATCCTTACAGCAGTATGCAGATGAATACACCAATCAGCCTCAGAACAGGTCTCAGTAAACCCTAATCTGGAGTTTTGGTGCGAATGGCAGGATAAATTGAACATTGTGCATAAAGTGATTTAAATGTTCATACATTTCAGAATAAATGTACAAATAAAGATCAAATAAAAAAAACATTATCCTTTTGTGGGACAATTTTAAAGGGATAGTTTGTTCAAAAATAACAATTCTGTCTCACTCATGTTGTTTCAGTTGTGTGACTCATTCTTCTGTGGAACATATTTTGAAAAATGTGTCAGTTATGTTGTTTGTACATACAATTGTTGCACCGATATTGGTTTAACTGGTTCCCAATGTTCTTCAGAATATCTTCTTTTCTGTTTCACGGGAACTGAATATTACACAACACCCCAAAGAGAAACTCCGCCTATTCATTCACTCCCTTTGATGTGAACACGTGGAATTACAATGACGACTGACGTCATGAGATTTTGGCAGCATAAATAGTGGATCAGAATCAATCTGTGAGACAAACTGCCTGATAATACAGTTTATTATCCAGATTTGATCACCAGCACAATGACTGATGCAACGCAAGTGCTTGGAGGATGGAGCCCAGAGGAGCCTGTCAATGCAGATGCGGAGAATATCTGCACTGAGGTAAGAGACAGAAAATCACTCTTGTTGAAAATGTGTTTTTGTTAAAACACAGCCAAGTAAAATTATCTATTTTGATGCTGTAAAATGTGTTATTTAAAAAAAAAAAAGTTTTACTTTTCACTTAAAATCACAAAACATTTCACTTGAGTTTTATGATATCTGACTGATAGACGTACCCTAGAGAGCAATAAACAAAATCTTTTTAAAATAATAATTTAGATGAATATAAAATGTGTATTTGTTTATTCAGGCAGGGAAGCAGGCTGGAGTCCGTTTTGATGTTTGCATTCCTAAAGCCTTCAGGCGTCAGATTGTGTCAGGAACAAACTATCTGTTCAAGGTAAATGAGTGTTTTGTATTGTTTCACAGAAATACTTTCAGCAAAATTTGTATGTTTCTAATATCAACAAGCAAACTACAATTTCTTCACTGTAAAAAACGTCACTGTATAAAGTTTCTCTGCATTTGTATAACAGAAAACTTCTCTCTCTCTCTCTCTCTCTCTCTCTCTCTCTCTCTCACACACACACACACACACACACACACACACACACACACACACACACACAGGTGAAGGTCTCAAAAGATAAGTTCCTTCATGTAATGATATTTCAAGCTCTCTCCTGCAATGGAGGTAAACTGACTGTGACTGGAGTCCAGTACCCTAAAACCGCCACTGACCCTCTGGAACCCTTTAAAATTAAACACTAACCGCACGCAGAAAATAGTCTGATATAATAACAGACACACAATGAGCTGCCATACTGTATAGAGGAACTATTGTAAACGGTTTAATTCCTCAATAAACTCCATCTTCAAACCCTCAGTGCCTGTGTCAGTGTGTGTTTATGTGAACAACACCAAATTCACTTCACTTTACTACAATGGTTTTATGCTGAAATAATAATCTCAAAAACAGTTTCTCATTCCAAATCTTTAAAAACAAAAGTACAATAAAATACATTAATTGAAAAATGGCATTCATTTTTAAGATGAATTAAATAAATCAAAAACTTGTGCACCACACGCGGCTATTGACTGATGAACAGGTAATAACTTACTTGATTTTTCATTCGTTAATGTCTCGCGGTCTTGCTGGGTTTTTTTTTTAACAATACAATTTTGGGCTAAAAGTGTGTTGTAACGCAAGCGTTACTGAACATAGACCGAGTAAAATATGACTGGAAATTGATTAGTAGACTAGCCTTACATTACTGCATTACAGCAAAAAGTAACAGCCTATGTTACTGTAATGCATTACTTTTGTAACGCGTTACTCCCAACACTGGTGCTAATTAGATGATGAACGTTTATGTTGCTACACAATTAAGGCTGCAAATATAGTGGCCTTTAAATTGCTGCATCAACATTTATGAAGTCCCACATTTCAAACTATAACCATAAACAATGTCAAACTTTCCTGCTAAATTAATATGCATTCACATTTCAATCTCACGAATTAGCTCTTATTCATACGCAGTAGCGGCGCCGGGGGGTGGGGGGGGGGGGGGGTCTAGCGGGGTCCCACCCAAAAAATGCTTTGACCCCCCTATCCCTTCCTGATTAAAACATATATAAAGATTTAAAAATGTTTCTCTTCAAACTACGCAGAACAATTATAATTAATAATTTATTCGACATATAAAAAAATATAAACATAGAATCACTGCGACGCACCATGAACGTCGCTGCGCCTTGCGTCATTACGTTCAAGGCGCTGCCGCGAGCCCGCAAGAGCTGCTACGCTACAGTTTCGTGGATCAAACAGTACCAGTCAGGGCTGGACTGGCCATCGGGCATTTCGGGCATTTGCCCGGTGGGCCGACGTGCTTTGTGGGCCGCTACATACTTTAATTTTTTTTTTTTTTGTCTTGTCTGAACGGCCTATAAAACTCGCACATCGGGCATACTGATGGTGATTTTTCTTCTTTTGTGGGCCGATGTTTTTTTGTTTTGTTTTTGCAACGGTATGGTAGACTGGGTACAGTTGAGACACTTTTTGCGTTTAGATTTTTCACACAAAAATAGATACTGAAAAGAAGTGAATTTCCACATGACATTTCATTAGCTTAAGATATTATCAATCAATATTACCCATAATTAGTTTATATTTTCCACAATTAGCTCATAAAAATAAGGTGCTTTTTGTCTCTACTGTACCCATATGTGGTACAATTGAGACAGTACCATGGTACAGTTGAGACACCCATTTTTAATGAAGTAAAGGTAACTAACCGTTCATTGCAAATATATTAAATAAAGAAAATAACATTTGGGCAACATGTTTGTTTATTCATCTATTTAAATTAATTCATTTTATTTAAATTAGCACTGGTTAAAATGTATAAAACAGGAACAAGATATTTCATGAACAGATATTGCAACAGTACAAATGGATACATTCCAATGACAACACTAACAATAACAATGTCAAAAGTAACAGTAAACAACCAACAAAGGAAAAAATGGATTCATGTGTCACTTTCACAATGATGGCATGTGTAGCTGTCTCCGCCTAGGGTACACTCTACGTGTGACCACATGCTACACCTAGAGCAGGACACCCATTTCTCTCCCGACCGTGAACTTGAGAACCATTCGTCACACACCAGGCATTTTGTGTCTTCTGTGCTTTTCTTTCTTCTTTTTCCTCCTTCCTTTTTCTCTGTCATGATCTTCCTCTTCACCTTCATGAAGGATCTTCTTTTCTCCTCTTCAAGGGTCTCCTTTACAGGGGTATCAGTGAGAATTTCAGTGGTCCTTTTCCTCCGACGTTGACCATTGGCCTTTCTGGGGCCAGCTTTTGGATGAGGCTAAACTTTGGAACATGCTGGACCTGGTGAACATAAACACACACACACACACACACACACACACACACTCTCTCTCTCTCTTTAAATTAACTATGTGACTGCTGCACACATCTTAAAAATGGTGTATCAACTGTACCCGTTTTACCACCTTGCCTATTTGACAACATGCTAGGTTATCCTTATAACATTCATGTTAGAAAATATTTTCATTAATAATACACAGTTTAAATATCACAAATATACAATTTTATTTTCATTTGTGTCCTATGCTGGCTAATTATGACATTTAACCTGTTATCATAACACTGAACAACTAAACAGCGTGTGACGTAATCGAACTCTATCGATTGAGACAGTGTCTCAACTGTACCCTGATGGCCACCTCGCGCATTTCTCTAGATTTTGCAATGACCATGTATTACACAATACCATGAAATATGCCCGTTTTTAGGGCACAGAATAACGTTTGTGATGATACCAGTTACGTTTAACAGTCACATAAGGATAATAAGCTATTCATTGTGGAGTGTGCATGGTGAAGTGAACGTCTTACCTTAGAAAAAATACTTTTGCCGATATCTTCGGATCGGAGATGCGTCCATTGTTCAAATTTCCCACGATCAAAGAGGACACTAATACGCATGTGCACAGCAAAAATCACAACTTGTGCTTGCTGCGCACGCAAGTTATTTAAGGTGTCTCAACTGTACCTATTTCTCAACTGTACCCAGTCTACCCTATAAACTATTAAAGGTGGTGGATTGGCCAATTGGTCATGATCGACTCTGGGCTGGACCAATTACAGCCGAGGAGGTCAGATGCACCCTCCCCCTTCAACGGATCAGCAATCACATATCATTGCTGCTGAACAAAAATGGAGAACAAAAAATGTAGGATAACATAATGGCTCATATTAAGAGCATTCAAACAAACATGACACTGATCATTCGTCTGGTATTAGAACATCTTTACAGACCAACATAACATCATTAATAACCCATAACACTGATCTGCTGCATAATAAAGAATGAATAATCACGCTTTAAATAATATTACCGATCTGAATAACACAGAACGATCTCTACAGGACATGTCCGGACATGCACGTATGTCACGGACGCATAACTCTGTTCAGATCAAGTCTAACACAAATATAATCAAACTGACTTACTTTGGAGTTGGTAATGGTGACGGTCACACTTAAAATAGTGTGAGAGAGAGAGAGAGAGAGAGAGAGAGAGAGAGAGAGAGAGAGAGAGAGAGAGAGAGAGAGAGCGAGAGAGAGAAAGAGAGAGAGAGAGAGTGAGTGAGTGAGAAGAGGAGGTAAAGAGAGAGGAGAGAGAGAGAGAGAGAGAGAGCGAAGAGGAGGTAAAGAGAGAGTGGGGAGAGAGTGAGAGAGAGAGAGAGAGAGAGAGAGAAGAGGAGGTAAAGAGAGAGAGGGGAGAGAGTGAGAGAGAGAGAGAGAGAGAGAGAGAGAGAAGAGAGAGAGAGAGGAGAGAGAGAGAGAGAGTGAGAGCGAAGAGGAGGTAAAGAGAGAGGGGAGAGAGTGAGAGAGAGAGAGAGAGAGAGAGAGAAGAGGAGGTAAAGAGAGAGAGGGGAGAGAGTGAGAGAGAGAGAGAGAGAAGAGGAGGTAAAGAGAGAGGAGAGAGAGTGAGAGCGAAGAGGAGGTAAAGAGAGAGAGGAGAGAGTGAGAGAGAGAAAAGAGGAGGTAAAGAGAGAGAGGAGAGAGAGTGAGAGAGAGACAGAGAGAGAGAGTGAGAGAGAAAATAGGAGGTAAAGAGAGAGAGGAGAGAGTGAGAGAGAGTGAGAGAGAGACAGAGAGAGAGAGAGAGAGAGAGAGTGAGAGAGAAAAGAGGAGGTAGAGAGAGAGAGAGAAAGAAAGAGAGAAAAGAGGAGGTAAAGAGAGAGGAGAGAGAGAGTGAGTGAGAGAGAGAGAGAAAAGAGGAGGTAAAGAGAGAGGGGAGAGAGTGAGAGAGAGAGAGAGAGAGAGAGAGAGAGAGAGAAGAGGAGGTAAAGAGAGAGGAGAGAGAGTGAGAGAGAGAGGGAGAGAGAAATAGAGAAAAGAGGAGGTAAAGAGAGACAGAGAGAGAGAGAGAGAGAAGAGGAGGTAAAGAGAGAGAGGAGAGAGAGTGAGAGAGAGAGAGAAAAGAGGAGGTAAAGAGAGACAGAGAGAGAGCGAGAGAGAGAGTGAGAGAGAGAGAAAGAAAGAGAGAAAAGAGGAGGTAAAGAGAGAGGAGAGAGAGAGAGGAGAGAGAGTTTAACACACTTTATTTATATCACTACAACGTCAGCAAAACATCCAATCACATTGTCCAAAGAAACAAAAAAGAGGTACAAAAATCAAGACTTATTGTAACATGGTAGTAAAGATCAACGTTTCTTCTTCAACTGTACAAATAGCTCCATTAAAACACCATTTGTGCAAAAAACTTTCTAAATCATTCATCAGTTTATAGAACTTGAAATCAAGCATAACTCTTGCTTTTACCATATTTTTAAAAACAAAAACCACATGTTGTCCTCCTCTACCTTCTATTCTGTTTTTCCTGGTCAGGTAAACAGCAAGTTTGGCTTGCCCAGTTAAAAAATTCAACAATTGACTTTTTATTCTTTGTGCCACACTATATTTGGGTCCAAGAATCCAAATCTTAGAAGAAAAAAACTCCCCAAAATTCATGAAAAGAACATCAAGAAAACAAAACATATCATTCAGTCTTGAACATTCTAAAAAACAATGAAAAATTGTCTCCCTCATTTTACAAAAAGGACAATCACTTGATACATTGGGATTAATCAAACTCACAAATGCATTTACAGCAACTGCGCCGTGTAAACTCTCCATTGAATATCACCTGTGCGTTTTTCAATTGGTGGTTTGTATAAAACTCTCCAAACAGGTTAATTTTCATCATCTATTCCCAATTTCTCTCTCCACACTGTATCACTGCGTTCTTTTAAATTTGCTTTATTTAAAACTTTTACAAGACATTTATACAAAACTTTACTCTGAACATCCTGCAAACTTAACCCTTCTAGCCCTCTCAGGTTCAGAAAAGGTCCAGACAGTCCTTTGAGATTGGGACTAAGAAAAATACTTGGAAAGGGATCTGTATTATTAGGAACCAGTTTCCCATTATGAAATTCAATTAACAGATTATTTTCTTCTTCTGTGAGTTTCTGTTTAAAAAGGTCCAGAATTTTTCCTACATACCGTACCGACTGCACCCCTAGATATGTGGCCATGGACTGAGCATTATTTAAACCAGAACCAGCAACATCCAACACATGATGCATTTTTAATGTCTTCGTGAAAATTAAGCAATGAAGCAGTCCAGGTGTAACTTCACACGTAACATCAAACCGCGCTCCATGCACAAGAGGTTCCTCCAAAAGCCAGTACAACGAGGAAGTCGCATCCAACCTCCGTTTTTCAAATAAGTCCCAAACTTTAAAAAGTCCCATATAGAAAAGAGTCAGTCCGTTGCACTGCAGCTTACGCGAGTCCATCAAAAACAAGACAGAGTTCAATCCCAGTCCGCCAGCTTGATTAAAAATAGCATCAGCCACTTTTCTCCAGACTAGATCCTTAGGTCCTGTGAGGTACCTCTGAATAAACAGAAGTCGAAAAGCTGCCCCCCTGCTGGGCAAATGGACAAGTCCTTGTCCTCCATCTCTGGGTAGAAAAAGTATGCTCTGCGGTATCCAATGAAAAGTGCTCCAAAAAAAAATCCACCATACTGGCTTGAATTTTACTCAGAAGTCCATTTGGAGGATCAATGCAGGCCAAACGATGCCACAAAAACTGAAGCCACCAGGTTATTAATTATTATCACCCTCCCTCTAAAAGACATTTTTGGCAAAAGCCATTTCCATTTTTCCAATCGCCCCTTTAATTTTTCTAAAACTCCTTCCCAATTTTTGCCAAACATTGAATCATTGCCAACATATACTCCTAAATATTTTAACCCATCTCTTTTCCAGTACAAATCACCTGGTAGTTTAGGAAGACCATGGGACCAGTTACCACTTACTATGGCTTCACTTTTAGACCAGTTAACTTTGGCAGAGGAAATTAGACCAAATTTGTCAAGAATATCTTTAAGAAGATCAACATCATTTTGCCCTTTAACCAAAACAATAATATCATCTGCATATGCAGACAGCTTAAAATTGGCTCCAGAGCAAGGTATGGTCCAGCCTTCAATTCTTTCTCTGATCTTAACCAATAAAGGTTCAATGGCAAGAGCATACAACATTCCCGAAAGTGCACAGCCTTGTCTAATACCTCTGTTAATTTTAAAAGGAGCACTAAGACCACCATTCACTTTCAATACACTCTCAACATCCCGGTACAAAACCCTGATCATGGCTATAAAACCAGAGCTGAACCCGAACTTCTCTAGCGTGCGCCAGAGATAGCTGTGCTCAACCCGGTCAAATGCCTTTTCCTGATCTAGAGAAATGAGACCAGTGTCTATGTCCAATAGCCTAGAGACGTCCAAAATATGCCGAATTAAATAAACATTATCAAAAATAGACCTGTTAGGCACACAGTAAGTTTGATCACGATGAATAACCTGCCCAACTACCTCCCTCAATCTAATGGCCAAAGCTTTGGAAAAGAGCTTTAAATCAGAGCATAAAAGTGAAACAGGGCGCCAGTTCTTTATTTCTTTTAAATCACCTTTTTTGGGTAACAGGGTAATGACTGCCCTCCTGCAGCTCAAAGGTAGCAAGCCTCGGGCCAGACTATCGTTGAGCACAGCCAGCAAATCACCCCCCAACACTGACCAAAACGTTTTATAAAACTCGACTGGTAGACCATCAATTCCCGGGGCCTTACCACAATCCATGCTCCGCAGAGCAACATGCAGTTCAGCTGCTGAAAGCGGCCTCTCAAGCCAAGAATTGGTCTCATCTGGAACTTTAGGTAAACCCATATAAAAAGAGCTGGCCAGCTCATCTTCCTCTGTATGTTCACTTTTATAAAGCTCAGAATAATATAATACAGCTCTTTTTCTGATTTCCTTAGGCTCCACCACTTCTATACCCTCCAATGAGTATAAAGAATGTATAATTCTGCTTTGACCATTCTTTTTCTCCAAACCGAAGAAGAATTTAGTTGGGCCATCCATCTCTACCGCACTCTGAAAACGTGACCGGATCAATGCTCCCTGTGCCCTGATGCCTAACAGGTTATCCAGAGTCCTTCTTTTAACTTTGAGGAGCTCAATATGTCCTCGATTTCCTGTGGACTCGACCAAATTCTGAAGTTCCACTATTTCAATCTCTAAGGTTTTCATTGATTGGGAAATGTCCTTGGATACGTTGAGAGTGTACTGACGACACAGTTGCTGTATTTCTTTTTTCCCATGATCCCACCATTGTTGTAGGGATGAAAAATCTTTTTTCCTGGAACTGAACTGTTTCCAAAAATAAATAAAAACATCCTTAAAAAAATGATCTTGTAACAAAGAGGTATTAAAGTGCCAATAGGCACTCTTAGGCTTTATATTAGTGATGAAAAACCTACAGATTACTAGACTGTGATCAGAAAACCCACAAGGCAAAATCTCACATTTCTTAATAACATTAAACTGGTACTTAAAACAATAGAATCTATCCAATCTAGCCATAGAAATATAATTTTCTCTTGTGTGCGCCCATGTGTACTGCCTTTGTTCTTTATATAGAGTTCTCCATATATCACACAAATCATGTTCTTCTATAAGCTTTCTTATAGCATGTTGAGAAGCTAGATGTGGCTCTCTATGATTCCTATCCATTCCATCATTTGCTGTACAGTTAAAATCCCCTCCAACAAATATGAACTCTTCCTCTTTACAGTTTGACAAAATATTACTTAATTTATCAAAAAGAACAACCCTTTCAGGACCAACAACAGGAGCATACACATTTATAAAAACTAAAAACATTTTTCAAATTTAGCTGTTATTTTCAATAGATGTCCCTCAACAACATGTTCTACCTCATATGAAATTGGTTTAAAGTTTTTCTTAAAAAGTACAGCTAAGCCACCACTACAGTGACTTTTGTGGCTTAAAATAATCGGCCCATCCCATTCCATTAGCCATTCATTCTCATTAAAGCCATCACTATGAGTTTCTTGGACCAGCATTACATTAATTTTCTTTTGTCTAGTCAGTTCATAAAGCATTGCTCTTTTCTTGCGGTCTCGTGCACCATTTAAATGAAGTGTGCCCAATCTTATTCTACTCATAAAAAAGTAATATGAGCACACCAATAACAAAAACTTCACAAAAAAAGAAAAGAAACTAGATTGATTCAAAATCATCATTCAGTAAATTTAGTTTTAACTTCTGGACAATTTTTTTAAGCCTAAAGACTTCTTGCTCAGTGAAAACTCCACCCTCCTTCCTTAAAGCCCTGATTGAATCTATAAACCTCTCACGATCTGGGAAGTACTCCTCTACATTTACACCTTTCATGCCCTTCGTTGTCTGAAGAAACGTTTTAATTTTGTCAGATGTGTAAGCGCTGCGAACAGATCGCTTCAGTGAATATTCAGGGGATATTCAAAATAATTAGCCAAGCATTAATACCATTGATCAGCCCTACCAAACGTGGATGTTTTTTCACTAAGAAACAAACATTATGTTATTTGATTGATATTGTGAAGCTGCTTTGATGCAATTTATATTGTGAAAAGCGCTATATAAATACACTTGACTTGACTTGACTTGAAGCTGAGCTCACTGAGTCTGAAGATTCACAGTCACTCTCCACAACAGACTCCTCAACATTACTGGACTCCGAGTCCCCCTCCCTTGCATCATCACCAGCCATCCCATTAGCTTTTTTACTAGCCCTTTTTCCTTTTCCTTTGGTCTTAGTTTTCCTTTTTAATGTCGGTGTTTTAAAAAAAACTCTGATCATCAGTAATGTCAACATCCACACCATGCTCTAATATGGCCTTCTCACTGACCTCAGAAACACCACCTTAATGCACATTTTCGTTTGTGGCCACACTCTCATTTTTATTACTTTCACGATCGTCAATTCCATTTTTTCCAACACAAGATACTGTATCACTCGTTTGTGCATGATCTGTATTAAGCGTTTCGGGTGTATTGTGATTATGATCTGCGTTTTTCTCAGGTCACACGCGTATCACGTGACCCTCTTGTCCACAACCAAAACACTTCATCGCATCTGAGGTAGCAAAAATAACATAATTGAAATCCTCAATCTTGAACTTCATGGCTAAATTAAGCTCCTCATTCTGGTTATTTAGGATCATGTGCACCTGCCTGATAAATGATACAACGTGCTTCAACTGTGGTGATTTACAACCGAGTGAGATTTTCTTCATTTTTGACACAAACTTTCCGTGTCTGGACAACTCCCTTTCAATCACTTCGTTTTTAATAAACGGCGGGACATTTGACAATACTACTCTTTTCGCTGGTTGTACTAAAGGCATGACTGGAGTAAGTGAATCATTCACAACAATCCCGGTCTCTACAACTTGATTGACTTTGTCAACATTGTTCAAAAACATCACTATTGCGCTATTCATTCTTGACGCAGAAAGAATGCACTCAAGACCAACCACAGCAGCAACAGCGAGGACGCAGTCCTCAACTGAGCAACGCTCCGCGGGTACAACCTTAACACCGTGCCGCCGCGTTAAACTTTCTAAACTCGCGTGCTGAGGCGCCGCCATGGCGATCAGTGCACACTGACTGACGACGCTCCTCACAAACACTACACACTTTCTTCTTTACCTAACAACAAGAACCACAAGAGATGGAAAAAAAAGATAGAAAACTCACTCAAACCGTAGAGCTCACTCCAACACACACTCACACTCCGTCCACAAACTCCCAGCATGCACTCGATAGAGAGAGAGAGAGTGAGAGTGAGAGAGAGAGAGAAGAGGAGGTAAAGAGAAAGAGAGAGAGAGAGAGAGAGAGAGAGAGAGTGAGAGTGAGAGAGAGAGAGAGAGAGAAGAGGAGGTAAAGAGAGAGAGAGAGATAGAGAGAGAGAGAGAGAGAGAGAGAGAGAGAGAGAAGAGGAGGTAAAGAGAAAGAGAGAGAGAGAGAGTGAGAGAGAGAGAGAGAAAAAAGAGGAGGTAAAGAGAAAGAGAGAGAGAGAAAGAAATAGAGAAAAGAGGAGGTAAAGAGATAGAGTGAGAGAGAGAGAGAAAAAAAAGAGGAGGTAGAGAGAGAGAGGAGAGAGAGAGTGAGAGAGAGAGTGAGAGAGAGTGAGAGAGAGAGAGAGAAAAAAGAGGAGGTAAAGAGAGAGAGAGAGAGAGAGAGAGAGTGAGAGTGAGAGAGAGAGAGAGAAGAGGAGGTAAAGAGAAAGAGAGAGAGAGAGAGAGAGAGAGAGAGAGAGAGAGAGAGAAAAAGAGGAGGTAAAGAGAAAGAGAGAGAGAGAAAGAAATAGAGAAAAGAGGAGGTAAAGAGAGAGAGTGAGAGAGAGAGAGGAGAGAGTGAGAGAGAGAGTGAGAGAGAGAGAGAGAAAAAAGAGGAGGTAGAGAGAGAGAGAGAGAGAGAGAGAGAGAGAGAGAGAGAGAGAGAAAAGAGGAGGTAAAGAGAGAGAGAGCCAAGAAAGGGACCCAGAGAGTCAGAAGAGATAGAGCATAGAAAGAGTCCCCTTTTATCCTTTCTCTGACCATGTGACTATAACCCAAATGTGAGACATTTAAACTGACCAATCAGATAAATACAACTTCCCCCAACATAAAAAAGGTGGGACAATTTCATAGACCCCCGAAGTACACCCAGTTTGGCCTTGAGTCTTATCAGCCCCCCTGTGTCTTTAGGAATTCCAAATGTTCCTTGTGGAAGAAAGAGGGGTGGAAAACAATAAAACAAATGTCTTTGTTATTTTATTTTAGCAGGAAAATCAATCCTTACAGCAGTATGCAGATGAATACACCAATCAGCCTCAGAACAGGTCTCAGTAAACCCTAATCTGGAGTTTTGGTGCGAATGGCAGGATAAATTGAACATTGTGCATAAAGTGATTTAAATGTTCATACATTTCAGAATAAATGTACAAATAAAGATCAACTAAAAAAAACATTATCCTTTTGTGGGTCAATTTTAAAGGGATAGTTCGTTCAAAAATAACAATTCTGTCTCACTCATGTTGTTTCAGTTGTGTGACTCATTCTTCTGTGGAACATATTTTGAAAAATGTGTCAGTTATGTTGTTTGTACATACAATTGTTGCACCGATATTGGTTTAACTGGTTCCCAATGTTCTTCAGAATATCTTCTTTTCTGTTTCACGGGAACTGAATATTACACAACACCCCAAAGAGAAACTCCGCCTATTCATTCACTCCCTTTGATGTGAACACGTGGAATTACAATGACGACTGACGTCATGAGATTTTGGCAGCATAAATAGTGGATCAGAATCAATCTGTGAGACAAACTGCCTGATAATACAGTTTATTATCCAGATTTGATCACCAGCACAATGACTGATGCAACGGATGGAGGATGGAGCCCAGAGGAGCCTGTCAATGCAGATGCGGAGAATATCTGCACTGAGGTAAGAGACAGAAAATCACTCTTGTTGAAAATGTGTTTTTGTTAAAACACAGCCAAGTAAAATGATATATTTTGATGCTGTAAAATGTGTTATTTAAAAAAAAAAAAAGTTTTACTTTTCACTTAAAATCACAAAACATTTCACTTGAGTTTTATGATATCTGACTGATAGACGTACCCTAGAGAGCAATAAACAAAATCTTTTTAAAATAATAATTTAGATGAATATAAAATGTGTATTTGTTTATTCAGGCAGGGAAGCAGGCTGGAGTCCGTTTTGATGTTTGCATTCCTAAAGCCTTCAGGCGTCAGATTGTGTCAGGAACAAACTATCTGTTCAAGGTAAATGAGTGTTTTTTATTGTTTCACAGAAATACTTTCAGCAAAATTTGTATGTTTCTAATATCAACAAGCAAACTACAATTTCTTCACTGTAAAAAACGTCACTGTATAAAGTTTCTCTGCATTTGTATAACAGAAAACTTCTCTCTCTCTCTCTCTCTCTCTCTCTCACACACACACACACACACAGGTGAAGGTCTCAGAAGATAAGTTCCTTCATGTAATGATATTTCAAGCTCTCTCCTGCAATGGAGGTAAACTGACTGTGACTGGAGTCCAGTACCCTAAAACCGCCACTGACCCTCTGGAACCCTTTAAAATTAAACACTAACCGCACGCAGAAAATAGTCTGATATAATAACAGACACACAATGAGCTGCCATACTGTATAGAGGAACTATTGTAAACGGTTTAATTCCTCAATAAACTCCATCTTCATAATAAAGAATGAATAACTAACTAACTGTACACTGCTCTGCATATTACCATGACTACGGTTTCAGAATAAAAGTCCCGACTGAATGAGCCTTTAATACACTATTAATCATTAAGTAAGCATGAGTAAACAGTTAATTCATCATTTATAAAGCATTTAGGCTATAGACATTAATAAGCAGTTTGTAAATACAGCTATAAATGCTTTTTTCTTGATTTGTAAGCATATCTATAATGTGTTTCATAATTGTATTTTCATACTTTGTTAATGATTAATTAATAATTTCTAAATGAAGTATAGCATTATTTACAAACCAGTTATTTAAGAGTTGTCAGTGGTTCATAAGATCACTTAGAAAGTGTAAGTAAAAATTCAGGTAGTTATAAAGCATTTAGTGGTCAGTTAACTATTTTTGTGAGCTCATCTAAAGTGAGGACTACTCATTCCTTGTAAAGCATTTATAAAGGAGATTTAAAGACTCAGTTATCTTCTAAACAGAAAAATGAAACAAACACAACACAGTGATACAGAACAGAGAAATTATTAACAGCATTTAAATCTCCTTTGTAAATGCTTTATAAGGCATAAATAGTTGTTGTAGAAATTTTAATAGTCATTTATTCCTAACAGATATCATAAGGGATTGATCCTATTCAATGTGTAAAAGTATGTGTGTGTACGTGCTTGTGCGTGACGTTTCAGGAATATATGGGACAGGACATCTTGACCTTAGGAATGGTCAAGATTTGGCTAGTTTATTTCAGGGCCAGGTTGTGTCTTTAGTAGAAACTGAACAGCAGTGGGGACCTTATCTGAGTGGGTGAAAGGGTAACTGCTGTGAGGAGGAACCTTGAAAAGAGTATAAAGGCTGTCTCATGTCTTCCTGGTGTGCGTCACTCACTTCACAGGGTAACTGCTGTGTTGGCGACTGGGCCTATTCTTGCAAGAATAAATACTTTTCTTTTTTATTAATTTGACTCTGAGTGTCTCTTACGCAGTGATGATGTTTAACAGAAGTTTTGCCACAACAATTTGGTGTCAGAAGAGTGGGATTCCTTGGAAGTGCCTTCTGGACCTGAGAGCGGATGGTGTTTGGCCACCTGGACTGAGCAGTTCCAGCTCTACCTCGTAAGTTTCAGAGAGAGGGGCCGACCGCTATCAGGGCCAGGAGAGGCTCCACTGGAATCAGGAACGAACCCGTGGCAATCCAAGACATCTCTGGTAAGAGACGGCTAAAATATTTTATTTTGGGTTAAAATATTATTCAATTGTGGGTAAAACCATAGTGGCTGGGTCTGTTCGTTTCTGTGGTGTAAGTCAAGAGCACCGGTACAACACTGCTAGGAATGTGCGAAAGTGCGTATTTGCGAAACAAGGCACTGGGTGCGGTTTTGCAAATCGAGTGAGCTTCGTACGGCAGTCAATTGGGGGTCGGTTGAGACTTACGGGCGGGTCAAGGGTTAATGCAGTGGGGCTAACTGCGTGAGGAGCGTATTTGCAAAATAAGGCACTGGGTGCGATTTTGCAAATCGAGGGATACTCACGTAGCAGTTTACTGGGAGTTAATCGATCCGTCAGGAAAGCACTGGGTGCGCCCTGCCTGGTCTGAGGGTAAGTGGATCAGATCTGGTGGAGACGTCCATCAGATTAGTAGACGCAGCGTCGAACAAAAATCCACAGAGTAACAGAAACAGCCAGTATGGGAAAATCTCAGAGCAAGATTGCCAAATTTGACACACCGTTTTTTTTTTTTTTTTTTTTTCCAAATGAGGAAATTTTATGCGGGAAAATGTATGTTAGACATTGATAAAAAAAAAAAAAAAAGGGAAAAAGAAAAAAAAAAAGTCGAACTGCAGAGAGAAATAGGGTTTTACTTATGCATCCAGTAAATGGATGCATGACATTAGATGTCTATAGAACTTAAATTTATATGATAAGGATTGAAGTAGCAAGCAGCAGCAATAAGGCTGTCTGTGTGAAATAGAGTGATAGAGTGATAGAAATAGAGTGGAACTGTAAGTGAGAAACTTGATGGAAGAGGGAAGTGAAGGGAAAACAAGAAGGTTGGTGTGTGAGATATGTGTGTGTGGGGATTGTAGTTAAACAATCATGTACTGGTTAGATAATGAAGGAACTGGGATGTAGGGAAAAGAAAGGAGAGGATACAGAAGGAACTGGCATGTAGAGAAAAGAAAGGAGAGGATACAGAAGGAACTGGCATGTAGGGAAAGATTGAGAAGACATATAGTGGAAACCTATATGTGATGAAAATAAAATGTCTGACAGAATTTATGGAAATTATAGTTTTATAAAAAACGAATGCATATAGCCTGGTATTTATGATTGGAGACGATGTCTGTATTTAATATCTGAGGAGTGACTGAGGGTCCAGCTATGCTGGGAGTACAGCAACAGTGTTTGCTTATTCAGCCCGGCTTCCGGACGTTAAATATATACTTGTCTTGTAATCAGTGTTGTTGCTGATAATACCAAATTAGTAAAATGTAAGGACAACTTTGACCAAAGATTCTGGAAATCAATAATGTATAATGTCGGATATTTGTTGATATTAAGTAATTGACGCAAAAGATGTCTGTTTTATAATGGAAATTCTGGGTCAGGGATCATTTCCCTGGACAAGGTATGACTAAAGTTAAATGAAAACTTTGTGCAAACAACTTATGCAGCTTAAGAAAATTGATGTGCGGCCAATAATAATGATAAAGATTATGATTCGGCTATTGGGATTGAATCCGCCACTGGTGGATTGTAAAAGAATACAGAGAACTGCTTATCAGCTCTGGTTGCATTCCTGAATGGGACACACTGCTTCAGTGATGTGCAGTAAGTTGGAGCCGACAGAGAGTGCTTTAATTGTGGTCAGTAGGACCATTTAACACGTAACTGTAAATGCCCACCGAGAAGGTGTTTGAAAATGTGATAGTGACACATTTCTGGTAATAATGTGGGTTTGAAAGTAGATCAGTGTTTAAATGACGACATTAACATTTTCGTCTGAGAAAGAATAAGAGATAAAAACAAGGTCAAAGATTGAAGTCTTAAAGTGCATCCTTTTGAAGAAAAGATCTATAATAGTAATTTTTTGAAACAGTGAAACAGTTTGATGAAAGTTGCAAAATATATAAAAGTAACTAAAAGGATGATTGTGTTTTAATTCAACATTTTAAGAAGGGTTCAGGTTATATAGAGAGACAAATCTCACGGATGATTTATAATAACTGCAAAAGATGCAGATTAGCCTTGTCAAAGTTAGTGTGAATCCCGATTGGAGAGTGATAAACTCCTAGAAAAACGTTGAAGTCAGATATTAAGCTATGGTAATTGAGAACTAGGATAATTATTTGTGTTTAAGATCAAATAAGTAGAAGTAATAGGCTACTGGATTAACAGTTGTTAAATGTAAAATGTGTTCTGTTAGTGTTTTGACCACTAAAGAACTAGAAGCTGATGTTTTGCTTTCAAAAGATAAGTTTGTTATTGGCTGTAATGAAACAGCTCGCTTATCTGAATCTGATGTCTGCTGTGGCTGAAATCCACCAGTACGACAGAGCCTCAATCTGAGTGGAAATTTCGAATGTCTAAATTCCATGAGATATGGGCAAAAGACAACTATAAAATGTTTATTTGGAAACACATGTAATTTCTGGCAAATATGCTAAAGTTAAAGCTGAAGTTAAAAGATGGTAGATAGAGTTTGATGTTAGAAGTTTACGAGAGTACAGTGTGCCAGTCCTGAAAGTCTCAGAGTCTCTCTCAATCATGTCAGCTAAAAGATGTTATTTGAGCCTGTGTCATAAGTAATAAGCTATTTATAGTAAAAGCACAGTGTTTCGGTTGAAAATCAGACACAGAGATGTTAAAATAAATCATTGCCATTAAGTGGGCAATTTGTATTTGAGAATGTTTTAAATGTAAAACTGAATGACTTTAAAGAAGTCTTTAAAATAATGATGCAGATCTTAAACGATAGAGGACCAGTAACGTCTTTAAGTTTCCACCATGAAACAGGGCCGAAGGCTACGGCTACAGATGTACAGTAACAGTACACTGAATGTATGGCTGTGATCTAAATGGTTCTAGATCTAGATGGTTAATGGATTTAAGTGATTAAATACTGCTGTTATTAACCTGTCTCCCTGTGTGAACACTATTAGGCAATCGGAATGGCTCTGGTGACTCTTGAACGTGCCTTTCCAAAGCTCCAGAAAACAGCTGAGTTCTGTTGAAGAAAACTGATTGTGTGATGGGAAAGAGCGGTCACCAGTGTGTACGAGTGGCTACTCAATGACGGGATGATCTTCCTGGCCAGGGGACAGCCCAACGCAGGGGGTCACGAACACTGGGCCCCTCCGGATGGAGGTGTTATACGTGAGAAAGGTATGAGAGTTGAGGGCTGATTGCTGGAGGCCACTGGGGTCAGCAGAGCATTGAGAGGTGAGATGCGCTGTGAGGAGTTACGGCAGTCTGACCAAGAAAATGTGAGTTTACTCTATACCACTCGCCGGAAGAAACCGCATTGGTTGTATGGCTTGTTTTTCATTGTGACAAGTGTCTGCAACTATGCCAGGGGGACAACACCCTGATGGAGATTATAGTTTAAGAGCCAATGGACTTTCAAGAGCCAGCTGAAACCAGGAGGGGATTGCCATTATTTGATGTGGAGACAGGAGCAAACTTGTATGTATTGGTTGCCTTATAGGCAAGAAAATGTATAGAAGTGTTGATTTTTAAACTAATACGTCTATAACATAGTCTTAACTCCTGAAGGTCAGTAGATATGGTGGTGACTAAAAGATGAAGACAGCTTTCGTCGATTTAAGAAAGGTCTGCATAACAAAGATGAATGGTCAAAGGTTATTGTAATGAATTTAAATTTTGTCTAAGTTACAGTCTTAGAAGGCTGTGGAAAATACTATTTGTTAGTAGTGAGAGAGACTGCCTGAGTTGGAGGAAGATATGGTAACTGTGTCTTTCTTTCTTTCTTTCTTGTATCGGCCTGCTAGAGCAAGCTGAAGAAAAATAATGATAAGGAACCAAAACAACCCAGCTGCCTTTTCTAAAAATCAAATGAATAATGAACAGACATGATTTGAAACTGGTCAAGTTACCATGTAAAATTAGGTAAACCTAGAGGAAAATGTGAAGTTTAAAATCGTACTTAAAATTGAAATCTTTTTAGAGACGATATATTGAAGAGGAGCAGTTAACATGCGTGTCTAATATGAGTGTGTGTGATGGTGACAGCACTTTTTCTTGTATGTGACTATGTGTTAGTTTGGGGTACTAATACTAAGTCTGAATGGGGTGTATATTGTGTCATTACCCACTAGGATGGCTTTTGGCAAATGACAAATTTTAAAGGAAGCTGCAAATTCTGTTAGGTGAAAAGATGATACAGAACATAGGACGAGCTTTAAACTGATTGGTCATCAAGCTCTGTCTGGTATTAATTACTTTTGTCTTTATGATGTTGATTTGAATTATGTTCTGGATCAGTTTAAGAATTTGATGTAAATTGGAATTGCGGAGTTGTAGATTACCATCTGCCATGGGCTGAGATAAATGAAAATGTTACAGATTTGATGGCAACAACACAGTGACATATTGGTTAAGTCAACATGAAATTAGCAAGAGAGCCCCTCACATTTATGAGTATTGTGATGAAAAGGGGGAAAAATGATTGACTGACACTGACCAAGTCTGTACAGCACGACCTGACCTGATAGAAACAATTGGTGACTTTGGAAATGTTTGTAGATGACTGACTTGAGAGACCAAACAACAGGCCTGAAATGCAGGACTGTTTCAACAGGAGACGCCAGGGCAGGTGCAGCAGCGAAGGCTGCGGCAGCACAGCAGACAAAGAAACTACGTGTACTTTACTATCTGAAAATAACCTCGACATTTGTTTTTCTCTACAGATCATGCAGACTTTTGATACAGGGCAGAATGTGCCCAATAAAATGAATGGCTATGGATGAATTTGGCTAACCATCCTGGCCTGGGTTATTATTGTAGGAGAAAGGTTCCACACCTGCGCAGCGCATAACTTAAGATTTTCCTTTTGCAGAATGTCAGGATGGATTGGAGCAAACAGAACTGATTCTGTTCCAAATATATAAATATTGTGTTGTGGACATGAGCAAAGTGGGTTGAGTGTTTTTCAGGGGAAAAGGACCCCGAGTGCTATTAAATGAGCAAGAAATTATCCGGTGATAATATGTTTCAGGCTGTTGATTCCACAGGTCACACCAAAAGGGACGAGCGGCTAGGCAAGCATCCCTAACAAAATAGTTAAGGTCTCCATTCACAGGTGACAGCAGGCAAGGAATGGTTCATTCCAGTAGGGGTCAGGCAATGAGACAGGTGGGGCATCCCATCCCGCAAAGACCATTCTCACACGTAATGCTTGATTATATTGAATTGACACAATCTGACAAAAAGAAATACTGCATAGTTGCGGTAGACATGTTTTCAAAATGGGTCGAAGCAATGCCAACAGCAAAGGCAGATGCAAAAGGGGTGGCAAAACTACTCCTACAGGAAATTGTCCCACGATGGGGTATTCCTGAAAAATTATCAAGTGACAATGGCTCACATTTTGTAAACAGCGCAATCGCTGCAGTCGAAACATTTCTGGGTACCTCCTGGAAGTACCACTGCTCCTATTGGCCACAAGCAGGGGGTGCTGTTGAACGCGAGAACGAAACCATTAAGAATAAACTGGTAAAAATTTGTGATGAAACAGGGCTTTCATGGCCAAAGGCCCTGCCCATTGCATTGACTTATATGAGAATGAGAAAGAGGGGACGCGCACAGCTCTCTCCATTTGAGATTCTGTTTGCTCGTCCACCTCACATGGGCTGGGAACCACATAACCCTAGACCACTGCCTGACACCACTCTTTGTGAACATGACATGTTGCAATATTGTGTTGAACTGGATAAGGTGTTTGCTGATATTTCAAAACAGGTCAAAGCAGCAGCTCCAGAGCCAGCGGAGACGGCCCTGCACAACATCAGGCCAGGTGATTTCGTGCTGATCAAGGATCTGAGGCGGAAACACTGGAGAGCGAAGAGGTGGGAGGGGCCATTCCAGGTTTTGCTGACAACTCACACTGCGGTGAAAGTCACGGAGAGGGCTCCGTGGATCCATGGGACGCACTGTTGAAAAGTGCCAGCTCATGCGGTAGCTGCAACGGAAGAAGATCCCAATCCAGAAGTGCCAGCTCATGCGGTAGCTGCAACGGAAGAAGAATCCCCATCACAGCTAACGGGTACCAAACAGGTGTCAGACTAAACAGAGTTGCTTGTCAGCCTGTAGGGGTCACCACCTGTGCCGGTTCTGGAGTGGTAGAGGATGGCTGTGAAGTTGGTGGCGGGTGGTAGAGATCCTTCCTGTTGTGTCGTTTGAAGTGCACATACTTCATCTTCCTCTGACCAGCATTTCTTTTAGACCCAGCATTCCACTGGTTCTGTCCGTCTGTGCAGGCACGCCCGGTTTTCCCCTGTCTCACAGCATTTTCCACCTAGAGAGATATAGTCAGAGATATAGTCATTTTGACTTGCAAGGCCCCGGGGCCAATTATCTCAAAGGGCCCCGTCCCACATTTTTTTTCCTGTTATTTTAGCTGCGTGTTCACAGTAGCTAATCCCCTGCGCTAAAAATACAGGCCTATAGTGTACAGGGTTTACAGAATCGGGGCATAGGATTATAATAATAATCAACAATGCACTACATTGAGGTGTATGAAACACGTATTTAATGAATTAACTTCAGATATACACTAATCAATATACACAATTAATTAAAATACATTTACAATGAAAATACAATTAAAATGCATACAATTAAAAACACATTTAATGCATCACATGAATCAAATTATTTGTCACAGTAAAAAAATAACATGCCGGTAAACTTTAAACATTAGATCATCAAGCAAGAAAATGCAATTTAAAGGATAATTCCGGTATTTTCCTCTCTCTCTCACACACACACAGTTCGATCGCGCCCGCGCCTGCCTATCGCTCTCTCTCTCTCACACACACACACACACACACATACAGTTCGTTCGCGCCCGCGCCTCTCTGCCTCTCTCTCTCTCACACACACACAGTTCAATCGCGCCCGCGCCTCCCTCTCTCTCTCTCTCTCTCTCTCTCTCTCTCTCTCTCTCTCTCTCTCTCTCTCTCTCTCTCTCTCTCTCTCTCTGAGACTGCGTTGTCATGGCACACACACTCTAACCAAGTAGCCTATGATCTAGTTCGGATGCCAACAATAAAAAAGACATTGGCCTAGGCTACAATGGTCAAATAATCTAGTTACCTTCCACAGGATCGCAGCTGAGTGGGAACAAGATCTCCCTGGTCCAGCAACACACGTACATCCCGCAGTTTTGACTTCGCCAGCTTCTTCAGTTACCAGCACCCAAGCATTATGCCACGCATTGTTCAAACACTGGCTAGGCTCTACATTTGCTTTTAAATAAACAAAACGATCATGTTTGTATGACATAACACAACCGATTTTGTTGCTGTGCAGAAATTGGTATGCCTCGGAGGCTTTCAGATTGTCCATTGCTTTTCCATCTATTGCCATGGATTGCATGAAGTAGGAGCAAATCTGTCTGTACGTTATCCTGGGCCACGTCGTCATGTTATCCTCCCAGTTCTGTACTGAATTCGGGTGGGGGATAGTAACGCCATCTCCAGTCAAAGTAGTGGAACCGTGTTCCCAAGCTAGCATTTTAATAGCTGTGTTTACCTGGTGTTTACACTGGCAGACGCTGTGCAAACCACTTCCGGCGGAAATGAATTGCATTTGAGCAGAGTAATGGCGGCGCCCATGATTTGGCGCGTAAACTTGTGTATTGGTCGCTTTGGAGCGTTGCTGCGATACGTCAACGTGTTCGCCATTTTGCGGAGGGCAAGACTGCGCTGTGAACAAATGCAAGTAAACGGGTGAGCTGCGGTTTTCCTGGATAAAAACAATAATAACGTTTACATTTATCAGCCGATTTCAGTGGTTTGCACGTGGTGTACGTTACTATTACTAATTATATAATTACCAAATACAACCAGAAAAAAATTTTCAGTCTTGTTTGTGAAAGGTAATTCCCCGAGACCTGTTTTCAATTGTGTGGCGACTTGTACAGCCCCAAGCAGCGCACGAAACGGGCATTTTTCTCAATTCCCATAATGAGAGGTATGGGCATGTTGCCCTCCTTGATATGGCGGCGCCGTTGACGTACGCTCCAGCAGCCAATAGGATGTCTATGTATTTATTATGTCTATGGTTAGAAGTATAGACCAATTTCGAGCCGACGTCACAGTGACGTCACTTGCAGCTGTGGTGGCAAAAAAACAACGTAAACAAACGACTATCTGAGTGAATCGGGCGAGACACCCAACAAAAAATGTCTTGTTGTGCTGTTGGATGTCAGAATAGGAATGCCAAAAAAGATGACTTACATTTTTATAGAATACCGTTGTCGAAAGACGCCATTTGAAGTTAAATAAACAAAAAAAAAAACTTAAGCCTCGGGCTGGAGGAGTGGTTATGAACAGAGGCGGGGTTTACCTGAGTCTGGAGACGACAGCGCCGGATGATTCTGTCAGCATTAAATGCTTTTAAAATAATTAACTCACTTTCATGTTTGAATGCCTTCTGCTTTTCATCTGATGTGGATAGAAATACGCGATACAAAAGACTATGCGCGCTAATTATTACCATAGACGCTTGAAGATAGGGCCTATGCATAATAAAAAAAAACATGGTGAACGCTTGAAGAAATGAGACCAATCATAAAGGCTATTACAATCGTGTTTTTATTTTATCTGGCAGTAGCCTAGTCTCGTCTCTTTATACCGGACTAGGCTATCATAAAATAAAGCAACTTTCTTTTCGGGAGCTTGAACATAGCCTATCTGTAGACTACTGGGAGTCGAGAGAGTGCTAAAGCTCCTCAGGTTGTATTTTTGGTGGCATATATTTGTAGCCTGGCTCCGCCCTCCTACGCACTTCCGCTCAATTTCATTTTGCTTCAGTACTACGTCTGGGATTGTGCTGTAGACTTTGGTTTCCAGAAATCAATTTTTTGTAGGACCAATCAGCGAACAGAGGGAGTGGCTGAGAACGATGACGTTGATGTCGACTCTTGCGTGATTTTGAGTTGTAGTTCAAAAGAAGAAGGATGCGAGTGAAGCCATTCGGTCCGTTGTGGCAAAGCTGCCGAATATCAAGTAGTTAAACCCGGAGCAAGAACAATCTTTGCTTAGTTTTGTGTTTATGACCATCCTCCCACGGGGTTCGGGAAAAGACATATGTCACGACCAAACGTTAGCGATTGGTTATGGCAGATAGAGTGACTCTGGGCAGATCCAATAGTTTTAGACTTCAATAGAGTTCCCGCCTACAAGGAAGTTAACGTTTGTCAATGGAGCGATGCCAGACTCTATGTACAAATTAAATGTACGAGAGTCTGGTAGAACCAGGCTAATATATTTGTAGAAATTATCTTTATTTCTAAATGTGATGTAAATATGTCCTGTAGCTTAACTATAAACAGAAACAGACGCGACTGAAGAAGTAACTGTGTCCTCTTTCTTTTGTGAAAACTAACAGTAATTTATTTCTGTGTGACTAATGTGCAATTTTGACATACATCAATTCATGATCAATCATGTATCACTTTTTATTGTAAACCTGGGGTAAAAGATCGATGCTTGGGTTTTAAATATTCAAGTAGGCCTAATCAACAAAAATGCCAGCAAACGGTCGCTTTTATCATGTTTGTTTTGCAATGCACGCATTTCCAGTGATTTCTTTCTTTGAGTAGTTTTAGTTTTTTTTTTTAGGAATGACGCATACAGAGACACAAAAGACACTTTGAGAGAATAATTAAAGATGTGTCAGGCCACTTGCATTAATTGAAGACTGCTAGAGGCCACTTCATTTAAACACAATAATTTAGAAAGTATTTAATTGGGACAATCTTCCTTGAATGTATAGTAACTGACTTTCATATCTAATCCATGAAGAGCAGCTGAATGGAGTCAGATATATTAAAATGAAAAAAAGAAAAGAAAATTCAGAAAGCTACACTTTAATGTATTTCGTAGAAAAAATGCACCCAACAAGGTGTGGCAATTTAGATTACAGATTTACACCTTATGATGAATAGTGTAGAGTTCCTGTTGCTCAAACAGTAAAGGCAAGGTCATGGGTTCAATTCCCAGGAAATTCGTGGACTGGAATTTATAAAATGTATATGCTTCCCTGAATATTAATAATGCAATTCATTGAGCAAAAGTGTTTATCAAATGTATAAATGTAAATGGTAATTCAAAGGCACTGATTCATGCTTACATGACAAACAGATATAAACCAACTGTCAACATAAACTGGCCAACTGGTTATGTGGTGAAAGAAAACCTGAAATAAAATAAACTAACTTCTTTTGAAATATATTTAGATGACAGATTTACGCTTTTGGGGTAATAATGTTTCTTTTGCTCAAACAAAAAAAGTCAAAGTCATTGCAATTCCCAGGGAATTCACGATCTGATCAAACCTTGAATATTAATAATGCATTAGTATTGTAATATTATTGTTTTTGTTTTTTTAGGAATGACGTGTACAGAGACACAAAAGACACTTTGAGAGAATAATGAAAGATGTGTCAGGCCACTTGCATTAATTCGACAGTATCAAATTCCTAATTTATCGTTGTAAACAATCAAGAACTTTTGTTGGCCAGAAACTGATACAACAACATAAAACAGTCTGAAGTTATTAAAAACTCACAAACAGCAAGTGGAGATACTGAGACCAGCAGGTAAGTGATGAAGTTCCACACACACACATTTTGTTATATATATATAATACTGTTTGAGATTATAAGACTGCTAGAGGCCACTTCATTTAAAACGTCACTGTAGGTCGTAATTCTCTGCATGTACAAACGACATATGGGCTCGTTTTTCAGAGGAAGACAATCTAAAAAAATCTAAAACTCAATAATTTAGAAAGTATTTAATTTAGACATAATCTTCCTTGAATGTATAGTAACTGACTTTCATATCCAATCCATGAAGAGCAGCTGAATGGAGTCATATATATTAAAATGAAAAATAGAAAAGAAGCAAAACTTTTTCCCCTCAGATCCTGACTTGCTCTGTGCAGAAGGACAAGAGTGATTCAGCTAAAGATCGTACACAGCTTACATATCACACCTTATTAATTCAGTTTATCTTCATCTCTTCTTCAAATGCAGGAGATTACACCGGTTGTTTATGAGACCGTCACATAATAAGGCTGTTGAATTGAGTCACATATTGTAATTTAAAGTCACATGTAAATAAAAAAGCCTTTTGTAAAAAAATGACTTTTTTACTTGCTATTCGTAAAAAAAAAACAATTGATAGCTTGGATTAGTGATAAGTCACCCACTCTATAAGTCACCCACTCTTCCTGTCATTTTTTGTTGGTTCAATTGTATTTTTCATTTTTATATTGTGTTGTCATACTTGATTTTTGTATTATTTATTGTTCCCCCTTTACTATGTCTCAGGCAGTGTTTGCTGGGGTGAAATGTTGAACTTAAAATATTATTTAAAAAATAAAATATTTTGAGCAATGTTTGTTAGAGGTTTACTCTAAATATTGTTAGGACCTCATTAATATTTTTCTTTAATCTTTTTTACTTTTTTAAGGATCTGCTTGAAGATTGGGACAAAATGTTCCTAAAACAAAGTCCCAAATTGTATTAAATAAAACTGTAAAGCCTGTGATTATGTGAACTGAAAGCTGTTTATGAGACGTCATGCGGCTGTCTTCATCTCAGCATCTTCAGTTTTATATTTTCTTTGGAGTTGCATTTGCCGGTTGACATGTACAGTCACGGCTGATGGATTTCAAACTGTTTCTGATGAAACTTCACTGAAGCACAGCACACAAAATGCGTACGTTGAGATATATATCTCAAAACGTTTTTGCTTTGTTTTTCTGGAAAAACAAGAAAACCTTTATATATATATATATATATATATATATATATAAGATGTATTCATTTACTTTGGTATTAGCTTGTTTCATTTGTACATTGATTATTTATTATACGGCAACAACAACATGTGTGTGTAAACAATTTCATCTATACCACGAATTTAATTTCTCGTGTCATTTATACGCTAAAAATAGTTTTTGCGTGTAAATGATACGCACTTTATGGCGTGTAAGACGCACGCACTCCACATCCTGGGCTTTACAGTGCGTAGGATATGCACGCAAAAAACATTTTTGGCGTATAAATGGAGAAATTAAATTCGTGGTAGATACGCACTTTTACGCATATTAGAATGATTATTTCTGAAATTTTAACATCTTGTTGGCTACTCTTAAAAATAAAGTTTCCAAAATGTTTTTTTTACAGCGATGCCGGATAGAAGAACTATTTTTGTTTAGTCAACAGTTTTTAAAAGAACCTTCTATTAGAGTGAAAAACATTTTTAAAAATCTTTTTTAAAAAATCCACTATAAATAACTTTTTGTTAATAGAAAGGTTCATGGATGTTCAAGTTTCTTCATGAACCATCGATGCCAATAAAGAAGCTTTATTTTGAAGAGTGAAGCGCTCCTGTTGACAGAGATCATGCAAACCAGGTCTGCGTTCAGCCCCGACAAAACTTTGCACAACTTTTTAAAACAGAAACGGTGATGCGTTGAACACACTGTTGATGACGCAATAGTTGCAACAAGGGTTGCCAACTTCCGAAAAGAAAAATGCGGGACAATCGTGGTTCTTTACAGGAAAATAAGGGACACTCAAAATATTTGTACTGTATCACACAGTATATGTTATTTCAGGTTTGTATGTGTTTAAAAGGTTCTCAGACATAAACACATTTGTTTTGCTTAACCTTATGTAGGCCTACAATTTAATTCTAAAACGAATTTCAAGGTCACACAAAACAGTTACATTACACACAAAACATAGTTCAATATAACAACATTTATCTGAAATAGAAAGCTTTTGTAACGTTATACACTACATTTAAAAAAAAATTAAAAAAGTAATAGCCTACTTTTATTCAGCAAGCACGCATTAAATGAATAAAAAGTGACATAAAGACATATATAATGTTACAAAAGCTTTTATTTTGGATAAATCACCTTCTATTCATAGAATATCCTGACTTCTTTTTTTTTTTTTTTAAACATTAATAATAATCAGACATGTTTCTTGGGCAGCAAATCACATCAGCATATTGTTTAAATTCACCAAAACTGATTTGGCGAAATCAAACAGTGAACGGGATTCGCGCGAGACCGGATCAAACCGGGAGCGACCAGACAGCAGAGGATTCTGTTCGCAAATCAAATTATCTGTCCCAAAAGAATAATTAATTCTCAATTTATAGTTTATTGGTATGGTCTGATGCGCGTGATTTGATGATGTCATTCTCAAGTGTCGTGTTGCTGTATCAGTCAGATCAGCGTAGCACTCAATAAACGGGACAAGAGAGGTTCCGTACGAGACAAATAAATTAGGCCCAATAATCGGGACGTCCCGGCTAATTCGGGACAGTTGGCAACCCTAGTTGCAACTATGGCAGCTGAGAAGGCCATTCTTTGTGTTCTTTGTGAAGAATTTTCGGAGCCTGATGAAGTTGGTATAAATATGTGTTTAATACTACAAAATTTGCCCGATGTTACAGTTACTGCACTTGCCGCCCAGAACACAAGAGAACATCCCTGAAACTGAAATGGAAGCACACATCTTACCTAATTCAGACTAAAACATCTATTTAGCCTCACATACTGACTTTATTCATAGTTCATAATACTGTTTTAATACCCTGTATTTTCTTTCACATTTTTAGGAAAAGCACTTAATTACCATTGTTTATTTCTATACCAAATGCCATACACTTGCAATGAAGCTAAAAATATAATCAACTACATCATTCTGTTGATATCCTATATTTTTTACAATAAAACTTACGACAAACATGTCTTCTAATATCCTAGTTGTTGCGTATACCGAGCTGTATCGAACACATTTGTAAATTACTTTCCTTGAACCCATTGTGCGAGTTCTCTTTACCGTAATACCGCGTGCTTTATATACATGTTGCTGCTGATTGGACTGCAGTTCTGACACACCCACCAAACAGAGAAAACGCATCTCAAACCCCGTTCCACACCGGTGCACGCCGTTTCCAGGAAACATGACGTTCAACTCCGAAACCGCACCGTTTTGAACTTGAACGTGCCCCAGATTAGTATTTGATAATGACATTTAAGTGAGAAGACATGATCAGATGATCAGCACATATACTGTATCTGTACACAAAAACACATTTTTGAATGTTTTTCTTTTCTTACTCTATAAATGTATACTCTGTAGAAGATACTGGAAGACTGGAGTAATGATGGTGAACTTTCAGCTATTATCACAGGAACAAATTACATTTTACAAAATATTCAAATAGAAAACATGATATCTCAGATTCTCTAAACTGTTAAACATTGCTCTGTCTTTTATTAACTAAATAAAGAAAACATCCTTTTGTGGGTCAATTTTAAAGGGATAGTTCGTTCAAAAATAACAATTCTGTCTCACTCATGTTGTTTCAGTTGTGTGACTCATTCTTCTGTGGAACATATTTTGAAAAATGTGTCAGTTATGTTGTTTGTACATACAGTTGTTGCACGGATATTGGTTTAACTGGTTCCCAATGTTCTTCAGAATATCTTCTTTTCTGTTTCACGGGAACTGAATATTACACAACACCCCAAAGAGAAACTCCGCCTATTCATTCACTCCCTTTGATGTGAACACGTGGAATTACAATGACGACTGACGTCATGAGATTTTGGCAGCATAAATAGTGGATCAGAATCAATCTGTGAGACAAACTGCCTGATAATACAGTTTATTATCCAGATTTGATCACCAGCACAATGACTGATGCAACGCAAGTGCTTGGAGGATGGAGCCCAGAGGAGCCTGTCAATGCAGATGCGGAGAATATCTGCACTGAGGTAAGAGACAGAAAATCACTCTTGTTGAAAATGTGTTTTTGTTAAAACACAGCCAAGTAAAATTATCTATTTTGATGCTGTAAAATGTGTTATTTAAAAAAAAAAAGTTTTACTTTTCACTTAAAATCACAAAACATTTAACTTGAGTTTTATGATATCTGACTGATAGACGTACCCTAGAGAGCAATAAACAAAATCTTTTTAAAATAATAATTTAGATGAATATAAAATGTGTATTTGTTTATTCAGGCAGGGAAGCAGGCTGGAGTCCGTTTTGATGTTTGCATTCCTAAAGCCTTCAGGCGTCAGATTGTGTCAGGAACAAACTATCTGTTCAAGGTAAATGAGTGTTTTGTATTGTTTCACAGAAATACTTTCAGCAAAATTTGTATGTTTCTAATATCAACAAGCAAACTACAATTTCTTCACTGTAAAAAACGTCACTGTATAAAGTTTCTCTGCATTTGTATAACAGAAAACTTCTCTCTCTCTCTCTCTCTCTCTCTCTCTCTCTCACACACACACACACACACACACACACACACACACACACACACACACACACACACACACACACACACACACACACACACACACACACACACACACACACACACACAGGTGAAGGTCTCAAAAGATAAGTTCCTTCATGTAATGATATTTCAAGCTCTCTCCTGCAATGGAGGTAAACTGACTGTGACTGGAGTCCAGTACCCTAAAACCGCCAGTGACCCTCTGGAACCCTTTAAAATTAAACACTAACCGCACGCAGAAAATAGTCTGATATAATAACAGACGCACAATGAGCTGCCATACTGTATAGAGGAACTATTGTAAACGGTTTAATTCCTCAATAAACTCCATCTTCAAACCCTCAGTGCCTGTGTCAGTGTGTGTTTATGTGAACAACACCAAATTCACTTCACTTTACTACAATGGTTTTATGCTGAAATAATAATCTCAAAAACAGTTTCTCATTCCAAATCTTTAAAAACAAAAGTACAATAAAATACATTAATTGAAAAATGGCATTCATTTTTAAGATGAATTAAATAAATCAAAAACGTGTGCACCACACGCGGCTATTGACTGATGAACAGGTAATAACTTACTTGATTTTTCATTCGTTAATGTCTCGTGGTCTTGCTGGGTTTTTTTTTTAACAATACAATTTTGGGGTAAAGTGTGTTGTAACGCAAGCGTTACTGAACATAGACCGAGTAAAATATGACTGGAAATTGATTAGTAGACTAGCCTTACATTACTGCATTACAGCAAAAAGTAACAGCCTATGTTACTGTAATGCATTACTTTTGTAACGCGTTACTCCCAACACTGGTGCTAATTAGATGATGAACGTTTATGTTGCTACACAATTAAGGCTGCAAATATAGTGGCCTTTAAATTGCTGCATCAACATTTATGAAGTCCCACATTTCAAACTATAACCATAAACAATGTCAAACTTTCCTGCTAAATTAATATGCATTCACATTTCAATCTCACGAATTAGCTCTTATTCATACGCAGTAGCGGCGCCGGGGGGTGGGGGGGTCTAGCGGGGTCCCTCCCAAAAAATGCTTTGACCCCCCTCTCCCTTCCTGATTAAAACATATATAAAGATTTAAAAATGTTTCTCTTCAAACTACGCAGAACAATTATAATTAATAATTTATTCGACATATAAAAAAATATAAACATAGAATCACTGCGACGCACCATGAACGTCGCTGCGCCTTGCGTCATTACGTTCAAGGCGCTGCCGCGAGCCCGCAAGAGCTGCTACGCTACAGTTTCGTGGATCAAACAGTACCAGTCAGGGCTGGACTGGCCATCGGGCATTTCGGGCATTTGCCCGGTGGGCCGACGTGCTTTGTGGGCCGGTACATACTTTAATTTTTTTTTTTTTTGTCTTGTCTGAACGGCCTATAAAACTCGCACATCGGGCATAATGATGGTGATTTTTCTTCTTTTGTGGGCCGATGTTTTTTTGTTTTGTTTTTGCAACGGTATGGTAGACTGGGTACAGTTGAGACACTTTTTGCGTTTAGATTTTTCACACAAAAATAGATACTGAAAAGAAGTGAATTTCCACATGACATTTCATTAGCTTAAGATATTATCAATCAATATTACCCATAATTAGTTTATATTTTCCACAATTAGCTCATAAAAATAAGGTGCTTTTTGTCTTAACTGTACCCATATGTGGTACAATTGAGACAGTACCATGGTACAGTTGAGACACCCATTTTTAATGAAGTAAAGGTAACTAACCGTTCATTGCAAATATAATAAATAAAGAAAATAACATTTGGGCAACATGTTTGTTTATTCATCTATTTAAATTAATTCATTTTATTTAAATTAGCACTGGTTAAAATGTATAAAACAGGAACAAGATATTTCATGAACAGATATTGCAACAGTACAAATGGATACATTCCAATGACAACACTAACAATAACAATGTCAAAAGTAACAGTAAACAACCAACAAAGGAAAAAATGGATTCATGTGTCACTTTCACAATTTTCTTCTTTTTCCTCCTTCCTTTTTCTCTGTCATGATCTTCCTCTTCACCTTCATGAAGGATCTTCTTTTCTCCTCTTCAAGGGTCTCCTTTACAGGGGTATCAGTGAGAATTTCAGTGGTCCTTTTCCTCCGACGTTGACCATTGGCCTTTCTGGGGCCAGCTTTTGGATGAGGCTAAACTTTGGAACATGCTGGACCTGGTGAACATAAACACACACACACACACACACACACACACACACACACACACACACACACACACACACACACTCTCTCTCTCTCTCTCTCTTAAAATTAACTATGTGACTGCTGCACACATCTTAAAAATGGTGTATCAACTCTTTTGTGTCCTATGCTGGCTAATTATGACATTTAACCTGTTATCATAACACTGAACAACTAAACAGCGTGTGACGTAATCGAACTCTATCGATTGAGACAGTGTGTCTCAACTGTACCCTGATGGCCACCTCGCGCATTTCTCTAGATTTTGCAATGACCATGTATTACACAATACCATGAAATATGCCCGTTTTTAGGGCACAGAATAACGTTTGTGATGATACCAGTTACGTTTAACAGTCACATAAGGATAATAAGCTATTCATTGTGGAGTGTGCATGGTGAAGTGAACGTCTTACCTTAGAAAAAATACTTTTGCCGATATCTTCGGATCGGAGATGCGTCCATTGTTCAAATTTCCCACGATCAAAGAGGACACTAATACGCATGTGCACAGCAAAAATCACAACTTGTGCTTGCTGCGCACGCAAGTTATTTAAGGTGTCTCAACTGTACCCAGTCTACCCTATAAACTATTAAAGGTGGTGGATTGGCCAATTGGTCATGATCGACTCTGGGCTGGACCAATTACAGCCGAGGAGGTCAGATGCACCCTCCCCCTTCAACGGATCAGCAATCACATATCATTGCTGCTGAACAAAAATGGAAAACAAAAAATGTAGGATAACATAATGGCTCATATTAAGAGCATTCAAACAAACATGACACTGATCATTCGTCTGGTATTAGAACATCTTTACAGACCAACATAACATCATTAATAACCCATAACACTGATCTGCTGCATAATAAAGAATGAATAATCACGCTTTAAATAATATTACCGATCTGAATAACACAGAACGATCTCTACAGGACATGTCCGGACATGCACGTATGTCACGGACGCATAACTCTGTTCAGATCAAGTCTAACACAAATATAATCAAACTGACTTACTTTGGAGTTGGTAATGGTCACACTTAAAATAGTGTGAGAGAGAGAGAGAGAGAGAGAGAGAGAGAGAGAGAGAGAGAGAGAGAGAGAGCGAGAGTGAGAGAGAGAGAGAGAGAGCGAGAGAGAGAAAGAGAGAGAGAGAGAGAGAGAGAGTGAGTGAGAAGAGGAGGTAAAGAGAGAGGAGAGAGAGAGAGAGTGAGAGCGAAGAGGAGGTAAAGAGAGAGAGGGGAGAGAGTGAGAGAGAGAGAGAGAGAGAGAGAGAAGAGGAGGTAAAGAGAGAGAGGGGAGAGAGTGAGAGAGAGAGAGAGAGAGAGAGAGAGAGAAGAGGAGGTAAAGAGAGAGAGGGGAGAGAGTGAGAGAGAGAGAAGAGGAGGTAAAGAGAGAGAGGGGAGAGAGTGAGAGAGAGAGAGAGAGAAGAGGAGGTAAAGAGAGAGGAGAGAGAGAGAGTGAGAGCGAAGAGGAGGTAAAGAGAGAGAAGGGAGAGAGTGAGAGAGAGAGAGAGAGAGAGAAGAGGAGGTAAAGAGAGAGAGGGGAGAGAGAAGAGGAGGTAAAGAGAGAGGAGAGAGAGAGAGAGAGAGTGAGAGCGAAGAGGAGGTAAAGAGAGAGAGGAGAGAGAGTGAGAGAGAGAAAAGAGGAGGTAAAGAGAGTCGAGAGAGAGTGAGAGAGAGACAGAGAGAGAGAGAGAGTGAGAGAGAAAATAGGAGGTAAAGAGAGAGGAGAGAGTGAGAGAGAGTGAGAGAGAGACAGAGAGAGAGAGTGAGAGAGAAAAGAGGAGGTAGAGAGAGAGAGTGAGTGAGTGAGAGAGAGAGAGAAAGAAAGAGAGAAAAGAGGAGGTAAAGACAGAGGAGAGAGAGTGAGTGAGAGAGAGAGAGAAAAGAGGAGGTAAAGAGAGAGGAGAGAGAGAGAGAGAAAAGAGGAGGTAAAGAGAGAGAGACAGAAAGTGAGAGAGAGAAAGAAAGAGAGAAAAGAGGAGGTAAAGAGAGAGGAGAGAGAGAGAGAGAAAAGAGGAGGTAAAGAGAGAGAGGAGAGAGAGAGAGTGAGAGAGAGAGAAAAGAGGAGGTAAAGAGAGAGGAGAGAGAGAGAGAGGGAGAGAGAAATAGAGAAAAGAGGAGGTAAAGAGAGACAGAGAGAGAGAGAGAGAAGAGGAGGTAAAGAGAGAGGAGAGAGAGAGAGAGAGAAAAGAGGAGGTAAAGAGAGAGAGGAGAGAGAGAGAGTGAGAGAGAAAAGAGGAGGTAAAGAGAGGAGAGAGAGAGAAAAGAGGAGGTAAAGAGAGAGAGGAGAGAGAGAGAGTGAGAGAGAAAAGAGGAGGTAAAGAGAGGAGAGAGAGAGAGTGAGAGAGAGAGGGAGAGAGAAATAGAGAAAAGAGGAGGTAAAGAGAGACAGAGAGAGAGAGAGAGAAGAGGAGGTAAGGAGAGAGAGGAGAGAGAGAGAGTGAGTGAGAGAGAGAGAGAGAGCGAAGAGGAGGTAAAGAGAGAGAGGAGAGAGAGTGAGAGAGAGAGAGAAAAGAGGAGGTAAAGAGAGACAGAGAGAGAGCGAGAGAGAGAGAGAGAGTGAGAGAGAGAGAGAGAAAGAAAGAGAGAAAAGAGGAGGTAAAGAGAGACAGAGAGAGAGAGAGAGAGAGAGAGAGAGAGAGAGAGAGAGAAAGAAAGAGAGAAAAGAGGAGGTAAAGAGAGAGGAGAGAGAGAGAGAGAGAAAAAAGAGGAGGTAAAGAGAGACAGAGAGAGAGAGAGAGAGAGTGAGAGAGAGAAAGAAAGAGAGAAAAGAGGAGGTAAAGAGGAGAGAGAGAGAGAGAGAGAGAAAAGAGGAGGTAAAGAGAGACAGAGAGAGAGAGAGAGAGAGAGAGAGAGTGAGAGAGAGAAAGAAAGAGAGAAAAGAGGAGGTAAAGAGAGAGAGGAGAGAGAGTTTAACACACTTTATTTATATCACTACAACGTCAGCAAAACATCCAATCACATTGTCCAAAGAAACAAAAAAGAGGTACAAAAATCAAGACTTATTGTAACATGGTAGTAAAGATCAACGTTTCTTCTTCAACTGTACAAATAGCTCCATTAAAACACCATTTGTGCAAAAAACTTTCTAAATCATTCATCAGTTTATAAAACTTGAAATCAAGCATAACTCTTGCTTTTACCATATTTTTAAAAACAAAAACCACATGTTGTCCTCCTCTACCTTCTATTCTGTTTTTCCTGGTCAGGTAAACAGCAAGTTTGGCTTGCCCAGTTAAAAAATTCAACAATTGACTTTTTATTCTTTGTGCCACACTATATTTGGGTCCAAGAATCCAAATCTTAGAAGAAAAAAACTCCCCAAAATTCATGAAAAGAACATCAAGAAAACAAAACATATCATTCAGTCTTGAACATTCTAAAAAACAATGAAAAATTGTCTCCCTCATTTTACAAAAAGGACAATCACTTGATACATTGGGATTAATCAAACTCACAAATGCATTTACAGCAACTGCGCCGTGTAAACTCTCCATTGAATATCACCTGTGCGTTTTTCAATTGGTGGTTTGTTTAAAACTCTCCAAACAGGTTAATTTTCATCATCTATTCCCAATTTCTCTCTCCACACTGTATCACTGCGTTCTTTTAAATTTGCTTTATTTAAAACTTTTACAAGACATTTATACAAAACTTTACTCTGAACATCCTGCAAACTTAACCCTTCTAGCCCTCTCAGGTTCAGAAAAGGTCCAGACAGTCCTTTGAGATTGGGACTAAGAAAAATACTTGGAAAGGGATCTGTATTATTAGGAACCAGTTTCCCATTATGAAATTCAATTAACAGATTATTTTCTTCTTCTGTGAGTTTCTGTTTAAAAAGGTCCAGAATTTTTCCTACATACCGTACCGACTGCACCCCTAGATATGTGGCCATGGACTGAGCATTATTTAAACCAGAACCAGCAACATCCAACACATGATGCATTTTTAATGTCTTCGTGGAAATTAAGCAATGAAGCAGTCCAGGTGTAACTTCACATGTAACATCAAACCGCGCTCCATGCACAAGAGGTTCCTCCAAAAGCCAGTACAACGAGGAAGTCGCATCCAACCTCCGTTTTTCAAATAAGTCCCAAACTTTAAAAAGTCCCATATAGAAAAGAGTCAGTCCGTTGCACTGCAGCTTACGCGAGTCCATCAAAAACAAGACAGAGTTCAATCCCAGTCCGCCAGCTTGATTAAAAATAGCATCAGCCACTTTTCTCCAGACTAGATCCTTAGGTCCTGTGAGGTACCTCTGAATAAACAGAAGTCGAAAAGCTGCCCCCCTGCTGGGCAAATGGACAAGTCCTTGTCCTCCATCTCTGGGTAGAAAAAGTATGCTCTGCGGTATCCAATGAAAAGTGCTCCCAAAAAAAATCCACCATACTGGCTTGAATTTTACTCAGAAGTCCATTTGGAGGATCAATGCAGGCCAAACGATGCCACAAAAACTGAAGCCACCAGGTTATTAATTATTATCACCCTCCCTCTAAAAGACATTTTTGGCAAAAGCCATTTCCATTTTTCCAATCGCCCCTTTAATTTTTCTAAAACTCCTTCCCAATTTTTGCCAAACATTGAATCATTGCCAACATATACTCCTAAATATTTGAACCCATCTCTTTTCCAGTACAAATCACCTGGTAGTTTAGGAAGACCATGGGACCAGTTACCACTTACTATGGCTTCACTTTTAGACCAGTTAACTTTGGCAGAGGAAATTAGACCAAATTTGTCAAGAATATCTTTAAGAAGATCAACATCATTTTGCCCTTTAACCAAAACAATAATATCATCTGCATATGCAGACAGCTTAAAATTGGCTCCAGAGCAAGGTATGGTCCAGCCTTCAATTCTTTCTCTGATCTTAACCAATAAAGGTTCAATGGCAAGAGCATACAACATTCCCGAAAGTGCACAGCCTTGTCTAATACCTCTGTTAATTTTAAAAGGAGCACTAAGACCACCATTCACTTTCAATACACTCTCAACATCCCGGTACAAAACCCTGATCATGGCTTTAAAACCAGAGCTGAACCCGAACTTCTCTAGCGTGCGCCAGAGATAGCTGTGCTCAACCCGGTCAAATGCCTTTTCCTGATCTAGAGAAATGAGACCAGTGTCTATGTCCAATAGCCTAGAGACGTCCAAAATATCCCGAATTAAATAAACATTATCAAAAATAGACCTGTTAGGCACACAGTAAGTTTGATCACGATGAATAACCTGCCCAACTACCTCCCTCAATCTAATGGCCAAAGCTTTGGAAAAGAGCTTTAAATCAGAGCATAAAAGTGAAACAGGGCGCCAGTTCTTTATTTATTTTAAATCACCTTTTTTGGGTAACAGGGTAATGACTGCCCTCCTGCAGCTCAAAGGTAGCAAGCCTCGGGCCAGACTATCGTTGAGCACAGCCAGCAAATCACCCCCCAACACTGACCAAAACGTTTTATAAACCTCGACTGGTAGACCATCAATTCCCGGGGCCTTACCACAATCCATGCTCCGCAGAGCAACATGCAGTTCAGCTGCTGAAAGCGGCCTCTCAAGCCAAGAATTGGTCTCATCTGGAACTTTAGGCAAACCCATATAAAAAGAGCTGGCCAGCTCATCTTCCTCTGTATGTTCACTTTTATAAAGCTCAGAATAATATAATACAGCTCTTTTTCTGATTTCCTTAGGCTCCACCACTTCTATACCCTCCAATGAGTATAAAGAATGTATAATTCTGCTTTGACCATTCTTTTTCTCCAAACCGAAGAAGAATTTAGTTGGGCCATCCATCTCTACCGCACTCTGAAAACGTGACCGGATCAATGCTCCCTGTGCCCTGATGCCTAACAGGTTATCCAGAGTCCTTCTTTTAACTTTGAGGAGCTCAATATGTCCTCGATTTCCTGTGGACTCGACCAAATTCTGAAGTTCCACTATTTCAATCTCTAAGGTTTTCATTGATTGGGAAATGTCCTTGGATACGTTGAGAGTGTACTGACGACACAGTTGCTGTATTTCTTTTTTCCCATGATCCCGCCATTGTTGTAGGGATGAAAAATCTTTTTTCCTGGAACTGAACTGTTTCCAAAAATAAATAAAAACATCCTTAAAAAAATGGTCTTGTAACAAAGAGGTATTAAAGTGCCAATAGGCACTCTTAGGCTTTATATTAGTGATGAAAAACCTACAGATTACTAGACTGTGATCAGAAAACCCACAAGGCAAAATCTCACATTTCTTAATAACATTAAACTGGTACTTAAAACAATAGAATCTATCCAATCTAGCCATAGAAATATAATTTTCTCTTGTGTGCGCCCATGTGTACTGCTTTGTTCTTTATATAGAGTTCTCCATATATCACACAAATCATGTTCTTCTATAAGCTTTCTTATAGCATGTTGAGAGGCTAGATGTGGCTCTCTATGATTCCTATCCATTCCATCATTTGCTGTACAGTTAAAATCCCCTCCAACAAATATGAACTCTTCCTCTTTACAGTTTGACAAAATATTACTTAATTTATCAAAAAGAACAACCCTTTCAGGACCAACAACAGGAGCATACACATTTATAAAAACTAAAAACATTTTTCAAATTTAGCTGTTATTTTCAATAGATGTCCCTCAACAACATGTTCTACCTCATATGAAATTGGTTTAAAGTTTTTCTTAAAAAGTACAGCTAAGCCACCACTACAGTGACTTTTGTGGCTTAAAATAATCGGCCCATCCCATTCCATTAGCCATTCATTCTCATTAAAGCCATCACTATGAGTTTCTTGGACCAGCATTACATTAATTTTCTTTTGTCTAGTCAGTTCATAAAGCATTGCTCTTTTCTTGCGGTCTCGTGCACCATTTAAATGAAGTGTGCCCAATCTTATTCTACTCATAAAAAAGTAATATGAGCACACCAATAACAAAAACTTCACAAAAAAAGAAAAGAAACTAGATTGATTCAAAATCATCATTCAGTAAATTTAGTTTTAACTTCTGGACAATTTTTTTCAGCCTAAAGACTTCTTGCTCAGTGAAAACTCCACCCTCCTTCCTTAAAGCCCTGATTGAATCTATAAACCTCTCACGATCTGGGAAGTACTCCTCTACATTTACACCTTTCATGCCCTTCGTTGTCTGAAGAAACGTTTTAATTTTGTCCGATGTATAAGCGCTGCGAACAGATCGCTTCAGTGAAGCTGAGCTCACTGAGTCTGAAGATTCACAGTCACTCTCCACAACAGACTCCTCAACATTACTGGACTCCGAGTCCCCCTCCCTTGCATCATCACCAGCCATCCCATTAGCTTTTTTACTAGCCCTTTTTCCTTTTCCTTTGGTCTTAGTTTTCCTTTTTAATGTCGGTGTTTTAAAAAAAACTCTGATCATCTGTAATGTCAACATCCACACCATGCTCTAATATGGCCTTCTCACTGACCTCAGAAACACCACCTTAATGCACATTTTCGTTTGTGGCCACACTCTCATTTTTATTACTTTCACGATCGTCAATTCCATTTTTTCCAACACAAGATACTGTATCACTCGTTTGTGCATGATCTGTATTAAGCGTTTCGGCTGTATTGTGATTCTGATCTGCGTTCTTCTCAGGTCACACGCGTATCACGTGACCCTCTTGTCCACAACCAAAACACTTCATCGCATCTGAGGTAGCAAAAATAACATAATTGAAATCCTCAATCTTGAACTTCATGGCTAAATTAAGCTCCTCATTCTGGTTATTTAGGATCATGTGCACCTGCCTGATAAATGATACAACGTGCTTCAACTGTGGTGATTTGCAACCGAGTGAGATTTTCTTCATTTTTGACACAAACTTTCCGTGTCTGGACAACTCCCTTTCAATCACTTCGTTTTTAATAAACGGCGGGACATTTGACAATACTACTCTTTTCGCTGGTTGTACTAAAGGCATGACTGGAGTAAGTGAATCATTCACAACAATCCCGGTCTCTACAACTTGATTGACTTTGTCAACATTGTTCAAAAGCATCACTATTGCGCTATTCATTCTTGACGCAGAAAGAATGCACTCAAGACCAACCACAGCAGCAACAGCGAGGACGCAGTCCTCAACTGAGCAACGCTCCGCGGGTACAACCTTAACACCGTGCCGCCGCGTTAAACTTTCTAAACTCGCGTGCTGAGGCACCGCCATGGCGATCAGTGCACACTGACCGACGACGCTCCTCACAAACACTACAAACTTTCTTCTTTACCTAACAACAAGAACCACAAGAGATGGAAAAAAAAGATAGAAAACTCACTCAAACCGTAGAGCTCACTCCAACACACACTCACACTCCGTCCACAAACTCCCAGCATGCACTCGATAGAGAGAGAGAGAGTGAGAGAGAGAGAGAGAGAGAGAGAAGAGGAGGTAAAGAGATAGAGAGAGAGAGAGAGAGAGAGTGAGAGAGAGAGAGAGAGAGAGAGAGAGAGAGAGAGAGAGAGAGAGAAAAAGAGGAGTTAAAGAGAAAGAGAGAGAGAGAAAGAAATAGAGAAAAGAGGAGGTAAAGAGAGAGAGTGAGAGAGAGAGAGAGGAGAGAGTGAGAGAGAGAGTGAGAGAGAGAGAGAAAAAAAGAGGAGGTAGAGAGAGAGAGAGAGAGAGAGAGAGAGAGAGAGAGAGAGAGAGAGAGAGAGAGAGAGAGACAGAGAGAGAGAAAAGAGGAGGTAAAGAGAGAGAGAGCCAAGAAAGGGACCCAGAGAGTCAGAAGAGATAGAGCATAGAAAGAGTCCCCTTTTATCCTTTCTCTGACCATGTGACTATAACCCAAATGTGAGACATTTAAACTGACCAATCAGATAAATACAACTTCCCCCAACATAAAAAAGGTGGGACAATTTCATAGACCCCCGAAGTACACCCAGTTTGGCCTTGAGTCTTATCACCCCCCCTGTGTCTTTAGGAATTCCAAATGTTCCTTGTGGAAGAAAGAGGGGTGGAAAACAATAAAACAAATGTCTTTGTTATTTTATTTTAGCAGGAAAATCAATCCTTACAGCAGTATGAAGATGAATACACCAATCAGCCTCAGAACAGGTCTCAGTAAACCCTAATCTGTAGTTTTGGTGCGAATGGCAGGATAAATTGAACATTGTGCATAAAGTGATTTAAATGTTCATACATTTCAGAATAAATGTACAAATAAAGATCAACTAAAAAAAACATTATCCTTTTGTGGGTCAATTTTAAAGGGATAGTTCGTTCAAAAATAACAATTCTGTCTCACTCATGTTGTTTCAGTTGTGTGACTCATTCTTCTGTGGAACATATTTTGAAAAATGTGTCAGTTATGTTGTTTGTACATACAGTTGTTGCACCGATATTGGTTTAACTGGTTCCCAATGTTCTTCAGAATATCTTCTTTTCTGTTTCACGGGAACTGAATATTACACAACACCCCAAAGAGAAACTCCGCCTATTCATTCACTCCCTTTGATGTGAACACGTGGAATTACAATGACGACTGACGTCATGAGATTTTGGCAGCATAAATAGTGGATCAGAATCAATCTGTGAGACAAACTGCCTGATAATACAGTTTATTATCCAGATTTGATCACCAGCACAATGACTGATGCAACGGATGGAGGATGGAGCCCAGAGGAGCCTGTCAATGCAGATGCGGAGAATATCTGCACTGAGGTAAGAGACAGAAAATCACTCTTGTAGAAAATGTGTTTTTGTTAAAACACAGCCAAGTAAAATTATCTATTTTGATGCTGTAAAATGTGTTATTTAAAAAAAAAAAAGTTTTACTTTTCACTTAAAATCACAAAACATTTCACTTGAGTTTTATGATATCTGACTGATAGACGTACCCTAGAGAGCAATAAACAAAATCTTTTTAAAATAATAATTTAGATGAATATAAAATGTGTATTTGTGTATTCAGGCAGGGAAGCAGGCTGGAGTCCGTTTTGATGTTTGCATTCCTAAAGCCTTCAGGCGTCAGATTGTGTCAGGAACAAACTATCTGTTCAAGGTAAATGAGTGTTTTGTATTGTTTCACAGAAATACTTTCAGCAAAATTTGTATGTTTCTAATATCAACAAGCAAACTACAATTTCTTCACTGTAAAAAACGTCACTGTATAAAGTTTCTCTGCATTTGTATAACAGAAAACTTCTCTCTCTCTCTCTCTCTCTCTCTCACACACACACACACACACACACACACACACACACACACACACACACACACACACACACACACACACACACACACACACAGGTGAAGGTCTCAAAAGATAAGTTCCTTCATGTAATGATATTTCAAGCTCTCTCCTGCAATGGAGGTAAACTGACTGTGACTGGAGTCCAGTACCCTAAAACCGCCAGTGACCCTCTGGAACCCTTTAAAATTAAACACTAACCGCACGCAGAAAATAGTCTGATATAATAACAGACACACAATGAGCTGCCATACTGTATAGAGGAACTATTGAAAACTGTTTAATTCCTCAATAAACTCCATCTTCATAATAAAGAATGAATAACTAACTAACTGTACACTGCTCTGCATATTACCATGACTACGGTTTCAGAATAAAAGTCCCGACTGAATGAGCCTTTAATACACTATTAATCATTAAGTAAGCATGAGTAAACAGTTAATTCATCATTTATAAAGCATTTAGGCTATAGACATTAATAAGCAGTTTGTAAATACAGCTATAAATGCTTTTTTCTTGATTTGTAAGCATATCTATAATGTGTTTAATAATTGTATTTTCATACTTTGTTAATGATTAATTAATAATTTCTGAATGAAGTATAGCATTATTTACAAACCAGTTATTTAAGAGTTGTCAGTGGTTCATAAGATCACTTAGAAAGTGTAAGTAAAAATTCAGGTAGTTATAAAGCATTTAGTGGTCAGTTAATTATTTTTGTGAGCTCATCTAAAGTGAGGACTACTCATTCCTTGTAAAGCATTTATAAAGGAGATTTAAAGACTTTGTTATCTTCTAAACAGAAAAATGAAACAAACACAACACAGTGATACAGAACAGAGAAATTATTAACAGCATTTAAATCTCCTTTGTAAATGCTTTATAAGGCATAAATAGTCCTCACTTTAGATGAGCTCACAAACATAGTTAACTGACCACTACTGCACTGTTGTGTGCCGCCATGTTATTATTTAGTGTCTGCGTTCTTCCTAACAATTTAAAATATTGTCTGGAAACAGGCTTGAGATGTTTATGCTGATGGCCACTGAAAAGGACATTCTCATGTCATTGGACTCCGACATGGTCATTGACAGGGTAGCTGAGAAGAGTGACCTGCTGAGAAAGCTGCTTTTGTAACCTGGTGGGGTGAAATAAAATGACTTTTTTGATGCAGTCTTTGGTGATACAATTCAATCACAATCTGTCCTTAATAGATTCTGTTATTTATCTAATCGTTGTTCCTCTCTGTCCTGTTTTTCAGGGTCTAATCATACTTTAAGAGGTTCTCTAGAACATGCAACTTTTTAAGTTCCTAGTAAGTACTACTGTATATTATTCAGCTAGTTTTGTGGAATAAAGATACAAGTAGTGTGATCATATGAGCAAGTCCAACAAATGCCATTCTTTCTCACCCTTCTCTGTCCTTTTTACTTGTGTCCTTTTTTTCAGGGTCCCATCATAATTTCTTAAGTAAGTACTGTATATGATGTCAGTATTTTTCAACATTTTTTAAATACCGTAACAGTACTCTGTAAAATGCCATCAAAAAGTCAATTAAGTGTTATTCTTTCTCACCTTTCTTTCTCTGTCTCCTTTCACCTTTTAAAGGCTGCCATGTTAAAAAAAATATTTTGTGCTGCCATGCTGTTTGTTGATGTGGTAAATAAATAGTTTATGAAAATACCACTAAATCTGTCATTTATTTTAATATTTATTAATGATCATGTCTCATCTCTAGTCTTCTCTGTCTTAATTTCAGGTTTCCACCATGTGTTGTAGATAGTTCAGGAGGAGGTTAACTTGACCAAGTCTTGTCTTTTGTTTTCCGCTAATTACTGTTTAGAATACCAGAATAGGGAGGATGGTGTAGGTTTAAGTTTATTAGATTGATACATATATACCAACAAGACAGTGTACATCGTTGTCAGAACAGCGTTTATTTTCATTCAAAGGCATTATGGCTTTGCCAATAATACCTGGTGGGCCGGTCTCTAGTCAAAATGTCCGGGCCGATTTTTTGTCCCAGTCCAGCCCTGGTACCAGTGGCTTGAATATTCAAAAGACGCGGCTTTTTGTTTTGCCTGTCGTCATTTTTTTCACAGTGTGCAAGGATCTGGTGGTCACTCATTATATCCAGTCTCCTCAAAAAGTGTCAATTTCAACATGCTATATAAAATTATCTGTGGGCTAGCCTATTTTGAGCTAAAACTTCACATACACTCTCTGGGGACATCAAAGACTTTTTTACACCGTATGAAAAGGGAATTATACCAACCCCTTTAAACTTTAGTTTTTTTTGAGTATCAATAAGTATTTCAATCCTGATTCAAGACAATTCTGTAATTACAGCTACAACTTCAGCAGGCACAAGACAAAATTTACGAAATGGCTGAGACATCAAGATTATACAGAGAGACGCTTGAAAAAAGGAATGAGGTGATCTGTTTGGTTATGACACAGATTAAACACTGTTAGGTACATTACCGTTCAATTTGGGGTCTGTAATATTTTTTAATGTTTTTGAAAGTCTCTCATGGATCACCAAGGATGCAGTTATTTGATAAAAAAATTGTAATATTATAAAATATTATAATGGAATTTAAAATAATGATATTTTAATATATTTTAAAAATGTAATTTATTCCTGTGATGGCAAATGGCAGAGAAGAAGACAGGAGGAGACTGGACAGAAGTAGGGCAATCAAAAGGTGGTGAGAGTATGAGAATAGATACTATTTTGTAAATATGTTTTCTGTCATGGGTGTGGCTATGGCAATTAAAGTTCAAGCATATATTGTTTGCAAATTGCAATTGATTAATTAATTCAAAACAAAGTAGTTGATATTCGTTGTTTTTGTTGTTAAGTAGCAGTATATGCAGTTATCAGCCGTGTCCACTGTATTTTTTGTTGGTTTTCATGAGACCCCCCTTGAAAAAAACAGGACCCCCCATTGCCCCCCAATCAAAATTGTCTGGAGCCGCGACTGTTCATAAGTTATACATTTTGTGTATTTATTTAGGGTCATTTTACTGGAAGCAACACTCACGAAAATTCGTGGCTGTACTGGAGGTTGATCTCCAAGCTATGCAACAAAAGAGGCGGAGAATCTCGTAAGACTCTCGTTATAAGTCTGGGGGCAGGGTCACCCAACTTTTGTATGCATGAAAACAGCAAAATTTAAAAGTGGCATGTTTGGTGCATATTTTTTCCATGTAGCTCCATGTAGCTCTCTCGGTCTCGGCCCCCACCGCTATCAGATGGGTCTGACCCAACAAAAATCCAGATTGGCGCTGTTTGACAGCACGCGCGCGCTTCAGTACTAGCTCAGAAAAAGGCGCCAGAACTGCAGCAGTACGGTGTACATTTTAGGACATCCTCAGACCTCAGACATATGAAGACAAGGCATCATGCCTCAAACTAAAAGGCTTCAGTCATTGGACAAAACAGCATCAGACTGAAAAGCTTCAGGTCTCAGGAAAAACAATGTCAGGTGTCAGGTAGATCTCGTACAATTAGGCATCAGACAAAAAGACAAAACAGCCTCAGGTGGAGTTTAGAGGTTCGCATTGCCCCGCCCCATGTGACGTCACATGTAGGCGGTTCAGGGCTGGGTTTCCCAAATGCATCGTAAGCCTAAGAAGTTCGTAAAAACGATCGTACGACTGATCTTAGTATTATGGTCTGTTTCCCAAAAGCATCGTAACTTAAGTAGCACTTGAAAATCTTCGTAGAACTACAAGTGCTCTGGAGTAATCGTAAATCCTCAAGTGCATCGTAGATGACAGAGTTATGAGGTCTCCTACAGGACAACCGGCAGATTACACTTTTATCTAGATTTAACAGATTACACTGCAACGTGAGTATAATATAAGGTTTTGATTGTACTTTTTTGTACACGTTATTGTACTCGTGTTTCGTTTTGATGAATTTATAAATAAAATAATTAAAAAGGGAACAAAAAATAGACATACACATCTAAATCAAATGAATGAACAAAACAAAATCATACAAGAAGTAATGTGGGAAATATGCTTTAAAGACTGGGCAAAATAGAAATGAATTTAAAAAAATCTGTCAATGACTTGCTGACGTGCACGAAACCAGCCATGTATTGGGCATTTCTTGCGGACTGATCTTTGAACACAGTGAGTGAATCGTTCTAAAAAGAACCATTTTTAGAACATATTAATAATCTAAAGAACCTTTTTCCACTATAAATAAACTTTTGTGGAACAAAATGGTTCTTTATGGAGTCAATGATGCAGATAAAGAACCATTACGTTAAATTTAACAGCATGATTATTTATCTCAGTAACCTTTCTCAAAGTTAATAAAAAAATGACTTTTAGATGTTGGAACTGACACTAGGTGGAACGAGCGGCCAAATCATCTCAGAAAATGGTTATTTTTAGAACGATTTACCACAAAGGTTTTTTGGGAACCAAAATGGTTCTTCTATGACCCCTATTTTGTAACCTTTATTTTTAAGAGTGTATATCTTCTCTTGTTTTTCTTTTGCTCAGCCATTTTGTCAGTGCCTCCGCCTGTATAGGTGCTTCATAGACTTGTCTTGATTTCTAATCCACAACAAATGTCGATTATTAGGTTAAACGTTCAGAATACGATTCCATATAAGGTTATATTCCAGCACTTCTCGAATGGACAGCGACGCTGAAGTAGCACGTCGAACGCGTTCTCTTCTCGCGCGTTCATGTCAAGTGCATTTTTGGGAAACGCGCGTGGAATTGCGTAACCTTGCACGTAGAGAGCGCTCTTAAGAGCTAATTACATCATTATCGGGAAACCCGGCCCAGATCAGATACAACAACAGCTGATGGAGGAGATAAACCGTCATGATATATTTATATATGTGCTTTCATCAAATGTTACACTAATTACGTTGTATAGAAGAGAACATGCATTTCCCGAGTTTTATTTGCACGTTTAAAAAGTTAGATGAGATTTCAACTAGCTAGCTTGTATGTTGGCAAACTGGTAGTTTTCACGATCGTGAAGTTAAAGCCTTCTTTCGAGCTATTAGACTGCTTGATTTAACATTGCTGTAAACATTTTTTTGGGGAAAATAGATATATTTTTCATATCTGTGAGGCATAGGGCCTACACTGAGTTTAACTTTATGATGAGATGCGCTCCAGTTCACGTGCAATGCAAGTGACGCATAATTGTCTGCTATATTTGCTTCTTATTTATTAAATCCAGGCAATTGGTTGATAAAAAAAATGATTAAAATTAAGATACAATTTATACAAAACGAAATTCACTTTCTACAAAACAAAACGTAATGAAGTGGTCAAAATTATGTCTTACTCATGCTATTCACTTTTTCATAATCAACATGGAAAAAAATAACATTGTAATATTTGAACAAATATGAAACTAAATGCGCTTCTTTAGTAGACCTCTATTGATGCACATTCATTTAATTCAGAATTTTGCACATACGTTTAAAGGCATTTGTTTGTGTATAAACATATCTGCCACATTTATCAAGTTCACGGTTAATTGTACGTATATTAATCGTTATGATACTAAAATCATAATAAAGTAGGCTATACTACAAAAAATCAGATGAGCCCAGAATATGAACGCAACGCGTTTAATTAAATGTTTAGCATTTTCCTCCCATAGAAAACCTTTATAAAACGCATAATAATGCAGAGTAGAATGCCCCCTTATTATGTCGAAAAATAGCAAGTTATTATGTCGAAATAACAAGATATTATGTCGAAATATGTCTGAGGCTGTTTTGTCTGATGCCGTTTCGTACGATGCCTTTGCAACGTTTCACATTTTTATTTTTTATATATATTTTATAGTTTCACATGATTTTATAATTGTATTAATTGGTTTGTTAAATACAGACACTATATGTTTGATTACTGTATTATGTTTAATACAGTATCTCTTCAGTTTAAACCATAAACGCATGTTCTCAAGTGGACATCTGAAAATCTCTTTGAAAAATGTGTTAAAAAAAAGAAAAAATTCGAATATTGTTTTTCATGCCCTAAGAGCAATAAAAACACAAAGGAAAAAAAATCCTGGGGTTATCATAATTCATGCAGCTTTTCTCAAAGCGGTGAGTGTTTGAGTCTCACCAACACCGTCATGTGCGGGAAAAACACTGATGAACCATTTCATTGTCATCCATCCCTTCATTATCTAATATTTGTTTTGGCTCATTAGATCTCAAATGGGAAGACACGACATGTTGTCCACTGTCGTTAGCCGCGTCTTATTGAGCAAACCCGCGGCACAATTACTGAGGCGCGTTAGGTTTAGAGGCTTAGAACTTCATTAGTCTATCTCTTCCTTGACCTCCCAGCGACACCTAGTGTCAAAACAATATAACTGTAAGTGGCCGGTGAACTGGGAGAAGAATAAAACGTTAAACTGAAAGTAAACTATTTAGTTGGAAAGGCAGGGCTTTAGCGCACCTGTCAATCATCGCCCAGAGGTGAGGCAGCCGAGGGAAGCGAGACAGACATGCGCGGGACCGGGAGATATAACCATATCTATTACTGATTGCGAGGACCCATTTTGATCAGCAGACAATCCTTATTAATCATAGTATTTCATTTCGAGGCAATTTGCTATTCGTCCGCTGTTATGGAGGTAAGATTGTCAGAATGAACAGTGAGAATAAGCCAGCGCGCTCGGCGCATTCACGAGCTGTGTTTACAATAATATCGCAGTTGATGATATCCTCAGCCTGTTCCTGTTTATTCATGTCACTATACTACTTAATTCTTTGTTAGGTTTATATGGGAGGGCTGTATAGTGCGCAGTTTGATATTCATTGTCAATATATCACTTTCGTTATACCAACGTGTTCGGTCCATTTACGGTGACCAAATGATATGGCATAAAAACAAAGTGTTTCATAAACAATGCAATATTTATTGAGTCTTTGCCAAAGACACATCTGTGAGATTTGATGAATATATTTTTGGTCTCTGCTGTAATTTTAACAGTCAAGTGGAGTATAAATTCATAATCATAGTCTTATAGGTCCTGAAATAAGCTTCATTCCTCTGTTGTCAAGTTTCATGCTCGACTCTTGCTCGCAGATCTTCCCGCTGACGCCACTCGCTGAATCCTCCAGCGTAATGACGGGCCCTGAGAGGAAACACACACGGATGCCTGACTTCTGTCGTCTGGGAGTCAGTGACGACGAACCCAATGAATGATCATGACTTGCTTAGGTTTTTCTGATTACCGGATGAGGATTTAAATCATAAACAATAATGTAATAGCAATTTTACAGCGCATTTTCTAGCCAATTAAATAATTAAGAGCAAAGCATAATTGACTATATAGATATTACAATGACTCATGATTTTATTCATTTCAAATAATAATTGTTCAAATGCATTATATTCATAAAACCATTTCTACATTAAAAAAAAACAGTCATATAACTAATGCCACTACCTATAAAAACAAAACAAATAGAAAATGTAAGAAAGCATAGGAAAAATAAATGTTGACATATGAATCATAGAGGGAAACTCTCTTAAATGAACCCATAATATCATATTTGATTTGCAAAATATAATATCATAAACATGATCAAAACTTTTCTGAAAAACCGCCTGTACTCGATCTACTACATGCCTTCTGTCGTCTGATTGATAGTTTACACTTTTTAGCAAGTAAAATACCTTTTTTTTACAATTGTACAAACGTCCCCCTTCAGCTCGTGGTTCACAAGGTCTTTTTGCTTTGAAATCTTTCATTTTTATAAAGTAAACGTAAGAATAACTTTGATATTGTTATAGTAATATTTGAATATGAACAATTAGAGCACTGTAGCAGTTTAGGTTTACTTGATTATCATACATCATTTATTAGAAAAATCATGTTAAAATGTGAGTCTCAAATATGATCATCAGGCTTTTGAGGAACGTTTATTTGCTCATCTCGCAGTCATCTTTGTATTTGCATTGAATTATGTGTTTTAAAGTACAGAGCTTTGATCATAAAACTATTTTTTAAAAAGCATTTAAATATAATCTTACTAAGACGTATCATTGGCAGATATAGAGTGACGACTGTTTATATGCATTTTATATCTGCTGTACTGTTATGAAGATCTCAGAGATTTACATTACAAGCATCAGAATTTCATCTTACTTTTTGGCCATATTAATATCAGCAAATGCAGCAAAATGAGAATTTCAGCAGCAATTGCTAAATGTAGGTGTTATTTTCCTCCTCAAGTGCGAGATCCATATTCTAAGTATATCATGAGTGTTATGACCCTATGTTTTGTTTATGTGTTTTGTTTTCTTTGTAGGAACGTCGTCTGATTGGCTCCTGCAGGCTGATTGATGCTTTGTCCTGATTGGTGCACAGTACTTTAAAAAGCACATCATCATCACTTCCTGTAGAGACAGCTTGTGAGAGGCAGCACAGGTTTCGCAGAAGGCGGTAGGTTGGCAAACACTGGGCAGTGATTGGAGCGTTGATGGAAGGAAGTGACGGTAGTTCCGGAAGTGATCCGGAGATGGAAGAAGATACTGGCGGTGGAATTAAAGGTTGTAAACAAAATGAATGGAATTTAGTAGAAAATCGGAAAAGGAAGAAGAGTGTTAACCAAGTATCGGGTACGGATAGTGAGAGAGAAAACCATATGACGAGAAGGAGGAAAGAGGAATATAAGGTAATGATACAATTCATGACAGGGGATATAAGCTCTTTGAATCTGTGGCGAACAGGACGGCCGAGGGACGTGAGAGAACGGGGCGAGGCCGGTGGTGCGATTGCTAATGAGCAACACCTGTGAGGCACACCGGTCTCGCATCTCTCACGGAGGAGCGGAAGCATAAAGGAGGAGCGACGACGTTGATGATCGAGAGAGGAACAGGCCTGTATTTTAGTTGTGTTTTGTTTTTGTATTTTACTTTAGCCAGCAGTCGTCCGCGAGGGGCTGCTGGAAGTTATATTTATTTTCGGTAGCCAGCAGTCGTCCGCGAGGGGCTGCTGGCGGTATTTTCGTTTGTTTGTTTTATTTGAAATAAATTATATATTGATTGTTCGCCGGTTCCCGCCTCCTTCTTCCCTGAACATTGCTACACTGGTGCCGAAACCCGGGAAGAGGGAGGAACGCGCTGTCAGAGAGTCCTCGCCGGTGTGGGGAATCCGCGGTGCCATCGAGCATGGTGCGCGAGTCGCCGCCACTCGCCGTGGGCCGGAGCCTGCTGCCATCCGCCGAGCGAGGGGAGGAGCAGTGAGCGGGGGACTCGCGGCCACGGACGCTCGAGGCGGGGCGCTGGAGTGAGTTGCCGGTGGGACGGTCGAGCTCGCTGCCGGCCGCCTGGGTATTGGAGGGGCGGCTGCCATCCGGGAGGGAGAGGAGGAGTCGCCGCCGCTCGCCGTGGGCCGGAGCCTGCTGCCGTCCACCAGTGAAGGGGAGGAGCAGGGAGCGGGGGGACTCCTGCCGTCTGCCCAAGGCACCCGAGGAGCCGTCGCCGTCCACCGGGCGGCGGAGGAGCGTCGAGCCGTCCACCGAGGGCTACCCAGCGTCGCCGCCAGGCACCGCGGAGGAGAGCGCACAGCTGGTGGGGGACCAGATGGCAGCGCGTTGTGGGAACCGGACCAATTTTTTTTTTTTTTTTCTCTCTCCCCTCTCTCGATCTGTCGCTCCTCATGCTTCCGTCTCCGTTTCCCTCGGTTTGTCTGTCCATACTCCCCAGGGATCGCCGCCGCCGGGGGGGGGAGTAGGCACAGGCTCGTGGGTACCCCCCGGCCTGTGAGGGGCGATGGGGGTATGTGGCGAACAGGACGGCCGAGGGACGTGAGAGAACGGCGCGAGGCCGGTGGTGCGATTGCTAATGAGCAACACCTGTGAGGCACACCGGTCTCGCATCTCTCACGGAGGAGCGGAAGCATAAAGGAGGAGCGACGACGTTGATGATCGAGAGAGGAACAGGCCTGTATTTTAGTTGTGTTTTGGTTTTTGTATTTTACTTTAGCCAGCAGTCGTCCGCGAGGGGCTGCTGGCGGTATTTTCGTTTGTTTGTTTTATTTAATTAAATTATATTTTGATTGTTCGCCGGTTCCCGCCTCCTTCTTCCCTGAACATTGCTACAGAATCCTTTAAAACTGTCAAAATCGTTGAAAGAAACGATTGGAGATATAGAGAATGCTAGGAGATTACAGGAAAGTAAACTGATGCTGGTCTGTAAAGATAGCAATCAACAAAAGAAAGCTCTAGGGCTAAAAACTTTGATGGGACAAAAAGTAAATTGTTCTGTAATGGGTGAGAAAAAATGGATGAGAGGAGTGATCACAGGAATTCCAACTAGTATGTCTGAAGAGGTAATCAAAAAAAGCATATCAGGCGCCTCAGTGATTGAAGTCAAACGACTAAAGTACATTAATAATAAGGAGAAAATGGATAGCTTGTCGGTGATGCTGAATTTTGACGAGGTTAAAATGCCAGAAAGAGTGTTTCTAGGATTTATGAGTTATTCAGTAAGACTATACACTCCTCCTCCATTGAGATGTTACAAGTGTCAAAAATATGGACATGTGGCATCGGTGTGTAAAGGGAGACAACGGTGTACAAGATGTAGTGGTAATCATGAGTATGGGAAATGTGAAGAAGGAGCGAAACTAAAGTGCTGTAACTGTGGAGAGGAGCATAGTGCGGCATATGGAGGTTGTCAGGTGAGGAAGAATGCTGTCAAGATACAACATGTTAAAATTACAGAAGGAATAAGTTACGCTGAGGCCATACAAAGAGTCGAAGGAACAGAACAAAGGAATGCACAACAGAGTGAAGATGAGCAAAGAATACAGAGGCAGACCCAAGAGGAAATAATTAGACCTATTAACTTTATCAATGTAGACAAACTGGCACTTATCACCTTTATGGCGGATGTAATAAATTGCTCAGCACAAACAAAAAGCCGAACAGAGAGAATAAGAATAATAATTAGAGCAGCAGAAAAGTACTTGCAGGCAGAGGGATTAACAGTTGAACAGGTAAATGAGAAATTAAAAATGCAAATAACAAACTCGCAGGCGGCATGTGGAGATGTATAATGGTACTGATAATATTGCAGTGGAACGCAAGAAGCTTAATATCAAATGGGCAAGAATTTAAAAAATATATTGATGAATATGAAGAAAAACCTCATATTATTTGCATACTAGAATCTTGGCTAAAACCTCATTTAAAATTTGTCGTTCCCCAATATACAGTATTACGTAATGATAGGGAAAAAATAAATGGTGGTGGTGTAGTAACTCTAATTAAACAAGAAATCGAATTTCGGGAGATAGATGTGAATGGAGAAGTTGAATCGATAGTGGTGGAGGTATGTACAAAAAATCAGAAAATACGAATAATTAATTTTTATAATCCATGTGATAGGCTTAAAGAAGATTTAAGACAAAAAGCTTGTGGTGAGGGAAGTTTTAAATTAGTGTGGTGTGGTGACTTTAACGCACATAATACGATGTGGGGTAGTGAAGTTAATGATCAAAATGGAAAAATAGTGGAAAATATTTTAGATGATAATGATCTAGTGTGTTTAAATGATGGAAGAGCAACTAGGATAGATGTTGCAAGAGGTCATCAGTCAGCAATAGACTTAACTATAGTGTCTCAAAGTCTGGCAAGACAATGCAAATGGGAAGTGCTTGATCAAAATACAATAGGGAGTGATCATTACCCCATCAGATGTGTAGTAGGTATAGAAGTGGGACAAAATATAAAACAGGAAATCCCCAGGTGGAAATTTAAAACAGCAGACTGGGAAAAGTTTAAGGAAGTAAGTGAGGATAAAATGTTAGGAATGGTAATTGATAACCAAGAACTAGAGGAATTAAATAATACAATTATTGAGATCATTTGTAGTACAGCTGAGGAGGTAATTGGGAAAAGTTTAGGAGTAAGAAAAGGAAAAAGTGTTCCATGGTGGACAGAGGAATGCAGTGAAGTAATATCAGTTAGAAATAAAGCGTTTAAAAATGTCAAGAAAACATTCATTTCAGGATGTAATAAAATATAAGAGATCTCAGGCAGCGGTTAGAAAAGTAATTAGATCTGCTAAAAGAAATTACTGGAGACAATATTGTGATGAAATTGGGGAGAGTGTAGATATAAGAGAATTATGGGGTATGATTAGGAAAATGGGAGGGAATACATTTAATAGGAATATACCTGTAATAATAGATGAGGATAAATGTATAACAATTGAAAGTGAAAAAGCAGAAGTATTAGCAAAAGCATTTGTAAAGATTCACAGTAATTGTAATATATCAGAGGAAATGAGAAGGATAAGAGAGCAAACAATAAGAGAAAATCCTAATATCATGGTCCAAAGAAAGCCCTCTGAAAGTACTATGGAGGAAGTTTTTACATTGTATGAACTAAAACAGGTACTTATAGGTTTAAGAAATTCATCTCCAGGAAAGGATGAAATATGTAATGAGATGATAAAGAAATTATCAGATGTATCATTGAATTTAATATTAAACTTGTTCAATAAAATATGGGAGACAGGAAAACTCCCTTCTTCCTGGAAACATGGAGTAGTTGTTCCAATAGCTAAGCCTGGGAAAGATCATTCCAGAGCAGTTAACTACAGACCAATTGCACTAACATCAAACTTGTGTAAAATCATGGAAAGAATGGTAATAGCTAGACTAAATTACATAATAGAAAATAAAAATCTTTTATGCCCACATCAAAGTGGATTTAGAAAGGGTCGTAATACAATGGATGCTATCATATGTCTAGAATCAGAAATTAGAAAAGCCTTTGTAAATAAAGAAGTATTGGTTGGAGTGTTTTTTGATGTGGAAAAAGCATACGATATGTTGTGGAAGGAGGGATTATTAATTAAGTTGGATAAAATAGGTATTAAAGGAAGGTTATATAATTGGATAATGGATTTTCTTTTCAAGCGTACAATACAGGTCAAGATCGGTTCAAGTTATTCAAAAGTATATACAATAGATAACGGTACTCCTCAAGGTAGTGTTTGTAGCCCCATTTTGTTTAATATAATGATTAATGATATATTTTCTCAGGTAAGACAAGGAATAGGTAAATCCCTCTATGCAGACGATGGAGCCATGTGGAAAAGAGGACGGAATGTTAAATTTGTTGAGAAAAGCATGCAGAGAGCAGTAAAGGAAGTGGAAGATTGGGTAAACAAATGGGGTTTCAAATTGTCAGTAGGAAAAACGCAAGTTGTTTGTTTCTCAAAAAAGAAGAGTAGCCCACAAATAAAATTAAAACTATATGATCAAACTTTGGAGCAAGTATCGGAAATTCGATATTTGGGGTTGTGGATGGATTCAAAATTGAAATTTGACAGTCATATAAAGAAAATAATTGATAAATGTAAAAAAGGAATAAATGTTTTAAGATGTCTGGCAGGGGTAGATTGGGGTGCAAGTCGGCAATCATTAAAAAGAATATATTGTGCAATAATCAGACCAGTAATAGATTACGGTTGCATAGTATATAGCTCAGCATCAGCATCCAGGTTAAAGACAAAAAATATTATCCAGTCGCAAGCTTTACGAATAAGTCGTGGGGCATTCAGAACATCCCCTATTCCAGCAATGCAGGTAGAAATGGCAGAAATGCCTCTGGATGTTAGGAGGGTACAATTAAAAATGTCCTATTGGAGTAATATAAAGGGACATAAAGAGAATCATCCAGTGAAAAAGGTCCTAGAAAAGTGCTGGGAGTATGGAAAAGGAGAAATAAAAAGTTTTGGATGGAATGTAGAAAAAGAAGCCCAGAACATAGAAATAAGTATTATAAATATTAGTCCCACAGTGGTAATACCTTCTATACCACCATGGGTTTTCCCTAAACCACATGTAGATTTAACATTGAAAGAAAAGATGCAAATAAAGGAAATATACATAACAAAGAATATAGGGGTGAAACAGCATCTAAATCAGGAATATTTCAATAGTATCCAGATATTTACGGATGGCTCTAAGAACCCAGAAACTGGACATACAGCAGCAGCAGTTTACATTCCCCATTTTAAATATAGTATTGAAAAGAGAATTACAGATTATGTTTCGGTATATACAACAGAAATGATTGGGATTTTAATAGCACTTCAATGGGTGGAAGAAGTTCGTCCAATGGATGTAGTGATTTGTTCAGACTCCTATTCAGTTTTAATGAGTATAAATAGTGGAAAGTCATCCTCTAGGCAGGATATTTTGTATGAAGTGTTACAAAACCTGTACAGAATATACAGAATGGGAGTAAGTATTTCATTTCTTTGGGTTCCAGCACATGTGGGAGTAGAGGGTAGTGAGGAGGTGGATCAGCTGGCAAAGAGATCTTTAAAACGCAATGTAATAGACATTAATGTATCTCTGAGTAAAACTGAAGTTAAAGTATTAATAAAATCTGCTCTAAATAAGATCTGGCAAGAGAAATGGGATAAGGAGACAAAAGGTAGACATTTGTATAAAATTCAAAACAAAGTTGGGGTTGAGAGAAAGAAATACGGAAGTAGAAAGGAAGATTCTATTATATCTAGGCTTCGAATAGGGCATTCAGCACTTAATTACTCATTATTTATTATTGGGAAAAGAGAATCGGGGAGTTGTGATAAATGTGGATTGTCAGAAACAGTTGAACATGTGTTGATTCAGTGTTCAGGATACAATAGAGAAAGAAGCAATTTAATTGAAACATTAGAATACTTAGGTATTAATACGTTGACATTAGATAGCATATTTCAAAACGCACAGAAAGAGAAAAGGGTGTATAGTGCTTTAATAAGATATCTAAGGGAAACAGGATTGGTTGACAGGATATAGTTAAATAGATTTTTTTTTTTTTTTTTTTTTTAAGTTGCTTAACGCTATTGACGCTTCACACTCCTGTCCAGTTGGTGGCGGTAAATGCACCTTTTAGCTGGTTTGCCAACCGCCATAAAACTCTTAAAGAAGAAGAAGAGACAGCTTGTGTTGTGAGCAGAGAGAGTTGCATTGGAGGCAGAGGTTGAATGTGTTAAGAGAGTTAGAGACTGTGAGTAATGGTTGTTTGGTGGATTTGGACTTTTGCTTATTTTCTGACACTGATTTCAGATTGCCCTCTCAATTTGTCAATAACACTTGGCTTTGCAAATATATTGTAAATATTGAGGATTGGAAAGTAAGGAGTCTGATGCCATTTGTTTATTGTAAACTTTTTTTGGCGAGGCAGTTTAGTGACGGCACTTTTGAAAAACGCTTCATGAAGCATCAAAACCTTTGTGAATCATTTGTTTTGAACCAGTGAATCGAAGTGCGTATCAAACTGCCAAAATCACATGATTTCAGTCAACGAGGCTTCATTATATCATACGTTTTGAAATTTCCATAATCTCTGTAAACTCCGTTGTAGTTAAAGGTCTCTTATTGATTACTGATACTGATTAACCAAACTCTCCATAAAACAAGAACAACAATTTAATAAAATGACACATATTATAAAGACACTTCATATTTAATGGTATATGATGATTGTTGCATCTAATAGATTACCTTCAGTAAAACATCTACAATTGTTTTGTCTTTTGTAGTCTAAAAGGTGTTTTTTATTTTTATTGAAAAGTTTTCGCTGCATTTACACTGTTCTGACCAGCAGGGGTCGCCAGTGTGTGGCGTGTGTGGTGTTTTAAAATTGATTCAAAGTTTCAAAAAGTTTTGTTTCTCCCATCACTAAGACCATTGTGTTGGTGCATTGTTTTTTCTTTTTGCTAGATTTAGGAAAGGGTGATAAAACTAAGTACGTTGTATTAGTTATTTTGGCCTGGTCAAGTCTTTCATGTTGTACCCTTTTCTCCAGATGGGGCGCTGCAACAATGAGCTATAAAAGCCTGATGTATCAAATATGATCCACAACAAAAAGCATTTGCATTCCATATTTGCAAACTATTTTTAGTTTGTTTTTGTTTTTTTGTCTAAAGGTTCAACTTTTCCAAGTTTAAAAAGTGTGTGTGATTATATTTTGGGGGCAAATTTGTACCCAGAAGTGACCAAAACCTCCCTTTAAGGACGTCCTCATTTGTAAATCTGGTATAAAAATAAAGTAATTTAAGGTTTGTTTGTTTTGTTTTTCTATATGCAGACAGTTGTGTGATGGGTAGGGTTAGTGTAAAAGGATGGAATATACAGTTTGTTCAGTATAAAAACCATTAAGTCTATGGTATGTCCCCATTTAGATAGCGACGTAAACGTGTGTGTGTGTGTGTACCTTGTGTATCCCAGAACTCTTGCGGTCTCCAGCGCAGTGAGGCTGCGTTTCCCTCTCACACAGTACAGCACGAAGTCTGAGTCTTCTCTGGGCTTTGTGACGCCGTAGCGCTCTCTAAACTGATCTGGGCTCAGTCTGAGGGCCTGCTCCACCTCGCCCACTACATCAACAAAAGTACTGTCACTCATAAAGTGTGTGTGTGTAGAGCTGAACTGAACTGTGTGACTTACAAGGAATGTTGGAGGCTCCTGGAATAAAACCTGCTTCCAGCTCATCCGGCTCACGAACATCGACGAGCTGGACGCTTCCAGTGGACATCATGAGCTTCAGCTGCTCGTACGTCACCACATCTGAAACACACAACGCGTGAGTATCCACAATCTCCGGCGATCATTCATATCGAGTCTGTTCTATCTATTGTATATGATACAGTCATTACACACATCACTGGATATCTGATATTTTGTTTATGGCAAACTACAGCAGCTCCAAGTGACGTGCCAAAACTATATCTAATGCTTTATTTCAAACTTAAACGTTTTTTGGGGGTATTGGTAAGATAGGTTTTTAATTTTATTTGAAAGAAGACTCTTCTGCTCACCAAACCTGCGTTTATTTGATCAAAAACACTGTAAAAACAGCTATATGAAATACTATTGCAATATATTTTCTATTTAATTTATTCCTGTGATCAAAGCTGTATTTTCAGCATCATTACTCCAGTCTTCAGTGTCACATGATCCTTCAGAAATCACTCTAATAGGATGATTTGCTGCTCAAGAAACATTTATTAGGGGTTCAAGCACGAAGTGCTGAAACCCTATTGTAATTGTGCTGGTTTTTATTATTATTTTTCGGTAAAACGCATCATGCAGCCCAAACCGTAAGAGCTACAGACTTGATATTTGGGATTAAGGTAGCACAGAAATCGAGTAGAGGTTGAGAGAGTATGACCTCGATTGGCCCATAGGTGGCGCTGTAGCAACTGCTCATAACTCCTAAACCGTATGTCCTAGACTTCACATGTTTTTCATTTGCGCCATAAAAGATTTTCAGCCATTTTGAATTTACTTTTGCGATCTAGTGCGATCGGAACCAAACCACTGCAGAAATGTTCTCTGGAGTCTGAATGTCAAAAATTATCGAAAAAGTTGAAATTTCGATGTATGGTCGCTAAGGGGCGCAAAATGAACGTTGTGGGAAGAGTATGTACAAATAAATGAGCTCAATGTTAAAATTGACCGGAGTTCTCCTTTAATAGGATATAGTTATTATGAATATCACAAACCTGCCAAGAACACGTCTGGATCGGAATAAATAACATTTTAGGACTATATTATTTTTAGATGTCATTATCTTTAAATGACATCTTTAATTGCCATGTTATTACTTGCATGTTGCCATCAATATGTATGTACTTGCTGAAATACCAGTTTAAAGTGTTTGTATAAACTTAAGGGCATTTGTATTCTATATATCCCTCTTACAGGCCTATATAAAGAAGTGCATGAACTTTTATATGCAACTATCTGGAATTTTAGATCTATTTAATGCAAAATGATTTAATCACTCTGACCTTATAAAGATAGCCTATGGAAGCCCTTTTCTTCCACTTAAGAAAATAAAATTATGCATTGGTAAATTATAATTACGACATTTAAAAAGTTATGAGATACAAATGTCCATGGATACAAAGATCCATAATTTCTAGTCACAATTATGATTTGCCAAAGCTTGACTTTTTTTCTAATGTGGCAGCAGATCAGACATGTTATTGCAAAGATTATTCATCACATGGTGCAATATTAAACCTCTATTGTTGACTCATGATGAGTCACTGACCCTACGTGCAAACTCGCATGCTTTACCATGCACGATGTTATGTTAGACTATAGGCTATCGAAAAATGATTGTTTCGAATAGGCCAGTGATTATTAACTCAGATACAGAGAAAACTCAATACTTTACCTGTATTTAAAGGTTGGTTGTTAGATGTTTTAGTCCATTTATCGCAGTTATCAGCTTCGTTATCACACTGATCTGCTGAGACCGACAGAAGCAGGAGCGCCACGAGAGCGCGCACCCCTGAACTCACGCGCATTACTGCATTCATGTCTATCTTATCTAAGAGAAGAGCTATACGTGCTCTTATGTACAGATATAATTAAGTCTAAAAAGCATGGTCTAAAGCAGTGTATTGGTTTGACCATGTATCATCGTATGACTGAGAGTGTCACTACTGACAGCGTTTATTGTGAAACATGAAGCATGTTTTCCTCCAGGTGGCGCTCAGTGGCTCAAACGCCGCTTGTTCTTTTGATCCGCTTTTATTTATGTGGACGTTTTATGATTTACAGGAGATATTTCACTATAGTCGTTTAAAAGTATTAATTAAAATGAGTAATAACTGATATAACCATGACACTTGTCCAAAACCATTCATTTAAATGCAATGAAAACAAATCCTTGTGTAGTAATCACAACTGCGGTCGGTTTTGATTCTGAAAAGTGTTGAGATTCGCAACACTTACCACGTGACTCTGTAGCGTATATTTATACTTCCGCACTGGCCTGGACAATATTTTAATCTTTAATAATGGCGCTAAGGAATTTTAATGACAGTCAAACGGGAAAAGTTACAGTGTGTAATTAAAATAATCAGAGCGATCGCCCGAGCTACTAAGTCCCGCCCCCAATAGTTTTTTCTGCTCATTTTTGTGCTCGTCCTGCCTCAGATTAAACTAAAAAGTAAAGAGAAAAGAAACATTAGAGATCCAATGTTATAATTCATGAATCTATTTAACTTTAAAACGAACCATATTCGCTTTATATATGATTTACTTGTATATTATGTTACTGTTTAAGCCTCGTTTTATAAAATAGTTTTTTTTTTTTTTTAATTCTCCCCCGCCTCTTCTGAACACATGGTATATTCCGGTGATGGTGACTCATAGTCATGTGATCTAAGCAGGATAAATACTGTTGCAGTGTCTGTGAATTTGGACTGTCTAAAAACTCACTTTTTTACATCTCGACACCGACCAACGACACATTATTGCAATGGCCACCAAAACGGTTGTTGGAGGGCCTTCCCAGGTGAAGAAAGCCACTCCAGAGGTGCAGAAAATCTGTGATGAGGTGAGATCGTAATGAAAACAAACTAATAAACTAATGTTATATATATTAAATTAACTTACATTGTGTTATATTATGGAAGAATGCTTTGATTTAATAGTTAGTCTGCAAATAGACAATTATTAAATTCTCAAAAACCTTACAGTGACAATAGTCTAAATAGTCTTACTTTGTCATAGTCTAAACTCATGAGAATATCTCTATTTACACCTGAACACTAACTACTAATCCATTGATTTGAGATGGGTGTGTCACGGTAATTCATCATACATGGTATGCATGGAAGGTGTGCATGTATTTATGCAGATACATATTGTATTTTTTTTTGTTTTAATCATGTATGAATTTCTGTCCAGTAAATCTGACTTTTTTTGCAAAGTTAATAATGTCATAGTCTAGACTCATGAGAATCTCTATATTCCCACCCAAACACAATAAACATTGGTTCAGCACATGAATAAATCACTAATCTTCAGTAGGTGTGGTTTGAGATGGGTGTATCGCAGTAATTCATCATATAATGTGTGAAAGAGGCTTTTTCAGTTAGTTTTTACTACCTTTTTTTTTTAATAAATGTAGCATGAGAATATATAATAATGTAAGAGTGAATATCACAAGCATGTCTGGATCAAAAGTTATATTTTTATAAAAATGAAGTAACAATAGTGCAAAGTTAACAAAAATCTATGTATTACTTTGTGTCATAGTCTAGACTCATGAGAATCTCTATATTCACACCCAAACACAATTAAACTAATGTGTTGATTTGAGATGAATGTGTCCCAGTAATTCATTTTAAAATCTGTGTGAAAGGCTTTATCAGTTGGTTGGTTTTTACTGCTTTTTTTTTTATTATTTAATTATTTATAAATGATAGCATAAGATTATATAATACATGTTGGAATTGAATATCACAAGCATGTCTGGATCAAAAGAGAAGAGAAAAAAAACAGGCTATACATATATAAATATAAAGCAAATGTTAGGAACAGATTTAGATTAACCACATATGCATTAAATATGAATTCTGCATCTTTTGCTTCAGGTCAAGCCTGCTGCAGAAAATAAGGCTGGAAAGACGTTTACCGTTTTCACTGCCAGATCTTACACCACACAGGTTGTGGCCGGGACCAACTATTTTATCAAGGTAAACTTGTTGTGCCATGTTCCAACCTGCATATTGTGTTGATACGTGCTGAAAGGTTATTTAAAGTGTCTTATCCTTTTCAGGTGGATGTAGGGGGAGACTTCGTTCATCTGAGGGTTCACAAAGCACTTCCTCACACTGGAGAAAAACTACAACTGCACGGGATTCAGACCTCAAAATCTCAGCAGGATGCCATTGAATACTTTTAAACACACTGAACAAGTAGTGCATCTTCTCTATCAGTGTATCATTCCCTCTCTTCACATACTGTACACTTCCATACTGTATAGGTTCAAATATGTGATCTGCTTAATGCTGTTACAAAACTTTTATTCAAATGTACATCATTAAAATGAACCCAATACTGTGCCTATTTTATTTGGCTGAGTTTTATATGATTTTTCCACTTTTACAAAAGTTGTATTCAGGTGAAATAATTGCACATGAATGCAAGTCATCATTCCGGATCTGTTTTTATAAAAGATGCTGCTTCTAAAATAAAGGGAAATAACTTTCATATTTCAAGTCTTTGTTTCATTTACGCCCTCCAAAAGTATGTAATAATAACATCACCAGCATCCAGTACAATTACATTAAATATTATTATTAAACTCAAATATGAATTACTATGAATAAACTAATCTGGTTACATGAACATAATTTTAAAATGTTAGATGAAGAAAATTCTTACAAATTCAGTTTATAGGCTACAAGTTTTACAGTGTACACTGATCAATTGTATTGATGTGAAACCAACTGTTATCTGTTCTAAGATCTGAACTGTATAAGGCAAAATATAACCAATTTACGAACTGTTTGTTTCAAGATAAGATGGAAATTTGTACAGAACCTAGCTAATCATCATTACTAAATCTGGGGTCCGTTTCGCGTACAACGACGTGACTCGCTGCTTAACTAGTACGATGCGTCGTAGAAGAAATCAACTAGCTAGTCACGGCTGTTTCCCGAAACCATATTGTCGCAAATGATGCATTACATGCAAACTGTTCGCTATTTAAAAAGTTTTTAACTTTTGATCTCAGTGTCTCAAGTGTCTCAAGACACACACATTATATATATATATATATATATATATTTTATATATATATAAAATTCTGATTTAATTAATAAATTTACTCTTTGATTCTTCAAAGTAAACAAAGATAGTTTTGTGTGTCTATTCCTGAAATATCAGCTGGAATATTAGTCTCAAATAATAATCACAATAGAAATCTTTGCAATACAACTGCATGAATTATAATGGAGGACATCATTTTCGTACTATCTATCATTCTATCTGCTAAGTTTGCATTCAGCAAAAGAAACCATAAAATGCTCTTTAAGCATAAAAGTAACAGGATCACGGGATCTGCCATATGAAAGAAGATTTATCACATGTATTACCTCGCCTTGCTTAGTCACACATCACATTACATTACTTCTTTTTTTTTAAAGCCAAAAGGATTTCAATTATTTATACTACATTCCCTTTAGAGTTTGCCTCAAATATCTATGGTTATTCCTGGTACACTACTTTGGGACTAAGATGAGAAAAATAGGATTTATTGAAAGTCTCAGATAATGAATATTTTTAAAAAAAACCTTTGCATAAAGATATTTGTGTTATAGTTGCAAAAATTCTGAGATAAAATACTAGATGGCAAAAAAAAACTGGCACACAGCTTGAAACCATAAAATGCATATTAAGCATAAAACAAAAAGGAACATGAGCTGCCATGTGTCTAAAAGAAAATCATGATTAACCACACTTAATTATGAATGTTAGGAAATAAAACATTGTTCTGGTTTAGTTTTAGAATAACGATAAGTCCAGGTCCTCAGGTATAATTTATCTTTACAAATTTTTCTTTACAAAGTTAGTGTTACAAAATACGTTTTTATATGTTTTATATTTTTGGTGTTTTATTTCCATCCTGTTCAGTTTTGTGTAGTATAATCTGGTTATAATGAATGCAGTGTGTTTGACCAGGGCTGGTTTCCCAAAAGCATTCTAAGCCTCAGTTGATCATAGAGACCATTGTTGGCAATTGTTCTGCGATCAACTTATGCCTATTTCACACTACACAACTTTAAACGTCTGCAGATCGCTGTGCTGTTTAGACTACATGACTTGCTCTGGAGTCTTGAAGTCGTTGTGGTGTTCACACTGTGACACTGTCACATAAGAATCATGTTTTACTGAAAAAGACTGAAACGAATAATTTCAAATCATTAGATTGCCTTACAAATAAAGCTGACCTGTCAGTTTGACTGAATGAGCTGTCAATTTTCCTTCATGATTTTTTTCAGACATCATGAGAATAACGTAACACTATTTTTAACGTGACGTTATAACAAGAATGTCTATGGCAAGAGCTCGTTTCAGTCACTTTCGTTTCCTCGTGACGATTTTCTTTTTTCCCCTTTTCATTTTGCTATAACAGTATGAAAAAATTACAACATATAGCCTAGGTACTGCACATTTGTGGTCTGTTCTCCAGATTAAGTTTACGATATATCCCATTAATAATTCACTGGAGTGCACGAAGAATCTCTCATTTTTCTCCTCAATCCTAACGTCTCTTCTTTCCAGGTTTGTTTTCACAATTTATTTTCTGTCAAAATTACGGAAATAACTTTGAAATAGTATCACGCAATGCTGAAGAAATGAATATTTTTTTATTAAGGCCACATGTGTTACATAATGTATTACTGATATTTAACCCGTCTGTTATTACCGTGGAAAGAATCTCGCTTTTGGGGTTATTTATGGTCTCTTGTTGAAGTACCTTGTTGATGCTTTTACACTTTTAAATGTCCTTTTAATGTTCGATGGTTGAAGAGTGAGTAGAATAATACTATCTCATTGTACCCAGCGTACAGAAAGAAAGAAAAATCATTTAAAAAAGAAAAACGTATAATTGCGTTTATAAAGCGAGCCTTTCACTGATTGTTTACAGCTTAACGGAAGTTACACCCATAATTCGCGCAAAGCGTCATGGGGCGTAGGAATAAGGTGGATAGATCGTATTTACGAGTTGAACGCCACCACAGTGTCGTAAACACCAGTGGGGAGCTCGGGATTTTCTCTAAACCCAGATCTTTCCGAGTTGTGGGCGTGTCACTGAGAAACATGGCGGAATACTTAAATATTATGCAGTGATATTGTCAAGGTTCCCTTTCAAGGCGGTCACTTCGACATTTACGTCGATGACGTAGTATGGGAACTCCTCCCCTTCTTCACTTCTGCTGAAATCTTATGGGCTAACGCCAGCTGGAGACAGCTGGCCAATTGACGCAAAATATGCAAATACTGACAAGCGCTGGCAGTATAAATTGCATACGCCTCGTCAATTGCACCAGAATCCTTTTCTTCACGCTCAAATCGACGTGTGCTTTTCGAACTGGATAATATCTACCTACTCGCCATCGTTGAAGGTGCATCTAAAGATACCTCACTGTCTTTGGCATCCGATGGCATCAATCTGCAACTTGTGTTCGGGGCAGATTGTGGCGCCCGACACCCACCTGTTCTGTGTCGCCTGCATGGGCCTGGCCCACGCCGAGACGGCCCTGTCAGACGACCTCACGTGCGCCCACTGCGCGGACATGCCAGTGCGCGCCCTCAAGGCCAGGAGAGAAACGGCTCGAGCAGCTGCAGGGATTGGGCCCACTGCCGCCAGCGAGCCGCTGGTGGGCCCTCCCACCCCCAGGGAAAGGGAGCTTGACGCCGTCAGCTTCTCGGACGCTAGCTTCCGCCCCCCCTCTCACGAGACAGTGCAGGGTCACACTCGATGACTGTAATGGCATCTCATGGGCACGAGATCGCCAGCACCACACTTAGCCCACCGCGAGCCGCGGGAGTGCAGCTCCAGTCTAAACACACTGGTGGCGGCAATGACCGCAGTTCGAGCACGCACTCTGAGTCATTTTCTGGGTGCGTGGGAATCAATTCCGGGCATCTCACCATGGGTGTTGGGCTTAGTTCGACACGGGTATTCGCTTCAGTTCAGACGCAGACCACCCCGCTTCAACGGCGTGATCCCGTCATTAACTTTGCCCCAAAACGTTCCCGCTCTGAGACAGGAATTTCTCAGGCTGCTCGAGAAAGGAGCGATAGAACCGGTTCCCCCGAACGAGAGGGAGAGCGGTTTCTACAGCCGCTACTTAGTGGTACCCAAGAGAGGGGGGGGGGTCTCCGTCCGATCCTGGACCTGAGACCCATAAACCGAGCACTTCACAAGCGCGCATTCAGAATGACAACTCTGAAGCAAATTCTGGCACAAGTTCGTCCCGGGGATTGGTTCGCTTCAGTGGATTTAAAGGACGCGTACTTTCATATCCAGATAGCAGCGCGCCACAGGCGCTTTCTGAGGTTTGCGTTCGAGGGCACAGCTTATCAGTACTCAGTACTCCCGTTCGGATTGGCTCTTGCCCCCCGCACCTTTTCGAAGTGCGTGGACGCGGCGCTTTCTCCCCTTAGGTCGAGCGGAATACGCATCCTGAATTATCTGGACGATTGGCTGATTCTAGCCCACTCGCGAGAGGTGCTAATCGGTCATGTGGAAATGCTACTTCGTCACCTGGACTCACTGGGAATGCGTGTAAACGAACAGAAAAGCGTGTTCACACCGAGTCAGACCACAACATTTCTGGGGGTGTGCTTGAACTCAATAACGATGCGCGCCCATCTCTCTCGAGAGCGCATAAAGTCTCTGGCTTTGTCTCTGGACCGTTTCAGACCAGGCAGGTCTGTGCCACTAAAGGAATTTCAGAGGCTGTTAGGTCTGTTGGCAGCAGCCTCCCCAGTGTCACCTGGGGCTGCTGCATATGCGCCCGCTTCAAATCTGGTTGAAGCTTAGAGTCCCTCAGGGGGAGTGGTCGTCCGGCCTCAGGCGCATCACGGTCACTCACAGCTGCATTCGCACTTTGGTGCCGTGGAAAATCCGGCGTTATTCAGTTCAGGGGTCCCCATAGGTACTGTGGCGCATCGCACCGCAGTCTTGACGGATGCATCAACCTCAGGCTGGGGAGCGGTGTGCATGGGCGCGACTCCCTCAGGCTTGTGGACGGAGTCGCAGCGGAAGTGGCATATAAACCGCTTGGAATTTAAGGCAGTATCCTTAGCCCTCAAAGCCTTCCGGTCACAGTTAGAGCGTCAGCATGTACTGATTCGGACCGACAACATGTCGGTGGTCTCATACATAAATCGCCAGGGAGGCGTGCGCTCCAGACCCCTATTCGAGCAGGCGGCGAGCCTCCTGCTGTGGGCAGACCGGCACTTTCTATCCGTGAGAGCAGCGCATATTCCCGGTGTTTTGAATCGCGGAGCGGATATGCTCTCGAGGAATGGGATTCCTCAGGGAGAGTGGAGGCTACACCCGGGATCGGTGCAGATGATCTGGGATCGATTCGGGAGGGCGGAAGTCGATCTGTTCGCCTCGAGCGAGAACACGCACTGCCAGGCGTTCTTCTCGCTGTCTTGTTCCCCCTTGGGACGGACGACCGACGCCTTGACTTCGCACTGGCCGAGAGCCAGGCTTTACGCCTTTCCTCCGGTGAAGATTCTGCCTACAGTGTTGTGCAAAATCAGGGAGGAGAAAGCGTCTGTGATTCTCGTTGCCCCGAACTGGCCAAATCAGCCCTGGTCGATCGGTAAACATGCGTTGGTGATCAGTTTTCTCAGGGGAGCTAGGAGATTGTGTCCGTCACGGCCGCCTTCTGTACCGCCGTGGGATTTAGCCCTGGTGTTGAGGGCTCTGTCTCTTCCACCGTTTGAACCACTGCCTTCAATCGCGGTCAAGGAGCTTTCCCTGAAAACTGCTTTGCTTCTCGCTCTCGCTTCAGAGTAACGTGTGGGGGACCTGCAAGCTTTCTCGGTTCATGAGGACTGTATTCGTTTTGGACCGGGAGATTGTAATGTCACTCTTAGGCCAAGACAAGGTTACGTTCCGAAGTCGCTCAATACTCCGTTCAAAGCACAGGTTGTTTTACTGCCTGCGTTGTCTTCTGAATCGTCAGTCTCGCCTGATACTGATGCTCAGAGCGCTGTTTGCCCAGTCAGGGCTTTACGGATGTATATGACTCGCTCAGCCGCTTTTCGCCAGTCGGATCAGCTATTTGTGTGCTTTGGCGGTTGTAACAAGGGACGTGGAGTTTCAAAACAGAGACTCGCTCACTGGATTGTGGATGCTGTCACTTTGGCTTATGATTGCCAGGGGGTGGTCTGTCCCCTCAACATTAAGGCTCATTCGACGAGGGCGATCGCCTCTTCGTGGGCCTGGTCCAGAGGTATGTCTATAAGGGACTTGTGTCTTGCTGCTGGCTGGTCTTCTCAGAATACATTCGCCAGATTTTATAAATTGGATGTACCTTCTGTTGCATCTCAAGTGCTTTCAGTGAGTTGAGCTTTCAGGTTGTGCATGAATTCTTGGATTTATGTATTGTGCTTATGCAACTGTCGCCGCTTTGCTGCTGACTTGTATTACACTTGCATATCATGCAAACATATCATGTTGTTTCTGCCCTGAATGATTCAGTGCAAGACTTCCCTCTATTTCATTTGCTTGGAATATGCAAATTTTGACAAGGTTTAGAAAGCGCGCTACTGGCTCGCTTCGCCCTATCAGGAGCTTGTATTTCTAGTAGCACAGCTATTGGATGTGGGTTCAGTCATTCTCCAGTGGGTGGGTTCACTGCTCCACGGCGGGATTTGACACAGTTCCCATACTACGTCATCGACGTAAATGTCGAAGTGACCGCCTTGAAAAGGAACGTCTCCGGTTACTTTCGTAACCTCGGTTCCCTGAAAGGCAGGGACCGAGACATTTACGTCGAACGCCGTGCCGCTTGTTCATTCGAGCGTTCAGTCGTGATTCTGGTGCAATTGACGAGGCGTATGCAATTTATACTGCCAGCGCATGTCAGTATTTGCATATTTTGCGTCAATTGGCCAGCTGTCTCCAGCTGGCGTTAGCCCATAAGATTTCAGCAGAAGTGAAGAAGGGGAGGAGTTCCCATACTACGTCATCGACGTAAATGTCTCGTTCCCTGCCTTTCAGGGAACCGAGGTTACGAAAGTAACCAGAGACGTTTTCTATTCACAGCGAAGTAAGCTAATTGCCTGCACAGAATATGATGGCATTATAATATACCAATGCAACATGTAACGATAAAGTTGGCAGTGGCTTCATAAATTAATTAATAACAAAGTAGCCTACATCTGATGCACATTTCTTTGTTCTTCATTTTAGAGAACAAGAGTTTAAGAACCTAACTGTATTTTTGCGTAATTAATTAAGAGAAAGTACTCCATCATCTTACTCCGACTAAAGTGACTTGAACACACCTGCCGTCGTAAATACGACTTCCCACCTCGTAAGTACACGTATAATCAACGCGAGATGCATGCCGGTTAGAAATGTGTCCGAGACCGGTCCGCCTTGCTCTGATGTTATGCTGACGTATGTCAAAAAAAACTCTCGCAACCGCAAGGCGCACGTGTCGGATTCTGCAGTCACGCGCAGTTGCTCTCCACCGACTGCACTGATCAAAAGATGGGAAACGACTTGCTGACGACACAGCTTAATGCTCATTGGTTTAAACAACCGTGATGTGTTGTTCTCTTTTAAAATGTTTGATTTTAAAACTCTGGTATCATGTTTTATGTGTATACTATGTTATGTGTGAATAAACTCTCTGACAGTGCGATATGGGTTATGTAATGTCATTTGTAGCCTATTAAAACAAATTCTGTATTAAAGAAAAAAATATTTATAAACACGCATTTGGAATGGAATTAAATAACCAGTAGGCTACTTTGGTTGTCTTGTTCATTATATTTATTTCATATAAAAGCAACAGAACTTAAATTACATCCAGTTTATTAGCAACACCGTGCACGAGAATCCCGCGATATCCGCCTTTGATCTCGCAGGAGTCTGATCCACTGCGAGAAGAGAAATCTGTCCGTCTTGCCTGCGCTGTTTTCACTCCTATCCTCACTGCAGCCGCCCACTCTCACACACAGGCGAGGCAAGGAGCATCTCAAACAAGCCTCCTATAATAGGCTTGTTTGAGATAAGACTTCTAGAGATCGCTTAATTATAAAACGTAACTGTAGGTCGCTGCATGCACAAACGACATATGGGCTCGTTTTACGGAGGAGGAATCAGGAAATTAATAGGATAATGTTTTAAGGTTTTTAGTCTATATTGACCTTAAGAATACGTTAATTCACTAATAACTAATAAAGTAACTACCAACATTAATGGTAAGGAGGCAGTTTAACAAAGACTTACCTTTACTCCGTTCATAGTGCAATTCAATATAGTGCAATACTGTCTTGTTCCTTGCTTTTTGAAGAATCCAAACACGTGTCTGCATCTTTCATTAAAGTGATATAGTTCACCCAAGAATGTAAATCATTTAGGCCTACTCACCCTCAAGTAGTTTCAGTCCTGTATGAATAAATTTCTTCTGCTGAACACAAAAGAAGATATTTTGAAGAATGTCGATAACCAGACAGTTGATTGACCCCATTGACTTCCATAGTAGAAAAAAAATACTATGGGGTCCATCAACTGTTTGGTTACTGACATTCTTTAACATATCTTCTTTTGTGTCGCGTGAGAGAGAGAGAGAGAGAAATCCACATGGATTTATTAATGATCTCTCCCATGAAAAAAACAATGTTCACATTGATAGCGACCTAAACGCATTCAGGAAAAAAAGTTTTTCACTTTTCAGAAAAACAAAACAAAACGTTGTGACATTTATTTCACAATGTATGCAATTTGTGTGGACTGTGCTTCAGTGAAGTTTTTTTTTTTTTAAATACAATTTGGGAGTTTATGTTTTAGGAACATTTTGAACCCAATCTTTAAGCAGATCATTAAAAAAAAGTAATAAATAAATAAAAATATATTAATTTACTAACAATATTTAGAGTAAACATTGCTCAAAATATTTTCTTTTTTATATTTTTGAATATGAATAACAATGAATAATAACAAAATCAAGTATGACAACACAATATAAAGAGATATAAATAAATGGAAAATACAATTGGACCAACAAAAAAAATACAGAAACAAATACATAATTTTATACCAACATTTTGAGAGGGTGATTTATCAGTAATCCAGGACATCAAAATATTTTTAATTAACAAGTGAAAAATTCGTCGCTTTTTAATTTACAAGGAATATGTGACTCAATTCAAGTCAACTCAACTTTATTAATAGAGCACTTTCAACACCACAAGTGGAACCAAAGTGCAGTATACAGAAAAATATAAAAGAGAAAAAAAAAAAAAAAAAAACATACACACCTTACAAAGCATTTTCAAATGCTAAAGAAAACAAATACATTTTAAACGCACTCTGAAAAAACACCCAATGAAGGAAAAGATTTTATAGACAGAGGAAGGTCATTCAGAGCCGCTGCAACAGAGAAAGCCCGATCACCTTTACATTTTAAACGAGATCATGGAACCATGAGGAGCAATTGATCAATTGAGCGCAGAGATCTACTGGATTGACTTATATTATATACTGTTAAATCAGTAACATATTCTGGTGCTAGGCCATGCAAGCCTTAAAAACATGCAACAACGCTTTGCAATGAATTCTCTATCGTATGGGTAAAATACGCTCTCTCTTCTTAGTATGCGTTAAAAGTCTGAACAAGCTGCAAATGAGAGAGAGGCCTGACCCACAACCAGATCCAACACATTACAGTAATCCGAACGGGATGACACAAAGGCATGAACAACCTTTGTTCAATTCAATGACAACTTTGGACCAAAAGGCTTTGTGACAGTCCCACAAACAACAAGTGTAATCTCCTTTACCTTGCATTTGAAGAAGAGTGGAGAATGAACTGAATGTATAAGGTGTCATATGCAAGCTGTGCAAGATCTTTAGCTGAATCTGTAACGGTTCATGGGTTCACCGACTCAGGCCCCGTTTACACGTACATGGTAATTTTGAAAAACAGTCATTTCCCTTCGTTTACACACAAACGGAGAATTCGCCTCTGAAACGATTCTTTCTAAAAACTCCAGCCAGAGTGGGACGTTTGCATGTAAACTGATAAGAACTGAGTTTTAGGCAGCCGACGTCACAGTATGCGACAGAACTGCACCTGCGCCAAAAGTGCGAAGTATACATTTTTATTTGGCTATGGTGATCATGGATGCATTCAGAGTAGCAGTCACATTTATGTTGGTGTAAACCCTTTTCGTCTGTTTGCATTTGCAAATACAACTGCTCTATAGGATCTATGCAAGATTGCTTCCGCGTTTTGTCTCAGCCCGGCCAGTTACATCCGGTGCTGCGTCGGCAGCCGTTTTTTTTCAAGGGGGTAATCCATCAGCAGGAAGTTGAAGCCTCGCGGGAGCCGCCATTGTAGCAGAACTTCACCTGCTCTTAGCATTCCATTGACTCCCATTCATTTTGGCGTCACTTTGACAGCGAATAACTTTTCAATTTTTCAGACTTCATTTGTCCATTATTTATTTCTAAAGAAACACGACAATGTATAAAAGGCTCCATTACTTTGTATCTTACGTTATGGCCCCGTAAAAGCCGTTTTTGTAAAAAATGTTTTTGTAGACTTTGTCGCACAATAGAGAGATTACCGTGGAGACAGGAGGAGAAGCTCAAGGCAATCTGTTACTGTCTATGAGGCAATCGGGGAAACTGAGGCATAAAGTCAAGGGAGAAGCCCATAGATAGGGAGTCCATAAAAGCAAAGGGACAAAATATTTCGATGAATTTTACAAGATTGTGATTCAGATTTGTCTTCTTGCCACAGCTACTAGAAGATTTACAACTGTCAGACTGTCGTCACGCTTACACCGTGTCCTAACTACACGCTATAAAAGGTATCTTTTCCATGTTAATCAGAGTTTTTGTCCTAACCAGACGCGACGGCGACACGCGAAGTTTCTAATTTAGAAACGGTTCCTATTTCTGCGACGTCGCGGCTGGAAGATCCGGCCACACAGCAATAAAGTGACGGGATGGATATGAATTTCCCTATGAACAAGATCGAATAAACTGATTGTCATATGAAGAAATTACACTGGTTATGAGTACACATTATTTATTTTTAGTTAAAAATAGGTCACTGTGCCACAAGCGATAATGGATAATTTACCTCAGATTTTGAAAGCATATAATATAGCGTTCAAACTGAATTCTATGCAAACATACAACTGTACTTCATAACAACATTAGTCAATCAGTATATTTTGTTGATGTTTGGATTTTTAATAATGTTATATCTTGATTTGATTATGTCCTTACCCATTTTCAATGCGATTGCGGGCCAGCAGTGCGCTTTCACAGAGAGACTCCGCCCACACGCTGTTCTGAATGGCTGTGATTTTTGATTGACGTGTGGCGTCTCACAGTCGTGTCGCGTCTAGTGTGGATGGACTTTCTGTCGCTGGAATTTTATCGCGTCACGTGTAGTTAGGACACAGTGTCAGTTTGAGCCTGCGCAGTCGCTCAGCCATCAGACAGGAAGTTAAATAATCGGGCTTCAGTCTTCTCCATTGAAATCAATGGGGTCGCTGTGTACATTTTTTTTACTGTCTATGTTTGTTTTGCATTAGGTGGAGATAATGGCAAATTACACTCGCTGTTTACAAGAACTTCCTGCGGTTAATGTGAATGATGTTAACAATATTGTGAGGCAGTTAGCTGTCACATATAAGAGTAAGAAAGAGAAGGGCTTTAAATTATATTTTTCAAGCTACATCGACAACTTTGAGGGTGAGTATTCTCTCATATCATGGGAAATCCAACTAGCAAATCAGTTTCTAAAATCGTTGTCTTGTTTCTGAGAAAATTAATTTTATTAAAAGTTTTGCTGCTAGTACACTTCGCTATAGAACTTTAATAAAATTAATTTTTACCAGAAATACGTCAGCAGCGTTCGTGCACACAGCCTATTATGTCGAGGAGCTGTTGTTGCTATTTTCGGAATTCTGATTGGCTAACGTGGGCTTGAGCTTCTCGTTACACTGCCACCTACAGGTCTGGCATGGTCTTGATGGCATTTACACATGGGTTTGTGTAAACGAACACTTTTCTGAAAACTGACAGGTGTGCACCATGTTATTTTTGAAAGCGGAGAGGGTGAAATATCCGTTTATGAAAATAGCTAGCCACGTGTAAACGTAGCCTCATGCTCTCAGTGTGTGTGTCTGTTGATTGCTGCTGATGAGCTACTCACCGCCAGCTGAGGCTCATCAGCCCTGCTATTTAATGCCTGTGCTATTCGACCTGAACTTGTCAGATCGTTTGGTGGTACCTTGCTTTGTTCCTGGTTGTGTTTGAGTCTCCCTGGTCTTGTGCTGCGTCTCCTGTGGATTTTTCTTTTCGAGTCTGTGCATTTTTCGTCAGCTGGAGTCATCTTTGAGGACACTGTTTCCCATTGCGTCTCTGCGCTACCAATAATGACTTTTCATCTGCACATGCTTCACCTGACTCTGACCTTCCCTCTTGTCTGCACTCTTCAAAATAAATTGTTATATTTCACACTCTCTACTGAATCCTCCTTTGTGTTTGTGACAGAATCACTTTTGTCCTATTGCATAGAGAGAGTCCAAACCTTCTCCTGTTCCTCTCCTGAAACGTCCACCCAAACAAAGCTCCCATTTCCAGGTCAAACTGTGATTCCCAACAAGTCCACCAAACACATACAACCATTTAAGTCGTTTGTCACTACCTTCAAATACGAAACACAAGTGTTTCCTAAATTGGCGCCCCCTATACCTGCAGCTGGAGATATGGAGAAATGCAACATAAACTTTCGCCTCAATGCATTGTGGGTTTTTTTATCTAACTGCTACCAGTTTACGTCAAACTCTCCCAGCCATTTGAAGTGGTTTATTGCTATAAAAAGATGGATTTTTGTCTACTACAAAACACGTATAGGTAGGGTTTCCGTTTGTCTTGCATAGTCCCGTGTTTATGAATGAAATTATTTCGTATTTCAAATCGTTATTTGTATTTCAAGCTGTGTGGCGTTCAAATCATTCAAACGGCCGTCTGCTTAATACAGTTAGTTTTCATTGTAATATTAATTTGAAATTCGCCTGTAGTGGTAAAGGAATCATGTAAAAAGTCCATACATTTACTATGTTTTACCATAGTAACTGTCGCTACGCCATGTCACGTGTAGTAAAAGGACAGTAGCCGCATCCCATATCATGCATCTTCCACCATAACGGTAGATAACCACCGTGACCACAACACTTGCAATGCTTTTTACCATAGTAACTGTTTTTATTTAGCGAGGCAGCGGTTCTATTGGCTTAAGATGGAGCAAGACATCAAGTCTTACATTAAATGCTGTCAAAGATGCATCCTCGCTAAAACACCTGATCCATCCGCTAGAGCCCCGCAGACCTCAGCACCCATGGAATTGGTACGCTTAGATTTCTAAAGTGCAGAAGACTCTGGGCAGAACTCTGTTGATGTGTTGGTGGTCACAGACCACTTTACAAAATTAGCCCATGCATTTCCATGTGCAAATAAGAAGGCTAGGCAAGTGGCCAATAAGCTGTGGGATCACGTTTTCTGTGTTTATGGCTTTCCTGAACGTATACACACTGATCAGAGAGCTAATTTTGAGAGTGGTTTGATAGCTGAGCTACTAAAATTGTCAGAAGTTGCTAAGTCGCAAACCACAGCATATCATCCAAAGGGCAAAGGAGGAACTGAACGATTCAACAGGACTCTTGGAGCTATGTTGTGTTTTTTGCGCTTCAAAACTAAACATCAGTGGCCCCAACAAATTCAGAGCCTAACATTTGCTTAAAATGCCACTGTGCATGAGACAACAGGCTTCCCACCTTTTTTACCTCATGTTTGGCCATGTGCCGAGACTCCCGGCAGACCTGATGTTCAAGCAGGTTCTCCGAGATCCTGTGGTAGTTGATTACGCAAGTCACGCCAAGACACTACTCTCTCATCTTCATGTAACTATTGCACAGCAACATGCTGTTTAAGAACAGGAAAAACAAGCTCAGGTATAAAACAAAAGAGTGAAAGGCACTCACGAAGTGTTGACGATTGTGTGCGGATTGCTGATAAGGGAGAGAGAGGAGTGAAATTGGATCTGTGCAGTTCCCTGAGGGAGAACAGCAGAGTGAAGATGATGATTGCTCCTAAAAGAGTCTTGTGATGATGACAGTCATGTTTCAGAGCCCTGCAATGTTCAGATAGACTGGTTTGGTCTTGATAGTGACAGAGCCACTTCCATAGTGGAGACAAGAAACATGCCCAATACAGCACAGCCTAGTCAAGAGACTGGAGATCGAAACACTCAGGGTGTAGAAAATACTCAAGAACGAGTTACAAGTGCTGGCAGAGTAGTCAAGAGGGTCAATCGTCTTATTGAAATCTATGGCACAAAGACAGTTAAACATTAGATCAATTACAAACACATTGGGTAGAAAGTCAGTCATTACTTACCTTGTTTTAGAGTTCTCTTATTGTCCAAGTTCATATCCTCTGATACACATGAGCATGATTCCTGTGACTGTATATAAATCAATTTGATGCAATTTATAGATGTGATGCATTTGAATTGAAGATTTGTAGTTTAAAACCTGGTATGGTGTAAAAGGCATTTTATTCTTGGAGTTTTTTAAAGGCCTGATCACCCTTTTTCATTTCTGTCAACCTTTTTAAAAAGGTAGCATTTACAAGCTGAAATTCGTGTAGAGACATTTTGGCAACCTCAGTCAAGTGTATAAATAAAATTGGTTAAGTCTTTGGGATTTTGATGAATTTAGAAAGGGGTGAATGTAACAGGTGTTACGTCCTTTGAGTGTCTAGGGGTCAGAGCGTAACATAGTTAAGATTTTAAAGAGCAATAGTCAGGGCCCTGCCACAGCACCACAACAACGGAGTTCTTTTCAACAGTTTTATTCAAAAGTTAACAATAATTTACTTTGAGAGTAAATTGGGAAGGAAACAAAGACTTCAGAAGGGGGGGCAATGCCAAAATAACAAAACAAAGTTTAGACTGCCTGGGGGAGTCAATTTCTTACTAAATCTCTTAAAGAAAATACAAACAAATAATAGAAATGTACACTCTCTCCCTCCTTGATCACAAACCAGGAGAAAATAAAAATGGCACCCACCTCCGTACAGTTCCCAGACAGTAAACAAAGCGAATAATCAGATAAATAGCAGCTTAAATGATAAAGCAAAAAAAAGAATGGACTGGGACGTCTCACAAATTGCTCAAAAGCAACAGTGCGTGGCTCCAGTAATTAACAATAAACAGGAATGCAGGCAACAGTTCTATAGGCAAAAACAACAAAAAGAGGCACAGTGTTGCACAGGTCCACGACAACAGGGCTCAACAACAGGGCTCAACAACAGGGCTCAACAACAGGGCTCAACAACAGGGCTCAACAACAGGGCTCAACAACAGGGCTCAACAACAGGGCTCAACAACAGGGCTCAACAACAGGGCTCAACAACAGGGCTCAACAACAGGGCTCAACAACAGGGCTCAACAACAGGGCTCAACAACAGGGCTCAACAACAGGGCTCAACAACAGGGCTCAACAACAGGGCTCAACAACAGGGCTCAACAACAGGGCTCAACAACAGGGCTCAACAACAGGGCTCAACAACAGGGCTCAACAACAGGGCTCAACAACAGGGCCTGGCAGGACACAGACCATGCTCTGGAGAAAGGTTCTCCCTGATTGATAGTTCTGTTGGCATTTATGCTGTGTCCCTCCTGGTTGATAAGCAGGTTCAGCTGGAGACGTAATCAGCAACCTGCCAGAATGAAAAAGTGGGAGGAGCCAAAAGAGAGCAGGAGACACCAAAAAAACAAAGAAAGCACACCCAGATCACAGTACCACGTACTTCCCTAAAATATACGTCCTTGGACGTAACACAGGTATTGATTATAACTTGTTTTATTTTATATTCACACAAAATCCTCATGTATATATGTATATGTGAGAAAATAAAAAATATGTATTCTTATTTCTTTATGAGTTTTGCGCTCGTCACGGTTGTGACGTCACTGAAGCGCTGTGGGCTCTCGCTTCACTCTGCGGGAGGTTCTGTTCACTCCTGTTCAAAAGAGTGTTAATGAAACAGATCAATTAATTACTGATTATTTCACTTTTAAGATGTGTAAATGAGTGTGTTACCGTTCCTTTATTTTCGTTTTATAGGCAAACATGGACTTTTAACCGAGTGAATGCAGTATGTGACGTTGTATGTTAACGTGAAGGTTATGGTGTGTTCACACCGAACGCAAATTTAACTATTTGCGCGAGTAGATTACATACAAAGTCAATGCAAAGACGAGAATAGAAGCATCATTTGCGCCTGGCGTCGCGTTTGCCGCGAACGTCTTCCGCGCAAGTTGAAAATTTTGAACTCGAGCGGAAGATTCCCATGACGCTTTGTTGCGCCAGCCAATCAACGAAGCGCTAATTGATACGTCCGGTCTTCTTCTTCTTATTATTATTATTTTTATTTGGTGGTTAGCAACTATTTCTTGTGCATTACCGCCACCACAGGACTGGAGTAAGGCACGGGAGTTACTGGCTATTATTAAAAAAAAAATTTTTTTTAAATAAATAAAAAAAAATAAGTTATTCTTATATGCTTTTTAAAAGGCCTGTACTTTTCAAAAAAGAAAGTATGAAATCAAAATTCTCCCTTGACCTTCTGTTCAAAAGTGTTTTAGTTTCTAAAGACATTTTCTTTGCTTTCAACTCATTAACAAGCCTTTGCCTTGCCTCATTGTATTTATGACAGTACATTATTACATGCTCTACTGTTTCGGGTATATTACTCTGGCAATACTCACAATTTCGAGCTCCATGCTCTTTTATTAAAAACATTGTACTATTCAACTTTGTATGACCCAACCTCATCCTAGTCAGCACAATTTCCTCCTGTCTTGATCTGGTTATGAGTGTGTCTTTTGCCACTTTCCCTTGTATCCTATATAGATGTCTTCCTGAGCATAAGAATGTCACCCTCCTTCCTGATGCTTGTATTCCATTTACTAGCTGTAAAATTTCAATTAAAATATCTTCCCTTGAATCAGACCGATAGTTCTGAATACTGAACATTGCTGAACTTGAATCAGAGGCAATCACTGCCTGCAGACAATTATTAGACTCTAGCCACAAGAGTGCTTACCATATGGCAACCAGTTCAGCAGTATACACTGCTAGGTCATCATTTATCCTTTTTGCCTTTATTATTCTCACTTCAGGGATTGCATAAGCTGCCCCTACTCTCTTCTCAATATTTTTAGATGCATCTGTAAAAACCTTTACACACTCTTTGTATTTTCCTGTTATATTTGCTTACCCCATACTTAACCACTCCATCTTTCTTCCTTTCCTCCAATAGTCCTAAATCAACCTTCAATTCTTCTAACATCCAAGGAGGCACTACTGGATATGCCACTGTTGGGCTGATATTCCGAGAACCAATTCCCATGTTATTCACCTTATCTCTTATAACCCACCCATAACTTTTAATTTTCATACTTTCTTTTTCCTGACATTCCCTTAATACTGTCTGAGACATATGGTTCTCTTTATGCCCCCTGATATTTGCCCAGTATACCAGTGCTAGCTGGTCCCTCCTCAAATGCAGTGGCATCTCACCCACCTCTACCTGAATTGTAGCTACTGGAGAAGTTTTTATTGCACCACTAATTATCCTCATCGCTTGATTTTGCATACCATCAAGTTTTTTTAAGCTTGTCTTGGAGGCAGATCCATATGCTATACAGCCATAGTCAAACACTGATCTCATTAGACCTGTATATATGGTTTTTAATGCTGACCTTGTTGCACCCCAATCTATCCCACATAAACACCTCATAACATTTAGTATCCTTTTACATTTATCTACCATCTTTTGGATGTGACATGCCCATGTCAACCTCTTATCAAACCAGACTCCCAGATATTTAAAGATCTCAACCCTCTCAAGCTCTTTATCTAACACCATTATTTTTAATTCTCGGCTAATTTTTTTCCTTGTAAAGAACATAACCTTTGTCTTCTCTATTGAGATTCTAAACCCCCATTTCACTCCCCATTGCTGAACTTCGTTCACAGCATCTTGCCTCTTATGCACAATAAACTCAATGTTCCTTCCCTTCTTCCACATTGCACCGTCATCCGCAAATAACGCTACTCCATCTAGACCATGCAAGTCTTTAAATATCTGGTCTATCATAATTACAAATAATAAAGGACTCACAATGCTTCCTTGAGGGGTTCCATTTTCTACGCTAAAACTCTCACTTAGTTCCCCATCAATTTTAACTCTCAATGTTCTTTCAGAGAGGAAATCTCTGACCCCCGATACATCTGTCCCCTAACTCCCATCTGATCTAATTTAATTAATAGTCCTTCTGACCACATTATATCATATAATTTCTCTATGCCAAAAAATACTGCCACTACAGTCTCTTTATTCACTTGAGCCTTTCTTATGGCTTCCTCCAGGCATACCACTGGGTCCAAAGTACCCCTTCCCCTCCTGAATCCACTCTGGTAACATTGCAACCATCCTTTTGACTCTACCGAATACATCAGCCTATCATTTATCATTTTCTCCACTGTCTTACCCATCTGCGATGTCAATGCTATAGGTCTATAACTGCTTGGACTATGCGGGTCTTTCCCCGGCTTCTTAATTGGTACAATGATAGACTCCTTCCACTCTCACTCAGATTCTCTAACATTGAGTAGCATATAGTGTCTTTTCCTGGAGCTGACTTTCCTAACTTCTTCAGTGCTCTATTCAATTCTCCTTTTGTGAACTTCTCATTCAAACTATCACTATTCCCATTCCCATTCTCAAACACTCTTTGATATTTAGACACAGTTTCTTCTCTCCCTTTTCTTTCTTCATAACTAAGGTTTTCTGAACTGTGTACTTTGGCTAGTGTTTTTCCTATAACTTCTGCTTTCTCCTTACTAGAAGTTATACTGTCATCTCCATCAATTATCACAGGATATCCATATTCCCTACCATTTCCTTTCATTTTCCGAATCATCCCCCAAACCTTCTCTATTGGAGTAGTTCAACCTAAAGAATCACAAAACTTCCTCCAGTACTCCCTTTTTACTTTCCTGACATTTTGCCTTACCATTGCTTGCGCTCTCTTGTATTCTATCAAATGCTGGAAATTGTGTGTCCTCTTAAGTAATCTAAATGCCTTGTTTCTTTCTTTAACAGCTTCCTTACACTCTCTTGACCACCATGGCACTATTTTATTCAAGCGTTTAGATTTTGATTTTGGAATAGTGACATCTGCTGCTGCTATTATTCTAGATCTAATTTCTCTAGTTAATACATCAATACTTTCACTACCATCAACACATGATAGCCATTCCTTACTTAGCTCTTCAAATTTATCCCAATCAGCTTTCTCTACAAACCACTTCTCTACTTTCACTTCTTTCTCTTTCTCTATCTCCACACCTATGTGTACCTTTATAGGATAGTGATCACTACCCACTGTGTTTCCTCTTAACACCTCCCATTCACATTTGTCCGCCACATATGTTTCTCATCTAAACATATTTTAGTCTTGTGCCATTCATTTAATGTTGAAGGATGTTCAACCTTTTAGAATTAATCATGTTGAAATGAAAGAAATTAGTTATGTTTTATCTGGAAACTCCGCCCCCATGGGAACACGCAAAGGAAATTCAGTAAACTGCTCTGCTCGACACTCGCCCGTCCGCCATTTTCTCTCTCGCTTTAGATGGTGGAAGCTGCAAGTTATCGTAACATTTTGAACTAAAATGGCATTGAGAAACAGTTAGTAGTCATTTTGAACTTATTTTCACCGAGGGAACGTTTTTTATGTATGTTACCTTACTGATTTTAGGGAAAGGCAAAAGTTAGGCCTAGTGCAAATGTAGGTAACTGTTAAGTTAGTTAACGGTAACAGTATCCCGTTTAATATCATGACATGCATTAACGTTTTTCAAATTGTGTACTGTCATTAAGGCATATTTATTCATATTTGTTGTGTGTATGACAACTAATTCGCGTCAGGGAGTGAGTGGTGCCAATGAATTTTGGGTGGGGATATTACTTACAGAATGTTAAAATGCCTCTGGCTGAACTGTAACGTTATACCTTTTTAAATTTGATCCCAAATAACATAACGTTACTTGTTATTCTGCGTTTATTGCGAATTGTCTTTCAAAGAAAGTAATTTCACTCTGCGGCCTTAATTGCAACGAATGGGAAAATCCTGTCAGGGAGTGAGTTGCGCCGACGGGGGTGAGGAAGGGGATGTTGCAGAACGTAATGTCTAACGTTAATCGACTTAATTTCCCTGATTGGAAAATCCTGAAATCTCATAAAATGCTTGCCACGCTCAAACTTTACTGACATATTTCAAATCTGCACCAAAGTCTTACTAGACGGTGGGCCGAGGGGAGATTTCGTGTTTTCAGACAATCTGTGGTGATGGATAACCCAATTTTTTATATGTAACCGCTACGCTTTTCAACAAAGCAAATAAAAATTGTTGCCACTCACATACTTTGCACATTACTATAATATCGGTAACTTTCTCCGGGTTATTTTCCCGGCAAATAGAGCAGGAAGCTACGTGTGGGGTCCGACCATAGACATAATAAATACATAGACACCCTATTGGGTGCTGGAGCGTACGTCAACGGCGCCGCCATATCGAGGAGGGCAACTTGCCCATACCTCTCATTATGGGAATTGAGAAAAATGCCTGTTTCGTGCGCTGCTTGGGGCTGTACAAGTCGCCACACAATTGAAAACAGGTCTCGGGGGAATTACCTTTCACAAACAAGACTGAGCATTTTTTTCTGGTTGTATTTGGTAATTATATAATTAGTAATAGTAACGTACACCACGTGCAAAGCACTCAAATCGGCTGATAAATGTAAACGTTATTATTGTTTTTATCCAGGAAAACCGCAGCTCACCCATTTACTTGCATTTGTTCACAGCGCAGTCTTGCCCTTCGCAAAATGGCGGACACGTTGACGTATCGCAGCAACGCTCCAAACGACCAATAGGGCGTCTATGTATTTATTATGTCTATGGGTCCGACATGCGTGACGTATTTTTTGCCTTCTTCAAGGTGTCGGTGTTGGTGTCAGCACACTGGCGCGCTCCACGCTGATATGAAGCTGGTGTTTGTGCACATCTTTTCGATAGGGGATTTTAGTAGGGCTGCACAATTTATCTAAATTTATCCCTCCCCCTCCTCCTGCGAGAGCTCTTCGGCCTCTGCCACAGTGCCAGGGCACACACCCTCCTCCAGCGGCTCGAGGTGAACCAAAAACAACTGATACCAGCTCTCACTGATATGTGTCGGGTCCCCGCTATGATAACAATAACTTTCTCAAATGTTTACAGAACAAGCGGGAACCCAGTGTGCTTGTATCTTTATCTTTCTCTATTGCTGTTCGATTACATGATAGAAAGTCTAAGGCCTTCAAAAGCCGTACAGCAAACCCATCTAATCTGGTGCCTATTACACGCCAAACTAAGATTGCTGTGGGGACAAAAGTAAGACTGTTAAGTTAGCACTTTTAAACATCCGCTCACTTAAAAATAAATCACGTCTAGTCAATGACTTAATAACCACATACAACCTGGATTTTATGTTGCTAAATGAAACTTGGCTAGAAGACAGCTGCAGTGCAACAGTCCTCAATGAAACAGCCCCTCCTAACTTTACTTTTATGAGTGTCTGCAGAGCTGTCAGAAGAGGTGGAGGTTTAGCTGCTCTTTTTAAAGCTGTCTATCAATGTAAGCAAATATCATTTGGGAATTACCCGTCTTTCGAATATCTGGGTATTGTGTTAAAAGGTGCTCCACGCATTTTACTTATCATTGTTTACAGGCCTCCTAAATACTCTCCAGACTTTGCTGAAGACTTTACAGAACTGTTATCAACAATTTCCTCGGAGTTTGACCGTTTTGCTATTGCTGGAGATTTTAACATTCACACAGATAATGCAGAAACCAATATGGCAAAAGAAATCAAAACTGTTTGATCTGACTCAGCATGTACATGGACCCACACATAATCGTGGACACACTCTAGATTTACTTATCAGTAAGGGTCTAAACATTTCATCGATTGTTATTAAGGACGTAGCACTGTCTGATCATTTTTGTATTTTCTTTGATATATTGATCTCTCCTGCCATTGAAGCTAGATCTGTCTGTCAAGAAGAGATGCTTAAATGAGAACACTAGTGTACTATTTATGAAGGCTATATCTTTAACACCAAGCATATCTGCTGACTCTGTTGATTTTCTCCTTGATTCTTTTAACTCAAAAGTTAAGAGTGTAATTGATGATATTGCTCCTGTGAAAGTCAGGAAGAAGAATGGCAGACAGAAAGCACCTTGGAGAAACTCAACAGCACTGTAAAATATGAAAAGACAATGCAGAAAAGCAGAGCGCATGTGGCGGAAGACAAAACTTGTAGTCCATTATAACATCTACAAAGAAAGCATCCATGCTTTCAATAAGGAACTAGGCAAAGCATGACAGACTTTCTTCTCAAATATTATAAACAGCAACATAAACAACACGCACTCTTTTTGCTCCTGTAGAGAGACTGACAACCCCCCCCCCCCCCCCCCAAGCCAGATTCCCAGTGAAATGCTCTCAGAGAGCAAGTGCAGTGAGTTTGCTTCTTTCTTCTCTGAGAAAATCAATAATATCAGAAAGGTGATCAGCTCATCCTTGAGCCGCACTGGGTCAGACAGATCAGGCAACAGCCTGAGAAAGTAGTCACTATGTCTGATTTCAAAGAAATTGATGGCAAAATTAAGAAATCGTACAGCACCTTAAAACATCAACCTGCGCCTTTGACGCACTTCCCACATCTTTCTTCAAAACTGTGTTACACAGCTTAAAAGCAGATCTCCTAGAAGTGGTAAATGCCTCACTTCTCTCTGGGAGTTTTCCGAACTCCCTGAAAACTGCAGTTGTCAAGCCCCTCCTGCAAAAGAGCAATCTGGATAAGACCCTATTAAACAACTGTAGACCGATCTCAAATCTTCCTTTCATAGGCAAGATCATTGAAAAAGTTGTCTTCAATCAGCTGAACAAATTCTTAAGCTCGAATGGATACTTTGACTACTTTCAATCTGGTTTCCGACCGCATCACAGCACAGAGACAGCGCTCATAAAGATAATAAACGATATTCGCTTAAATACTGACACAAGCAAATTATCAGTTCTAGTACTACTCGACCTCAGTGATGCATTTGACACTGTCGATCACAACATACTTCTTGACAGGCTGGAAAACTGGGTCGGGCTTTCTGGGATAGTCCTAAAATGCTTCAGGTCATACTTAGAAGGGAGAGGTTATTATGTGACTATAGGAGAGCATAAGTCTGAGTGGACATCCATGACATGCGGAGTCCCTCAAGGCTCAATTCTTGCGCCCCTCCTATTCAACCTGTACATGCTCCCAATGAGCCAAATAATGAGAAAGAACCAAATCTCTTACCACAGCTATGCAGACGACACACAGCTCTACTTAGCCCTATCGCCTAACGATTACAGCCCCATTGACTCCCTTTGCCAATGCATTGATGAATTAAACAATTGGATGTGCCAAAACTTTCTTCAGTTAAACAAAGACAAAACTGAAGTCATTGCATTTGGAAACAAAGATTAAGTTCTCAAGGTGAACGCATTCCTTCAGTCTAGGGGTCAAACAACTAAAAATCAAGTCAGGAATCTGGGTGTGTCTCTAGAGTCAGACCTTAGTTTCAGTAGTCATGTCAAAGCAATAACTAAATCAGCATACTATCATCTGAAAAATATTGCAAGAATTAGATGCTTTGTTTCCAGTCAAGACTTAGAGAAACTTGTGCATGCTTTCATCACCAGCAGGGTGGATTATTGTAATGGACTCCTCACTGGCCTTCCTAAAAAGACCATTAGACAGTGTCAGCTCATACAGAACGGATTCTGAGCAGAACCAGAACATATGAACATATCACACCAGTCCTCAGGTCTTTACACTGGCTGCCAGTTACATATAGAATTGATTTGAAAGTATTATTACTGGTATATAAATCATTCAATGGCCTAGGACCTCAATACATTGCAGATGTGCTCACTGAATATAAACCCAACAGATCACTCAGATCACTAGGATCACATCAGCTAGAAATACCAAGGATTCACTCTAAGCATGGTGGGTGTGCTTTTAGCTACTATGCCAGCCGTAGCTGGAACCAGCTTCCAGAAGAGATCAGATGTGCTCCTACAGTATCACATTCAAATCCAGACTCAAAACACTTCTGTTTACCTGTGCATTTACTGAATGAGCACTGTGCCACTGCTCGTCCGACTGTTTGTACTGTATTTTATTTAATGTTTTAATAATTCTGATTTCATTTGATTATTTCTGTATTTTATCTTTTATTCTAAACTGATTTAATTTTTCTGATTTCTTTTGTTTTAATTTCTTCTATGTAAAGCACTTTGAATTACCATTGTGTATGAAATGTGCTATATAAATAAACTTGCCTTGCCTAAATTATCGCAAATGTTTATATCGCAATATGCATATCGCAACAGCTTGCAATAAGTGGAGTCATGAACAAAAGAGAAAATCACTCACTGCTCTCTTGGCTGAATAACTTTTGTAGCTTTAATAAGAATCAGTGTGTGTGTATATATATATTTTTTTTTTCAGTGAAAACTAAGCAGTTTTTTATTTTTTACATTTGATTATTCAGTTTCTGTTGTTAAATAAACCTAATGTAGTCCTACCTGAAACCCTAAACCCAGTGGTTTACATGTTAAAATAACACTTCTTATGCTACAGTAAAACACTGCTGTTCACTTTCAGAAGTTGTAGGGATGTTTTCTTTTCACAAAAAGGATAATAAACATAAATTTAGGTTATAGAATTTGAAAGATAATTTTACATACTTTAATCATTATCGTATCGCTTTATTTAATGAGTTATCACATTTTTATTCCATATCATGCAGCTCTAGATTTTAGCCCAGGAAAGATTGAACGTGTTAACTCATTTTACCCACTTATGCTACTTATTCAGTTTGACACAAAATGTGAATGTAGAGGTAAAATTGTCCATTCTTACCGTTTTTATTTTATGTAACTATCTTTTGTCATACGATGCCCTGTCATTTCTTAGTAATTTTTAATAAATTCACCGTTCTGATTTCATGCCTGTTCCAAAGTCTCCCGCCCCAGCGACTACAGACCTATTGCCCTAACATCAGTGGTTATGAAATGTTTTGAGAGGCTCATCTTGCACCATATCAAGGCCTGGCTCCCTTCAAACCTGGACCCACATCAGTTCGCTTACAGAGCAAACAGATCAACGGAAGATGCCATCGCCACAGCTCTTCATATAGCACTTAACCACCTGGAGCAGTCAGGGAACTATGTCAGGATGCTGATTACAGCTCGGCATTTAACACCATTATTCCTGATATCCTGGTGGACAAGTTGACCAACATTGCTCTCCCCCCCTCCATCTATGCCTGGATCAAAAAACTTCCTGACTGACCACCCTCAAATGGTTAAGGTAGGCCAGAAAGAGCCTGCAGAGGGTCATAAAGTCAGCACAATACATAATTGGCAGCCCACTACCCTCGCTAGAAGACATCGCCAGCACACGGTGTCTCAGAAGAGCGAGAGCAATCACTGCTGACCTCTCACACCCAGGACAGCACCTGTTCAACCTCCTGCCCTCCGGCAGAAGGTATAGGTGCCTAAAGAGCAGGACAGACTCAAAAACAGTTTTTTTCCTTGGGCCATTAGATCACTGAACTCATAAAGAATGGGTGCGCTATGAGGTGTAAATGTTTTTATTTTATTTTTAAATTTTATATATGTTTATATATTTATTATGCACTGGCCGAGACTCACTGTAATTTCATTGTATATCCAATGTGCAATGACAATAAAGATTCTTATCTTATCAGACGATCCTCTTTTTCCTGCATGTTTATTGGGAAGAAATGGCAAAACATGAAGTGCTGCATGCATATATTTGAGGGAAGTATAGCAGGCATACAAGTTACAAAGCTAGGAACCTACAAACCAGTTAGTCAAACCAGCTAACACTGGCTACCACAGGGGGTGCAACAGCCATTTCACGAAGATAAAACGAACACAAAGGAGAAGAGAGAACGCAGTATTAGCTAAAGAAACGGCAAAGTAAGTTTGGTATTATATTGTATAGACAAGCGGTGGAGTATAAGACATACAGTGCAGGTGTAGACAGTTGTATACAGTTAAGAAAGTAGTATGTAATAGTAGTAATATAAATTAAATATAAATGTGCAATGTATTAGCAGTAGCCTTATGCAGTGTAGTAACAGTATAAGAGTAGTACAAATAATATATACAGTGTATTAACAGTAATATAATAAAAATACCCTGCTAAAAATTACCCTTCCAATTACGGCATCTTTAACATCAACAAGGCCGGACACCTGAACGGTGTGAAACTGGTCTATTAGCCATGTTAAGGGAACAGGTAGAGGCAGAGGATGGAAAGGCAACTCCAGTAATAACACGGGCTCTGAGGCCTTACGCCCGTGATCACTACACTTCTAAGCGGGCAAGCTATCAGGCTGCAGTACACAGGTGCCAGATATTCCTCCTCCTGTAAATCATGGCTGGAAGATGGTAGGAGATTTCTATGGAGTGGACTCTGACTGGATGACACTTCTGCCAGCTCCAGAGGCCATACTGGAACTTGCGCACTGCTCGTGTAAAAAAACAAAACAAATTGTGTTAACGGTAGATGCTAGGGATGCTCCGATCAGGATTTTTGCAGCCGATACCGATTGCCGATTTCTTGTCATGGTGATTGGGTGATACCGATCCCGATGCTTAATATAAGACAAAGATAAATACAAACAAAATGGAGCAGTCTAATGCAGCCCTCAAGGTTTAATTAAACATTGTCCAATATATTAAACTTTGGATTACAAAATAAAAAATTAAATGCCTAAAATAGAGAAGTCTGATGTGACTAGACAAAATTCATTTGGATGATTTTGGAGATTTCATGTAGAAGATTTGAGGTGGTTCGTGACACACCCATGATCCAAGACTTCAGGGCAAGATGGCCAGCTCTCTTTGATGTAAGCGAGGTATGTCTTTAATATAATGATGAGCCTTAAACAAGAGACTAAAGAATATGGTGGGTGCATGTTACCAATGATTAACGATAATAGTTTTTAACCCTTTACGAAATTTTATTTCAACTGTATTTTGAAATGCATTGATTTTATTTATTTTCTTTTCAGATTAATGCTGAATTTAAGCGTATGACCACCATGTCCCTACAGTCCAGATTTTTGTCACAGATCGATTTGCTGTCTGACAAACTTCTAAAAGTCTTTCAAAAGCGAGGAGGGCAGATGGGAAGAAGATTGCAGACCATCATGGAACCCATGGCTCAAGTATGTAAGGATTTAGTTTTTTGTGTATACACATTTTATTGGGGAAGACACTGATCTATAATTGAAAACTGGGGTTGGTTGCACCATTTGGACGCACACCCAGTTGTAAGACTAGGCTGGACGTAAAAAGCATATTAAGACAGTTGAGAATAGCAATATGGCCACTCGAACACTTCTGGTGGCTTAACCACCTACTGTGAGTTTAGGATTCCATGAGCAATCCATTCATTTATATAGATCAGTGTGGGAAAAAATATATTGAAAAAAACTCTGCTCTGCTTTTCACCCGTGGCCAGGATGATGATGATGCGGATTTTGGCCGAGAGTGCATTATCAAGGGGCTCTGCGTATACCTCAACGAGGACCCAGACAATTTAGTTAAAGAGTATGTGGTGAGTACAATTTATCTTTCATTAAAAAAAAAAGCTCAACCAACCAACCTGCTAGTTAGATAATTGATCAGTCCCTTTAACAGGATTATTTTCAGTTTTTTTTTTTTGTTTTGTTTTTTTGTGGCCTAAAATGATCGAATTTTCAGTGGCTCAAAATCTGCGCCGATATTTTGCGGCATTTCTTGTTTTGCAGTGGAAATATACCACAGACAACACATTGTTATTACTTATTTGATCTCAAGAACAATTGCGGGTAGGGATGTTCCGATCAGAATTAATAAGTACTTGAGTGCTCTGTTGAATGTCAGTGTTTTTTCCCCCTTTTTTTATTTATCAGCTAGTGTGTTTGTGACCATCTTTCCTATGTTCTACTTAAGTAGGCAAGGCAGGATTCTCTTCATGAATTTGAACTTTTCTGCATTTTTTGGAGATAGTCTATTCCTCTTTTCATCCAAAACATATGTGGCGGTATTGATAGTCACTCACCATCAACACTCGAGCATAATGGAATCATCATTTAGGAATAGGATTGCGTGCGTGTTTAAATTGAGATTGCAATCTTTTAACGATTAATTGTGCAGCTGAAATTAAGACATTCACCAAAATTTACAATTTAATAAATTGTACCTTTTGTTGTTGAAGGGGTTTGCAACCTATGGCATGCATGCTAAGGAGGGATAACCTGTGGCACGTGGTAATAGCTGAAGTGGTGTGTGTATTTAATTTAATTTAAGTCCCTTGAAATGGAAATATATTTTGAGGTAATCATTTCACAGTCACATAGCATGTTTTATTACGTTAGGTTCAACAAATACTAATAAAGTGATAGTTTAACCTGCGCTAGAGCACAGATACAACAAACTATTCTGTGATTATCCCTCTGCTTGCCATAAGGTTGCCGACCACTGCATAATTGGATATCTTGGCTCTAAAATTGTAGGACTACCATCCACAATCGGCGTGCATGTTAATCAATGAGTGCATTCACACCGGGAGCAGGAGCAGCGAGTGAGCGTCAACCCATAGCGTCGCGTGAGCAGCAGCAGCAAAAATAGACTGCGCCGAAACCCCTGCTTACGCGACCCTCTTAACGCTCAATTAAAGTGATTAACGCTCAATTAAAGTGAAAGCGCGCTTTTGATATGATTTAACACAAAGAGTGCACAAAATGCACAGAATAATACACATATCTACTGAGTTTTAACAAGAACTGGAGTAGGCAAACAAAATAAAATGAAGACTCACAAATATTTATAGAAGATTACCTGAAGGTATAGGATATTTAGTAATAAAATAAAATCTTTTTTTCCCTCAAATCTCTTTTTTCTCTCTCATCCAAACCCCCGCCTCCTTCCTTCCACAACATCTAACCTCGTTACAATATATATATATATATACAGGTGAAAATCGAAAAATTAGAATATCGTGCAAACGTTCATGTATTTCAGTAAATCAAATTAAAAGGTGAAACTAAAATATTTAGTATATATAACTATATACATGATTATACTTTTCAGAGGGCCGACACTTCTGCATTTAAAATCCTTTTTTTTATTGATTTCATGTAATATTCTAATTTTCTGAGATTTTGAATTTGGGGTTTTCAAAAGCTGTAAGCCATAATCATCAAAATTATAACTTTTGCACGATATTCAAATTTTTTCAGTTTCACCTGTGTGTATATGTGTATATATATATATATATATATATATATATATATATATATATATATATATATATATATATATTACATAATATGCCATTCGATAACATTAAGTTGACACATTTAAGGAAATAATGTTAAAAAGCAAGAAAATGGGATCTTATTTTTACATTACTATTTTCTTTTTGCGAACGTAGGCTCACTATTATTGGCCGACGCTGGTCATGTGTGTGATGCGAGTGATGGTGGCCAATAGTGAACTTATGTTCTGACGTACAACCCAGAAGCGCTGCACTGTTACACTACGTGAACTCACTCAGAGGCCCACACAGAAGAAAAAAAATAGTTTAATTTTTTTTTTTCCGTCCACAAAAAGTATTCTTGTCGCTTGATAAAGTTAAGGTTGACCCACTGTAGTCACTTGGACTATTTTACCGATGTCTTTACTAACTTTTCTATGGAGGAGTGATCCAGCTCTCAGATTTCATCAGAAATATCTTAATTTGTGTTCAGAAGATGAACGAAAGTCTTACCGGGTTGGAACAACATGAGGGGAGGGGAGGGGAGGGGAGGGGGGGGGGGGTAAATACTGACAGAATTTTTTGGTGAACTATCCGTTTAACTTGTCAGTTGGCAATGCTGGCAAATGACCATGGTATATGATTGTTGAAACAAGTTGGTGAACAAATCTGTTATGTTGTTCTTTCTCTATAGTTGATTTGAAAGGACTAACAGACATGTACTGGTAGCAGCGTAATAGTCTCGAGGTTGTGGGAAGTGAGCACTCTGGCTTTCATTGTGTGTCAGTGGACTGTGATATATATGCATGCATACAGTCAGGAGCCAGTCTCATGCAAACTACCAACACTAACCTCTGACCTTTTCTTTGGTGATCTGGAAAGGCAGCAGGACGGTTAAAGACTCAAGCAGAAATGGAAATGAGCTTATTTAGTTTAATAAAAACAATGTGAAATTTAAATACTGAAAACTATACACATGCGTTAACTTAATACATTAACCAACAATGAGCAGTACATTTGCTGCAGTACTCATTAATCTTTCTTAAGATAGTTAATAAAAGTACAGATATTCATTGTTAGTTCATGTCAGCTCAAATAACAAAAAAATTAAAAATAAAACTTTACTTAAAGCCTTTATATATAATGCATTATAGAAGTATTTTAATGCATTAATTATGCCTCGTAATGAATAATTGTATAATACATTATATACTTGTCTATTCATTACTACATAGAACGTTTTCATTAAAACACGACACGACTATTTTGAGATGTAAGGAATCTGCAAATACTTTAATGCATTTTAACTTTGGTTCAATTATTTATGGAAAGAAATAATGCATTTTAACTTGCATTATTAATACCTTTAATAATGCATTATACATAGTTTAACTGATACAACTTTTGATTTAAAAAAATGTATTAGTAAATGTTAAAATTAAGATTAATAACATAAAAGATTTCATAACGCAGTTAAGTACCATTAACAAATGGAGCCTTATTGTTAAGTGTTCCCGATAAATCCAGCATAAATCTTATTACAGATTTAGCATAGAGTTGTTGAATCAGATATTTGGGAATCAGGTTATCAGCTCAGATGGTTAATACCTGCAAACAAACAGTCATACTTGTTCTGGTTTTTCCGCATCTCAAGCTAAATGTGTCAGTATATGAAAAACAGTTACAGACACGCACTGTTTGGTTATTGCAGTTTCTTAGAAAAATGTTGTGATAGTTTGTACCGAAGGCGTTTCCGTCTCCTATAGGCTAAACGTATAGGCGTATCTCACGTCTATAATAAGAAACAGCTGTAAAGAACAAATTCCCCGGGAAACCTATAAAGTGTCCTGCTGGGATTTTCATAGTTAAGGATGAAAATGCCATTCATTTAAAGCTCACTATAATTGCACTATTAAACATAATTACTGCAAAAATCTCAAAATGGAGAGCAAAAACAACAGTCCAAATGATTTTGCAGCTGATAGAGTTTATAGTGTGCATTTAAATGTGTGTGTTTGTCGTGCATGTGATTGACTGAGGGGTTTACACTGTAAACATTGTGTTTTCAATGTAAAATGCTGACATTGTTCCCTGTTCCAGGTTCCAGAACGGCCCAGAGAGAGAGAGAGAGAGAGAGAGAGAGAGAGAGAGAGAGAGAGAGATACAGCAGCTCTTTGTGTTTTATCACCCTGTTTGTGTTTTGCTGTGATGTTTTTTTTCCTTCTAATTATTGGTGTCTCTTTTCCACCTTTGAACCACACAGGGTTTTATTTAAAGACTACTATTTAAAGGTTTGGGATTTTTTTTTTAAAGAGCTTAATAAACGTTATAGTAGAGACATTTATAAAGTTACACAAGATTATTTCTTCAAATAAATGCTGTTCTTTTGAACGCTCTATTCATCAAAAATGTATCATGTATAAAATGCAAATGTATATGTAAAAAAATATTTTCACTACAATTTTTAGTATTTTGAATAATGTAACACAAAGTAAAGTTAGGACATACAAATTAAGAAAAAATATTTTACTAGCATTATTTCTAGGTGATTAATTAAATGCAATTCATGTAAATGAGTGTCTTTGCACAGAAGGTCAGACATTCTTCTATTGACGTTGAAGATGCTTTGGAACATCCCAAAATATGCCGGAGAACCTGATCATCAGGGTTTTTTGCAACAACAAAAAAAGAAGAAAGATTTTCAACAGTAATCTCTAACATTTAAAACCCACTGTATGTATAACTGCATATACGTGTGTGTGTGTGTGTGTGTGTGTACCTACTTAACTATATTTTGGGGACAAATTTGTACCCAGAAGTGACCAAAACCTGACAAAATCTCCAAAAAACTCCCTTTAGGGACGTCCTCATTTGTAAATCAGGTTTAAAAATAAAGTAATACAAGTTTTTTAAAATATGTAAAAATGCAGAATGTCTCCTGGGATGGGTAGGTTCAGGGATAGGGTTAGTGTAAGGGGACAGAATATACAGTTTGTACGTCTATGGAATGTCCCCATTTAGATAGCTAAGTAAACATGTGTGTGTGTGTAGCTTCTGGTTAAGAAAGAAAGTATCTGGTTAAGAAAGAAAGTAGCACACCCCCTTGCAAACCTCTGTGCCAACTGTTATATAACAAAGCTGTTAAATGAGAAGGGGCCCTAAACGCAACATTATGTGTGTGTGTGTGTGTGTGTGTGTGTGTGTGTGTGTGTGTGTGTGTGTGTGTGTGTGTGTGTGTGTGTGTGTGCCTGCCCACTGAAAAGTGAGAACTGAATGGATGACGTTGAGATTTATATGTGTGTGCTGAGCATCCGGGAACAGCACAGACATACAAGTGTATTATAGCTTTGTGTATGTGTGTTTACTGTATTTAGATGTGTGTGTTACGTACTATAATTTTAAGTGCATTCTGGTGTGTGTGTTTTCTATCCTGGTGGGGACTTAAACCTGAATGCACACAAACCCATGGGGACTCGTGTCACTGTGGACCTAAAGTGAGGAAACAAGCTTATAAATCATACAGAATGAGTTTTTTTTTTAATGTGTGTGTGTGTGTGTGTGAGGGGCGTGTGTTTATGTAACGGGGGGCTGCGCTATATAAGAGCGTGTCGAGGGACTCCGCTCAGAATTCACCCCTCGAGGCCCAGATTCACACACACACTCCGGACTGAGCTCTGCCGTAGCCATGTCAACCACCGTACTGGGATTGCTGGGAGTTTTGGTCTGTGCCCTTGCCGTTAGTTCTGAGGTCACACCACAGACAGACTTCGACATCAAGGGGGTAAGACTGCAAGATGGTGATGAGAGGAGGAATGTATTTATAACTTATTTATCCCACAGATTTGTAAAGATACAGGGACACATTTAGAGACCAGAATATCCTTAACCTTCTGGTGCTCTTCTGTCGGTCAAAAATTACCTGAATTTATTTTTTTATTTCAATGGAGTTAATGTGCTATATTTTAGTTCAATATTGTTTTTTTATTTAATATTTTGTATTTTTAGGGGATTTTGTGGTACTAAATTATATTTACGCTGTATTTATAATCCATTTATTCACTTTTTGAGCATAGACCTGAAAATTTTCAACTTAAACCGTCATAAAACTTAAGACTGAAGTTTGATCTCTTTTCAAAGGCGACACTTGGCAGATTATTGCTGAAGTAAAACAAGTTTTAAAAATGTAACTTAAAATAAGTTACAGAAATTGTACGTTTATTGTTATGAAAAATGTGAAAAAAAATCTGTTTTAAATGTTTATATGAAATATATTTTTTCAAAAACATGTTTTACTCTAAAACTGAGAAAATCAAAGTTCTTTTCAAAATTTGAGCCTGATATCTAAAAAAAATTAGCTTTCAGTGAGATTTTTTTTGGCCGCAGTACCAAAAGTTTCCAAAAGCAAAAGCATTTTTGACCGTGAGGAGCAAAAGTGTGACTGTTTTTTTTTTCAGGACAATTTAACCTGTTTGAATCACGTCCGTGACTTCTTGTGTGTGTGTGTGTGTGTGTGTGTGTGTTCACATAGCAAGTGCCAAAACCTTTACCAAATTTTGTACCATTCCGATGAACAAATGTAAAAAATTTCAGTCAAAAATTACCAAAGAGCACTGGGGAAATGTTGTTGATGTGTGTGTCCTTCATATAGGTGGCTGGGAAATGGTACCTGATCGGTTTTGCCACCAATGCCGAGTGGTTTGTCAGCCGTAAGGCGCACATGAAGATGGGCATCGCCATGCTGACACCGACCGATGAAGGAGATCTGGAGATGGCTTTTTCCAGTCTCAAGTAAGACGAACTGATCACTAAAAATAAGAAACTATGAATAAAACTTTCCCATGATTGCACATGCAAAGATTTTACCCATTTGTCCTGTGTTTCCAGAGCTGATGGCACATGCTGGAAGATGAACCATCTCGCTCAGAAGTCTGATGTTCCCGGCATATTCAGCTTCCGCAGTGACCGTGAGGAAGAAATGATCACCTAGACATGAAATACAGTGTACAGGAATCAAATGAGAAATGATATTTCTTCCACAGGCTGGGAGACCGATAATCAAATGTCTATTGTTGATGTGAAGTATGATGAGTTTGCTTTGATCCACACTGTGAAGACCAAGGCCGGCTCCTCCACAGTGCTCGACAAACTCTACGGTAACAGCACCAGCATCAACACACCTTCACATTAACTTGAATTTGTTGCAGGCTGTGAATTCAGATTGGTTCACTTGATGTTTGCACTTGGTCTGGTTCAGCTTTGTTTTGCATGGAAATAACTCTAGGGCTTTTCACACTGTGCTTAACCTCGGGTTATCGCAGTTTTGAACCCTGCTTTAAACCTTGGGTAAAAGATTGTGCACCGATTTTTACCTGGAGTTTATGAAACCCTGTTTTGTTTACGAAACCCCAGGTTTAGTGTCGTTTTTGTGGTGTTAACCCTGCATCTTCTGGCATTTTCGATGCCAGATGTGTGCAGTGCGATATGACCATAATATTCACATGCTTTGGAAAGTCACTGAAACACTGCAGACTTTATGTAGCCCCGCCCCTTTTCATGACTTCACTCGTCGTGTTCGGTTTGTATTTCCACAACATGACGTTAAGATCTTACGGATTTATGAATGAACCGCTCGTTTTCAAATCTTCCCGGATGTTGATATGACATCCACTTCAAACAGTATAATGCTCATTATATCTTTCGTTAACTTCACAATAAGTAAATCCACTTTAACAGCGAATTACTCTTTGACGGCGAAGCCATAGAAATATCCAGAGCTACCGCAATAAAAACAGAAGTTCAAACACAAAATACTAAAGATGGCTGCGCGTTTCTCTGGCGAATAATTTATTGTATCAGCGTTTGAAGGGGAAATGTAAAACGGTGGCGGGAAACACGTCAATTGGAGTAAAGAACAGACCATTTCATTCTTACCTTTGTAGTCCGATAAGTCCATTCAGAAAATACATTTGATAGTAGGCTACAGTCGGCAACGTGTAATATGAACGCGCATTGACAGTGCAGGTCACGTGCGCTTTCGTCCAATCAATGACACTGAAAACGCAAATATGCAAATGAGGACGTTTACCAAGGGTTTGTCCAGAGTGAAATGTCACCGTATTAATACCCGTGATTAATTGTTAACACTGGGTAAATTATGAGCAGTGTAAAACGTGAAGAAAGATAGATAACCCTGTAACATGTGGTTTACAATGACCCAGGGTTAACTGGGTCAAGTGTGAAAAGCCCTCCTGATATAAATGCATGTTTGAGCTGTTTTAACTGAAAGCAACAACTTGCACTGACAGATCCTAAAATATGTTAGTGCCATTGTTTTGTCTCAAGAAGCACATCATGTTTATAAAAGCTACTTAAATGTCCTAATAAAACTAAGGCCTAATCATGGCTTAATCTAAGCCCGGTCTGTGAAACCAGGCCATTATGAGATAAAATGTGTTGTAACTCATGTGTTGATGTACAGTTGTATAAACCATCCCCACTATCCCCTTGAGCAACACACTGGCAGTAAACATGAAATCCAAACAGACTCTTTTTACTTCCTCCTTCCTCTACTATTAATTAGTCATTTTATTATTTAATCAATTTAATAAAAATGTAATAACTTGTTCAAATCTGAAATTACTGTCTGGTAGCCTAACACTTTAAAATAATGTGCCATCATAAACTATTAACTAACACTGAGCTTATTTATTTTCTTTGTTAACATTTAGTTAAACTTTTCTATTTTGTTAGTTCATGTTAGCTCAAGTTATCAGGTAAAACTTGATTTTAATAAAGTATTGGTAAATAACGAAATTAACATGACCTAAGATTAATAAATGCATTAGAAGTATTTATCATGGTAAGTTCATGTTAACTGATGGAACCTTATTGAAAAAATGTTTCTTGTTGAACATCTTATTCCTCTCTGAAACATCATGTTACGGAATGGATTATGAATGCCGTTTCTAATCTATCTTAAATTTCAGCCTGGAATGTGTACTGTAAAAAACATAAGCTGAAATAATTAAATTATTTACTAAGGTTTGCAATGATTATGGCTTTAGTTGGAATAGTTTTTGATATTTCAATGTGCTTGTACTGTTTTTTGTAGGCCGAACCCCCGACCTGAGCCAGGATGTCTTGGACAAGTTCACCGCGTTTTCTCTGGAGCAAGGCATTCTGCCGGAGAACATCGCCATCCTGCCTAAAAATGGTAAAACATTGTGTATATAGTAAGCAAGTATCTGATGAATAACCTCTTCAGACCTGACCTGACCATGTTTTCTCTCTAGACGAGTGTCCTTGATGTGCTGAGGTGAAGATCCTCTCTGACTCATGACTGTAGTCAAACATTTAATGTGCCCTCTAGTGGTACACTCTCATATCAGTCCCTTAACCCTCTTAAAGTTCTTTCAATCATTTACTATCATTTCTTCATGAGTTTTTGGACCAATAAAATCTTTTTTGAATCTCTGTTATGTGGCTTTTTTATACTGTATTTTTATGTTAAGTCTCAAGATCTAAATTCTTTATTGGGATCGATGGTTCCATAAAGAATCTTTAACATCCATAACTTATCCATTCCACAAATTTATAGTGGAAACAAGTTTTTCAGATCATTAAAATGTTCTTCACACTAAGAAAAAATGGTTGTTTTAAAAATATCCACTAAAAGATTCTTTGGTGGTTCCAATGGGTCTTCAATGGAATCACTGCAAATTAAGAACATATGTGATACTATGATTACTTTCACCATGGGCGGCGCTAGGGAGGGGCTAGCAGGTGCTTCAGCACCCCCAATAAAGACCAAAGCACTCCATATATATATTGTAACGAGGTTAGATATTGTGGGAGGAAGGAGGCGATTTTTGGATGAGAGAGAAAAAAGAGATTTTGAGGGAAAAAAAGATTTTATTTTATTACTAAATATCCTATACCTTCAGGTAATCTTCTATAAAAGCAGTTAGGCTTTGTAAATAAGACATTATTGTGCATCAGCTTTACTGATAGCCTAATGGAACTTAGATGAAGTTGTGTAACCGTTTTTTAATGATTATAAAATGAGTGCTCTCTGCGAGTTTTCTGCCATGTCAAATTTTGCATATAGCCTTGTAAACGTTTTTAAAGGGGAAGCAAAGCGCATATCCTCATGGTGTTGGTTCACCCTCCGTTCACCATGAAAATGAAATGCCCCCCCCCCCCCCCATTCTACAGGTCCTTCTCAAAAAATTAGCATATTGTGATAAAGTTCATTATTTTCCATAATGTAATGATAAAAATGTAACTTTCATATATTTTAGATTCATTGCACACCAACTGAAATATTTCAGGTCTTTTATTGTTTTAATACTGATCCAATGAGCACAGTAATACCATGGTCAGTAAACCATTTACCAGTGGTTTTGGCACTGTGAGCAGGTGCCAGGTCGTGCTGAAAAATGAAATCGTCATCTCCATAAAGCTTTTCAGCAGGTGGAAGCATGAAGTGCTCCAAAATCTCCTGATAGCTAGCTGCATTGACCCTGCCCTTGATAAAACACAGTGGACCAACACCAGCAGCTGACATGGCACCCCAGACCATCACTGACTGTGGGTACTTGACACTGGACTTCAGGCATTTTGGCATTTCCTTCTCCCCAGTCTTCCTCCAGACTCTGGCACCTTGATCTCCGAATGACACGCAACCACTGAGCAACAGTCCAGTGCTGCTTCTCTGTAGCCCAGGTCAGGCGCTTCTGCCGCTGTTTCTGGTTCAAAAGTGGCTTGACCTGGGGAATGCGGCGCCTGTAGCCCATTTCCTGCACACGCCTGTGCACGGTGGCTCTGGATGTTTCTACTCCAGACTCAGTCCACTGCTTCCGCAGGTCCCCCAAGGTCTGGAATCGGTCCTTCTCCACAATCTTCCTCAGGGTCCGGTCACCTCTTCTCGTTGTGCAGCGTGAATCCCAGTTGTCTCCGACGAAAGTTTATAAAACTATCCCGTGTAAAATGATCACTACAGAGGCGGGTTTTGGTGGTGATCCTCAAAAAAACGTCTGAAACAAATTCCCCAGGTCTCTTTATAAACCTATAAAGTGTCCTGCTGAGATTTTCTTAGTTAAGGATGAAAATACCATTAATTTAAAACTCACAATAATTGCACTATTAACTTCATAATTACTGCAAAAATCTCAAAATGGAGAGCAAAAGCAACAGTCCAAATGCTTTTGCAACTGATAGAGTTTATAGTGTGTTTAAATGTGTGTGTTTGAGGGGTTTACACTGTAAACATTGTGTTTTCAATGTAAAATGTGTCACGAGCTGGTTGAAGCAGGAAAGGAAGCAGGATCTTAATTGCAGCAGTGTTTATTTAAACAAACTAGAATACTCAGAAACTGGATACAAATAAAACATGAAAGGGACAACCAAACATGTAGCGACAACCAGGCTCTAGGCGAGATTGAGTTTTGCAACGCAAAATAAAGGAAACTTTCATAATTAGTTTTGTTACTTGGAAAGTAACCCAGTGCCGCCAATTAAACAGAGCAAAACAAAACGAATGGGCCGATGTACGATTTTTATGGGCCACTAAGACAAAATAAATAAATAATAATAAAACTATGAAATGAATCGGCCCAAAAGGCATGTCGGCCTTACGGGAAGCCAATACTAAGTAAATTTATTTCGTTTGACACCTTAATGGCTGAGATGAGAAGACTTACCTCTATACTGGGCTTTCTTTTTATCTTGTTGCTTTCTCCGTTTTCGTCCCTGTGCACCAGAGGGTTTCGATCAACGTGCCAGCAGCTGAGCACTTGCCTAACGTAACGTAATGTAATGCAACCCCCCTCCAACGTTAGGAAATGATCGACAATAATCATCAATTCAATCTAATAATCAGGTTGACAAGTAGCGACGACACTAGAGGGCGACACTAGAGGGCGCCCGCTCCCCCAACACATTTGTCACCCAAGGCAATCGCCTAGTTCGCCTATACTATAGCAATCGCCGGCCCTGGCGACAACGACAGACAAGGAATAGACTGAAACACAGGGCTTAAATACACTGAACAGATAAAGGCAACGAGACACATCTGGGACAAATGAAGTCATCACGACTAATTAACAAGACAAACGTTGCGGAGACGACCCTTCAGGTGGCCGTGGCGTGAATTGCAGACTCAGCAGGACCGACGTGAAGAAGCTCAGGTTCGGCAGGGCTGACGTGGAGATAATCAGAAATGGCGGCCATCAGGAATGGAGGCTCTGGAAGAGTGGTCTCGGCGGAACGAGACTCTGGAAGAGTGGTCTCGGCGGAACGAGACTCTGGAAAGGTGGTCTCGGCGGAACGAGACCCTGGAAAGGTGGTCTCGGCGGAACGAGACCCTGGAAGAGTGGTCTCGGCAGAACGAGACCCTGGAAAGGTGGTCTCGGCAGGACGAGACCCTGGAAAGGTGGTCTCGGCGGAACGAGACTCTGGAAAGGTGGTCTCGGCGGAACGAGACTCTGGAAAGATGGTCTCGGCGGAACGAGACCCTGGAAAGGTGGTCTCGGCGGAACGAGACTCTGGAAAGGTGGTCTCGGCGGAACGAGACCCTGGAAAGGTGGTCTCGGCAGAACGAGACCCTGGAAAGGTGGTCTCGGCAGGACGAGACCCTGGAAAGGTGGTCTCGGCGGAACGAGACTCTGGAAAGGTGGTCTCGGCGGAACGAGACTCTGGAAAGGTGGTCTCGGCGGAACGAGACCCTGGAAAGGTGGTCTCGGCGGAACGAGACCCTGGAAAGGTGGTCTCGGCGGAACGAGACTCTGGAAAGGTGGTCTCGGCGGAACGAGACTCTGGAAAGGTGGTCTCGGCGGAAAGAGACCCTGGAAGAGTGGTCTCGGCAGAACGAGACCCTGGAAAGGTGGTCTCGGCGGAACGAGACTCTGGAAAGGTGGTCTCGGCGGAACGAGACTCTGGAAAGGTGGTCTCTGCGGAACGAGACTCTGGAAAGGTGGTCTCGGCGGAACGAGACCCTGGAAGAGTGGTCTCGGCAGAACGAGACCCTGGAAAGGTGGTCTCGGCGGAACGAGACTCTGGAAAGGTGGTCTCGGCGGAACGAGACCCTGGAAAGGTGGTCTCGGCGGAACGAGACCCTGGAAGAGTGGTCTCGGCAGAACGAGACCCTGGAAAGGTGGTCTCGGCAGAACGGGACCCTGGAAAGGTGGTCTCGGCGGAACGAGACCCTGGAAAGGTGATCTCGGCGGAACGAGACTCTGGAAAGGTGGTCTGGGCGGAACGAGACTCTGGAAAGGTGGTCTCGGCGGAACGAGACTCTGGAAGGGTGGTCTCGGCGGAACGAGACCCTGGAAAGGTGGTCTCGGCGGAACGAGACTCTGGAAAGGTGGTCTCGGCGGAACGAGACTCTGGAAGAGTGGTCTCGGCAGAACGAGACCCTGGAAAGGTGGTCTCGGCGGAACGAGACTCTGGAAAGGTGGTCTCGGCGGAACGAGACCCTGGAAAGGTGGTCTCGGCGGAACGAGACTCTGGAAAGGTGGTCTCGGCGGAACGAGACCCTGGAACAGTGGTCTCGGCGGAACGAGACCCTGGAAAGGTGGTCTCGGCGGAACGAGACTCTGGAAAGGTGGTTTCGGCGGAACGAGACTCTGGAAAGGTGGTCTCGGCGGAACGAGACTCTGGAAAGGTGGTCTCGGCGGAACGAGACTCTGGAAAGGTGGTCTCGGCGGAACGAGACTCTGGAAAGGTGGTCTCGGCGGAACGAGACCCTGGAAAGGTGGTCTCGGCGGAACGAGACCCTGGAAGAGTGGTCTCGGCGGAACGAGACCCTGGAAAGGTGGTCTCGGCGGAACGAGACCCTGGAAAGGTGGTCTCGGCGGAACGAGACTCTGGAAAGGTGGTCTCGGCGGAACGAGACCCTGGAAGAGTGGTCTCGGCAGAACGAGACCCTGGAAAGGTGGTCTCGGCGGAACGAGACTCTGGAAAGGTGGTCTCGGCGGAACGAGACCCTGGAAGAGTGGTCTCGGCAGAACGAGACCCTGGAAAGGTGGTCTCGGCGGAACGAGACTCTGGAAAGGTGGTCTCGGCGGAACGAGACCCTGGAAAGGTGGTCTCGGCGGAACGAGACCCTGGAAAGGTGGTCTCGGCGGAACGAGACTCTGGAAAGGTGGTCTCGGCGGAACGAGACTCTGGAAAGGTGGTCTCGGCGGAAAGAGACCCTGGAAGAGTGGTCTCGGCAGAACGAGACCCTGGAAAGGTGGTCTCGGCGGAACGAGACTCTGGAAAGGTGGTCTCGGCGGAACGAGACTCTGGAAAGGTGGTCTCTGCGGAACGAGACTCTGGAAAGGTGGTCTCGGCGGAACGAGACCCTGGAAGAGTGGTCTCGGCAGAACGAGACCCTGGAAAGGTGGTCTCGGCGGAACGAGACTCTGGAAAGGTGGTCTCGGCGGAACGAGACCCAGGAAAGGTGGTCTCGGCGGAACGAGACCCTGGAAGAGTGGTCTCGGCAGAACGAGACCCTGGAAAGGTGGTCTCGGCAGAACGAGACCCTGGAAAGGTGGTCTCGGCGGAACGAGACCCTGGAAAGGTGGTCTCGGCGGAACGAGACTCTGGAAAGGTGGTCTGGGCGGAACGAGACTCTGGAAAGGTGGTCTCGGCGGAACGAGACCCTGGAAAGGTGGTCTCGGCGGAACGAGACCCTGGAAGAGTGGTCTCGGCAGAACGAGACCCTGGAAAGGTGGTCTCGGCGGAACGAGACTCTGGAAAGGTGGTCTCGGCGGAACGAGACCCTGGAATGGTGGTCTCGGCGGAACGAGACCCTGGAAGAGTGGTCTCGGCAGAACGAGACCCTCGAAAGGTGGTCTCGGCGGAACGAGACTCTGGAAAGGTGGTCTCGGCGGAACGAGACTCTGGAAAGGTGGTCTCGGCGGAACGAGACTCTGGAAAGGTGGTCTCGGCGGAACGAGACCCTGGAAGAGTGGTCTCGGCAGAACGAGACCCTGGAAAGGTGGTCTCGGCGGAACGAGACTCTGGAAAGGTGGTCTCGGCGGAACGAGACTCTGGAAAGGTGGTCTCGGCGGAACGAGACTCTGGAAAGGTGGTCTCGGCGGAACGAGACCCTGGAAGAGTGGTCTCGGCAGAACGAGACCCTGGAAAGGTGGTCTCGGCGGAACGAGACTCTGGAAAGGTGGTCTCGGCGGAACGAGACTCTGGAAAGGTGGTCTCGGCGGAACGAGACTCTGGAAAGGTGGTCTCGGCGGAACGAGACTCTGGAAAGGTGGTCTCGGCGGAACGAGACCCTGGAAGAGTGGTCTCGGCAGAACGAGACCCTGGAAAGGTGGTCTCGGCAGGACGAGACCCTGAAAAGGTGGTCTCGGCGGAACGAGACTCTGGAAAGGTGGTCTCGGCGGAACGAGACTCTGGAAAGGTGGTCTCGGCGGAACGAGACTCTGGAAAGGTGGTCTCGGCGGAACGAGACCCTGGAAAGGTGGTCTCGGCGGAACGAGACTCTGGAAAGGTGGTCTCGGCGGAACGAGACCCTGGAAAGGTGGTCTCGGCGGAACGAGACCCTGGAAAGGTGGTCTCGGCAGGACGAGACCCTGGAAAGGTGGTCTCGGCGGAACGAGACTCTGGAAAGGTGGTCTCGGCGGAACGAGACTCTGGAAAGGTGGTCTCGGCGGAACGAGACCCTGGAAAGAGTGGTCTCGGCAGAACGAGACCCTGGAAAGGTGGTCTCGGCGGAACGAGACTCTGGAAAGGTGGTCTCGGCGGAACGAGACTCTGGAAAGGTGGTCTCTGCAGAACGAGACCCTGGAAAGGTGGTCTCGGCGGAACGAGACCCTGGAAGAGTGGTCTCGGCAGAACGAGACCCTGGAAAGGTGGTCTCGGCGGAACGAGACTCTAGAAAGGTGGTCTCGGCGGAACGAGACCCTGGAAAGGTGGTCTCGGCGGAACGAGACCCTGGAAGAGTGGTCTCGGCAGAACGAGACTCTGGAAAGGTGGTCTCGGCAGAACGAGACCCTGGAAAGGTGGTCTCGGCGGAACGAGACCCTGGAAAGGTGGTCTCGGCGGAACGAGACTCTGGAAAGGTGGTCTCGGCGGAACGAGACTCTGGAAAGGTGGTCTCGGCGGAACGAGACTCTGGAAAGGTGGTCTCGGCGGAACGAGACCCTGGAAGAGTGGTCTCGGCAGAACGAGACCCTGGAAAGGTGGTCTCGGCAGGACGAGACCCTGGAAAGGTGGTCTCGGCGGAACGAGACTCTGGAAAGGTGGTCTCGGCGGAACGAGACCCTGGAAAGGTGGTCTCGGCGGAACGAGACCCTGGAAGAGTGGTCTCAGCAGAACGAGACTAACATGATGTTTCAGAGAGGAATAAGATGTTCAACAAGAAACATTTTACAATAAGGTTCCATTGGTTAACACTAGTTAACATGAACTAACCATGAGACATACTTCTAAAGCATTTATTAATCTTAGTTCATGTGATTTTCAGTATTTACTAATACATTACTAAAATCAAGTTTTACCTGATAACTTGAGCTAACATGAATGAAAAAGAACAGTTTAACTAAATGTTAACAAAGATAAGAAATAAGCTCAGTGTTAGTTAATGCATTATGATGGCACATTATTTTAAAGTGTTACCAGAAAATAATTTCAGAGTTTTACTAGATTGATGAAATACCATTGGGTATTTACCATTGGCCAAGACCACCTTTCCAGGGTCTCGTTCCGCCGAGACCACCTTTCCAGGGTCTCGTTCCGCCGAGACCACCTTTCCAGGGTCTCGTTCCGCCGAGACCACCTTTCCAGGGTCTCGTTCCGCCGAGACCACCTTTTCGGGGGCTCGTTCCGCCGAGACCACCTTTCCAGAGTCTCGTTCCGCCGAGACCACCTTTCCAGGGTCTCGTTCCGCCGAGACCACCTTTCCAGGGTCTCGTTCCGCCGAGACCACCTTTCCAGAGTCTCGTTCCGCCGAGACCACCTTTCCAGGGTCTCGTTCCGCCGAGACCACCTTTCCAGGGTCTCGTTCCGCCGAGACCACCTTTCCAGAGTCTCGTTCCGCCGAGACCACCTTTCCAAGGTCTCGTTCTGCCGAGACCACTCTTCCAGGGTCTCGTTCCGCCGAGACCACCTTTCCAGAGTCTCGTTCCGCCGAGACCACCTTTCCAGAGTCTCGTTCCGCCGAGACCACCTTTCCAGAGTCTCGTTCCGCTGAGACCCACCTTTCCAGGGTCTCGTTCTGCCGAGACCACTCTTCCAGGGTCTCGTTCCGCCGAGACCACCTTTCCAGAGTCTCGTTCCGCCGAGACCACCTTTCCAGGGTCTCGTCCTGCCGAGACCACCTTTCCAGGGTCTCGTTCCGCCGAGACCACCTTTCCAGGGTCTCGTTCCGCCGAGACCACCTTTCCAAAGTCTCGTTCCGCCGAGACCACCTTTCCAGGGTCTCGTTCCGCCGAGACCACCTTTCCAGAGTCTCGTTCCGCCGAGACCACCTTTCCAGGGTCTCGTTCTGCCGAGACCACTCTTCCAGAGTCTCGTTCCGCCGAGACCACCTTTCCAGAGTCTCGTTCCGCCGAGACCACCTTTCCAGAGTCTCGTTCCGCCGAGACCACCTTTCCAGGGTCTCGTTCTGCCGAGACCACTCTTCCAGGGTCTCGTTCCGCCGAGACCACCTTTCCAGAGTCTCGTTCCGCCGAGACCACCTTTCCAGAGTCTCGTTCCGCCGAGACCACCTTTCCAGAGTCTCGTTCCGCCGAGACCACCTTTCCAGGGTCTCGTCCTGCCGAGACCACCTTTCCAGGGTCTCGTTCTGCCGAGACCACTCTTCCAGGGTCTCGTTCCACCGAGACCACCTTTCCAGGGTCTCGTTCCGCCGAGACCACCTTTCCAGAGTCTCGTTCCGCCGAGACCACCTTTCCAGGGTCTCGTTCTGCCGAGACCACTCTTCCAGGGTCTCGTTCCGCCGTGACCACCTTTCCAGAGTCTCGTTCCGCCGAGACCACCTTTCCAGAGTCTCGTTCCGCCGAGACCACCTTTCCAGGGTCTCGTCCTGCCGAGACCACCTTTCCAGGGTCTCGTTCTGCCGAGACCACTCTTCCAGGGTCTCGTTCCGCCGAGACCACCTTTCCAGAGTCTCGTTCCGCAGAGACCACCTTTCCAGAGTCTCGTTCCGCCGAGACCACCTTTCCAGGGTCTCGTTCCGCCGAGACCACCTTTCCAGGGTCTCGTTCCGCCGAGACCACCTTTCCAGAGTCTCGTTCCGCCGAGACCACCTTTCCAGAGTCTCGTTCCGCCGAGACCACCTTTCCAGAGTCTCGTTCGCTGTTCCAGGGTCTCGTTCCGCCGAGACCACCTTTCCAGAGTCTCGTTCCGCCGAGACCACCTTTCGAGAGTCTCGTTCCGCCGAGACCACCTTTCCAGAGTCTCGTTCCGCCGAGACCACCTTTCCAGGGTCTCGTCCTGCCGAGACCACCTTTCCAGGGTCTCGTTCTGCCGAGACCACTCTTCCAGGGTCTCGTTCCGCCGAGACCACCTTTCCAGGGTCTCGTTCCGCCGAGACCACCTTTCCAGAGTCTCTTTCCGCCGAGACCACCTTTCCAGGGTCTCCTTCTGCCGAGACCACTCTTCCAGGGTCTCGTTCCGCCGTGACCACCTTTCCAGAGTCTCGTTCCGCCGAGACCACCTTTCCAGAGTCTCGTTCCGCCGAGACCACCTTTCCAGGGTCTCGTCCTGCCGAGACCACCTTTCCAGGGTCTCGTTCTGCCGAGACCACTCTTCCAGGGTCTCGTTCCGCCGAGACCACCTTTCCAGAGTCTCGTTCCGCCGAGACCACCTTTCCAGAGTCTCGTTCCGCCGAGACCACCTTTCCAGAGTGGAACGAGACTCTGGAAAGGTGGTCTCTGCGGAACGAGACCCTGGAAGAGTGGTCTCGGCAGAACGAGACCCTGGAAAGGTGGTCTCGGCAGGACGAGACCCTGGAAAGGTGGTCTCGGCGGAACGAGACTCTGGAAAGGTGGTCTCGGCGGAACGAGACCCTGGAATGGTGGTCTCGGCGGAACGAGACTCTGGAATGGTGGTCTCGGCGGAACGAGACCCTGGAAAGGTGGTCTCGGCGGAACGAGACCCTGGAAAGGTGGTCTCGGCAGGACGAGACCCTGGAAAGGTGGTCTCGGCGGAACGAGACTCTGGAAAGGTGGTCTCGGCGGAACGAGACTCTGGAAAGGTGGTCTCGGCGGAAACGAGACCCTGGAAGAGTGGTCTCGGCAGAACGAGACCCTGGAAAGGTGGTCTCGGCGGAACGAGACCCTGGAAAGGTGGTCTCGGCGGAACGAGACTCTGGAAAGGTGGTCTCGGCGGAACGCCAGACTCTGGAAAGGTGGTCTCGGCGGAACGAGACCCTGGAAGAGTGGTCTCGGCAGAACGAGACCCTGGAAAGGTGGTCTCGGCGGAACGAGACTCTGGAAAGGTGGTCTAGGCGGAACGAGACTCTGGAAAGGTGGTCTCGGCGGAACGAGACCCTGGAAAGGTGGTCTCGGCGGAACGAGACCCTGGAAAGGTGGTCTTGGCGGAACGAGACTCTGGAAAGGTGGTCTCGGCGGAACGAGCCCCCGAAAAGGTGGTCTCGGCGGAACGAGACCCTGGAAAGGTGGTCTCGGCGGAACGAGACCCTGGAAAGGTGGTCTCGGCGGAACGAGACCCTGGAAAGGTGGTCTTGGCCAGTGGTAAATACCAATGGTATTTCATCAATCTAGTAAAACTCTGAAATTACTTTCTGGTAACACTTTAAAATAATGTGCCATCATAATGCATTAACTAACACTGAGCTTATTTCTTATCTTTGTTAACATGTAGTTAAACTGTTCTTTTTCATTCATGTTAGCTCAAGTTATCAGGTAAACTTGATTTTAGTAATGTATTAGTAAATACTGAAAATCACATGAACTAAGATTAATAAATGCTTTAGAAGTATGTCTCATGGTTAGTTCATGTTAACTAGTGTTAACCAATGGAACCTTATTGTAAAATGTTTCTTGTTGAACATCTTATTCCTCTCTGAAACATCATGTTACAGAACTAAATTTAGTTTGAATGCTGTTTCTAATTTAACTTAAATTTCAGCCTGGAATGTGTACTGTAAAAAACATAAGCTGAAATAATTAAATTATTTACTAAGGTTTGCAATGATTATGCCTTTAGTTGGAATAGTTTTTGATATTTCGATGTGCTTGTACTGTTTTTTGTAGGCCGAACACCCGACCTGAGCCAGGATGTCTTGGACAAGTTCACTGCGTTTTCTCTGGAGCAAGGCATTCTGCCGGAGAACATCGCCTTCCTGCCTAAAAAATGGTAAAACATTGTGTATATAGTAAGCAAGTATCTGATGAATAACCTCTTCAGACCTGACCTGACCATGTTTTCTCTCTAGACGAGTGTCCTTGATGTGCTGAGGTGAAGATCCTCTCTGACTCATGACTGTAGTCAAACATTTAATGTGCCCTCTAGTGGTACACTCTCATATCAGTCCCTTAACCCTCTTAAAGTTCTTTCTATCATTTACTATCATTTCTTCATGAGTTTTTGGACCAATAAAATCTTTTTTGAATCTCTGTTATGTGGCTTTTTATACTGTATTTTTATGTTAAGTCTCAAGATCTAAATTCTTTATTGGGATCGATGGTTCCATAAAGAATCTTTAACATCCATAACTTATCCATTCCACAAATTTATAGTGGAAACAAGTTTTTCAGATCATTAAAATGTTCTTCACACTAAGAAAAAATGGTTGTTTTAAAAAAAATCCACTAAAAGATTCTTTGGTGGTTCCAATGGGGTCTTCAATGGAATCACTGCAAATTAAGAACATATGTGATACTATGATTACTTTCACCATGGGCGGCGCTAGGGAGGGGCTAGCAGGTGCTTCAGCACCCCCAATAAAGACCAAAGCACTCCATATATATATTGTAACGAGGTTAGATATTGTGGGAGGAAGGAGGCGGGCTTTTACGGTGGCAGAGAGAGCTCATATGCTGCAACCTAAAGAAGACGCATGCAAATAGAAAAAAACACCCGCAAATTAAGAAAACATCTTCATCAGTTTCACAACACACGTGTGCTCCAAATACTAACAACACTACCAAATACAGAAACGCGCTGCAGAAGCTCACAACACAACCAAATACAGAAACGCGCTGCAGAAGCTCACAACACAACCAAATACAGAAACGCGCTGCAGAAGCTCACAACACAACCAAATACAGAAACGCGCTGCAAATAACACAGACCACAACGGAAATGTTTCCGGGGGAACTAAACAAGTGACGAACCCGGCTGGGACGCGATTTACAGCAAAGAACATATATTGACAAGAACTGGTGATTTTTTTTAATAAATAAACTATATTATTAAAATAATATTGTAATATATTGTATAAATAATATTATAATATTATATTTATAATATATTTATAATATATTATACTTTTTTATAGTTCTTCTATACTTTTTGCTTATAGCTCAAAATTCTACTTTATTTATTTTAATTTTTTTTCCCCGCAAAACATACAGAGATTACAGTTTTTTTATGACAAAAAACGTATACAATATACAAAATGTATTAACAATATGTTCAATATCATCAGAATATAAATTAGAAAAGAACAATGAGCTGAAAACTAAAAGAAATAAAAAAGATAAAGAAGAACATGAAGGGCAAGATATCAATCTATAAAGTTACATTGTTACACTATACAAATTGTTCATGTTATGTTTAAATTTTCATTAAAGAAAAGTTTCATGAGAAATGTTAGGTATGTAGGGTCCAAAGTTTTAAAGTTGAGACACTGACACACAGATATATTTTAGGCATATTTTAACAGTTTTTTTGTAAAGTAAAAAAAATATATATATATATATATGCATATGCAACCGTTATGTTAACAGCATTATAATTCTGTCCTCAGAATAACTATTCAGCTGATGGACAACATGCTGCGTTTTCATGGGAACCTCCCAGGTGAAAATAATTACGTTGGAAATGACGTTGTCTTTCGTTGCTCCCTTCATCAAGTGCGTTACAAACGGCTACATAAATGGCACACTAGTGCCATGGGCACTCCAAAGTCCCACTTCGAAGGGAGTATGGCATTGGGATGCTTCACGAGCAATAAGCACGTCCCAGCCGGGTTCGTCACTTGTTTGGTTCCCCCGGAAACATTTCCGTTGTGGTCTGTGTTACTTGCAGCGCGTTTCTGTATTTGGTTGTGTTGTGAAACTGATGAAGATGTTTTCCTTAATTTGCATGTGTTTTTTTTCTATTTGCATGCGTTTTTGCTATTTGCATGCGTTTTCTTTAGGTTGCAGCACGTTGAGCTCTCTCGGCCACCGTAGGGTTTTGGATGAGAGAGAAAAAAGAGATTTTGAGGGAAAAAAAGATTTTATTTATTACTAAATATCCTATACCTTCAGGTAATCTTCTATAAAAGCAGTTAGGCTTTGTAAATAAGACATTATTGTGCATCAGCTTTACTGATAGCCTAATGGAACTTAGATGAAGTTGTATAACCGTTTTTTAATGATTATAAAATGAGTGCTCTCTGCGAGTTTTCTGCCATGTCAAATTTTAATGCTGATCCAATTGAGCACAGTAATACCATGGTCAGTAAACCATTACCAGTGGTGTTGGCACTGTGAGCAGGAGCCAGGTCGTGCTGAAAAATGAAATCGTCATCTCCATAAAGCTTTCAGCAGGTGGAAGCATGAAGTGCTCCAAAAATCTCCTGATAGCTAGCTGCATTGACCCTGCCCTTGATAAAACACAGTGGACCAACACCAGCAGCTGACATGGCACCCCAGACCATCACTGACTGTGGGTACTTGACACTGGACTTCAGGCATTTGGCATTTCCTTCTCCCCAGTCTTCCTCCAGACTCTGGCACCTTGATCTCCGAATGACATGCAACCACTGAGCAACAGTCCAGTGCTGCTTCTCTGTAGCCCAGGTCAGGCGCTTCTGCCGCTGTTTCGGTTCAAAAGTCGCTTGACCTGGGGAATGCGGCGCCTGTAGCCCATTTCCTGCACACGTCCGTGCACGGTGGCTCTGGATGTTTCTACTCCAGACTCAGTCCACTGCTTCCGCAGGTCCCCAAGGTCTGGAATCGGTCCTTCTCCACAATCTTCCTCAGGGTCCGGTCACCTCTTCTCGTTGTGCAGCGTGAATCCCAGTTGTCTCGACGAAAGTTTATAAAACTATCCCGTGTAAAATGATCAATAAACCTATAAAGTGTCCTGCTGAGATTTTCATAGTTAAGGATGAAAATACCATTAATTTAAAACTCACAATAATTGCACTATTAACTTCATAATTACTGCAAAAATCTCAAAATGGAGTGCAAAAAACAACAGTCCAAATGCTTTTGCAACTGATAGAGTTTATAGTGTGTTTAAATGTGTGTGTTTGAGGGGTTTACACTGTAAACATTGTGTTTTCAATGTAAAATGTGTCACGAGCTGGTTGAAGCAGGAAAGGAAGCAGGATCTTAATTGCAGCAGTGTTTATTTAAACAAACTAGAATACTCAGAAACTGGATACAAATAAAACATGAAAGGGACAACCAAACATGTAGCGACAACCAGGCTCTAGGCGAGATTGAGTTTTGCGCCACGCAAAATAAAGGAAACTTTCATAATTAGTTTTGTTACTTGGAAAGTAACCCAGTGCCGCCAATTAAACAGAGCAAAACAAAACGAATGGGCCGATGTACGAGTTTTTGGGCCACTAAGACAAAATAAATAAATAATAAAAAACTATGAGATGAATCGGCCCAAAAGGCATGTCGGCCTTACGGGAATCTCCCGGTAGTCCCGATGGCTAGCATGCCTGTGTGCACAATACTAAGTAAATTTATTTCGTTTGACACCTTAATGGCTGAGATGAGAAGACTTACCTCTATACTGGGCTTTCTTTTTATCTTGTTGCTTTCTCCGTTTTCGTCCCTGTGCACCAGAGGGTTTCGATCAACGTGCCAGCAGCTGAGCACTTGCCTAACGTAACGTAATATAATGCAACCCCCCTCCAACGTTAGGAAATGATCAACAATAATCATCAATTCAATCTAATAATCAGGTTGACAAGTAAGGACACTAGAGGGCGACACTAGAGGGCGCCCGCTCCCCCAACACATTTGTCACCCAAGGCAATCGCCTAGTTCGCCTATACTATAGCAACGCCGGCCCTGGCGACAACGACAGACAAGGAATAGACTGAAACACAGGGTTTAAATGCACTGAACAGATAAGGGCAACGAGACACATCTGGGACAAATGAAGTCATCACGACTAATTAACAAGACAAACGTGGCGGAGACGACCCTTCAGGTGGCCGTGGCGGAGAGGACCTTTCGGGCGGCCGTGGTGGAACGTATAGCCCCCCCCAAAACTTTTCTTGGGCAGAACCATGGGCTTATGGATAGGCTCAGGGACAGGTTCAGGGACTGGTTAATGGGTTGTGATGGTGGTCACCTTGGCCGAAGACGAGGATTCGGGTGAGGCGGACATGATGTGAATTGCAGACTCAGCAGGACCGACGTGAAGAAGCTCAGGTTCGGCAGGGCTGACATGGAGATAATCAGAAATGGCGGCCATCAGGAATGGAGGCTCTGGAAGAGTGGTCTTGGCGGAACGAGACTCTGGAAAGGTGGTCTCGGCGGAACGAGACCCTGGAAAGGTGGTCTCGGCGGAACGAGACCCGGAAGGGCGGTCTCTTTTCTTGGCTGTTGCAGAGCCCAATGGTAAATTGCGAACCATTGTGGAAAAGTACCCACTCTACATAGTCCTGGAAGCTCCCCGAGGCCCATCTCCGGCAGGCGTGCTCTGATGTTTGAGTTGAGACCCGCCCGGAAAAACATACAGAGGCTGGTGTCATCTTAATGAACGAAAGGTACCAAATCCAAATACCTCTGTGTGTGGGCCTCAAGGGACAGATCCCCTGGGAGAGTAGGAGAATATTTACTGCTGTTAGATCCATTGTTTGATGTTTGTCGTTCTGTCATCATGGGCTGATGTAAATTAATGTAATTGCCTTGAATCATGTGACACTCTGCACATATGCCTGGGTCTGTGTGTGTAAGGGACGTGTTTATGTAATGGGGGGCTGCACTTTATAAGAGCGTGTCGAGGGACTCCGCTCAGAATTCACCACTCGAGGGCTAGACTGACACACACACTCCGGACTGAGCTCTACCGTAAGCCATGAAAACCACCGTACTGGGATTGCTGGGAGTTTTGCTTTGTGCAGCTGCCGTTAGTTCTGAGGTCACACCACAGACAGACCTCGACATCAAGGGGGTAAGACTGCAAGACGGTGATGAGAGGAGGAATGTATCTATAACTTATTTATCCACAGATTTGTAAAGATATAGGGACATATTTAGAAACCAGATTATCCTTAACCTTCTGGTGCTCGTCGCGTGTCGCTCAAAAATGACCAGATTTATTTTTTATTTCAATGGAATTAATGTGCTATATTTTAGTTCGATAATATTTTGTTTGATCTCCTTTAAAACGACACTTGGCAGATTATTGCTGAAGTGAAAACTATGTTTATGTTTATATTAATTTTTTTTTCCAAAGTTGTTGTCAAAATTTGAACCTGATATCTAAAAAAAAATGGCTTTCAGTAAGATTTTGTTTAGGCGCAGTACAAAAGTTTCCGCTAGATGAATCCTCTCCATTCATTTCCAATGCGCTCATGTGTGACTATTTTTTTTGACCATTTAACCTGTTCGAATCAGTTCGAATCATGTGCATGATTTTTTTTTTCACATAGCAAGTGCCAAACCCTTACCAAGTTTTGTACCATTCCGATGAAGGAAAAAAAAAAAAATATATATATACAATAATTCTGTCAAAAAAGAGCGAAGAGCACTGGGGAAATGTTGTTGATGTGTGTGTCCTTCATATAGGTGGCTGGGAAATGGTACCTGATCGGTTTTGCCACCAATGCCGAGTGGTTTGTCACCCGTAAGGCGAACATGAAGATGAGCATCGCCATGCTGACACCGACCGATGAAGGAGATCTGGAGATGGCTTTTTCCAGTCTCAGGTAAGACGAACTGATCACTAAAAATAAGAAACTGAATAAAACTTTCCCATGATTGCACATGCAAAGATTTTACCCATATGTCCTGTGTTTCCAGACTGATGGCACATGCTGGAAGACGAACTTTGTCGCTCAGAAGTCTGATGTTCCCGGAATATTCAGCTTCCGCAATGACTGTAAGGAAGATATGATAGACATGAAATGCAGTGTAGTGGTTTATACAGGACTCAAATGAGAAATGATATTTCTTCCACAGACTGGGAGACCGATAACAAATGTCCATTGTTGATGTGAAGTATGAGGAGTTTGCTTTGTTCCACACTGTGAATACCGGCTCCTCCACAGTGCTCAACGAACTCTACGTAACAGCACCAGCATCAACACACCTTCACATTAACTTGAATTTGTTATAGGCTGTGAATTCAGATTGGTTCATTTGATCTTTGCACTTGGTCTGGTTCAGCTTTGTTTTGCATGGAAATTTTACCCGGACTTATGAAACCCCATTTAGTGTCGGTTTCGTGGTATTAATCCTGTATCTCGATGCCAAATGTGTGCAGTGCGATATGAATATTCAACATGCTTTGGACAGTCACTGAACACTGCAGACTTTATGTAGCCCCGCCCCTTTTCATCACTGCACTCCTCATGTTCTGTCTTCTGGTTTGTCTCTTATTTTTGAATGAACCGCTAGTTTTCAAATCTTCCTGGTCCTGACATTTGATTTTCATCCACTTCAAACAGTAGCCTACAATGCTCATGATAGCTTTGGTTACTATACATAAGTAATCCACTCAATAAAAAAATTACTCTTCACAGCAATGCTATAGTCAGGCTGCCAACTCTCACGCAATAGGGCATTTCAGAATGTTTGTAAACAATATACACCAAGATACTCCGGGGTGGCAGAACGCGAGCCTTCTACTGACCAATTGAAGAGATCCAGCTGGCTACTGTAAACAGTTACATAGTTAAAATCATAAATCAAGTTGAAAACGATGGCGAAAACGTGTTGTGTTTCGGGTTGCGCCGCTATATATACAGCAAAAGGTGTAGGGTTTTATCGATTATCCTTCAGAAAAAAGTAAATCTATCCAGCGGAACCTGTGGGTGAGGAGGTTAAAGTGAGTGGACTTCATCAAAGTAGTGCATGTTGTCTTCTTGCGCATTCCCGGCCCGAAACATTAACTGTATTATGAGCCCGATTTAAACCCAACCATTTTTAACACGTGGGTCGTTATAACTGACGTTCTCAACTACTTTCTATGTTACTTTCTCCCGACCGAAAACATGTTTTTTCCCGCTCCCGCCCGCAAATAGACTTTTTTTTTCTGTAGGCCTACCTTCAAATTTGCTTTCAAGTTAGTCTACGTGTCGCCATCATACACATCAGCATAAATACTCTGATAAATTATTTGTTATTAAAAATAACACACAAACCACTGTTATAACATAAAAGTAAGCAGATACTGTCTGCGTGCATGGTTTGGCAATGATGAATGCGCTCAAAGTAGCGCTCCTTAATAATGCTAAAAAGCTGACATCAGTTCATCGCGATCTCACACATCTCTGTTATTATCAATGAAGCTGGACTGCACAATGAATCTTTCATAATATACCGGTATACACGTTGTTTGTTATAATTAGAGGATTTGCCAGCATACAGAATTCCTCTAAACAAAAAGTCAGTTTAGGAGGAACCAGACAGACCCTGGAAATGGTGGTCTCGGCGGAAACGATACCCTGGAAATGTGGTCTCGTCGGAACGAGACTCTGGACAAGGTGGTCTCGCCTTCGCGGCGTCGTCTCTGGGCACCGGTCCGGTCCAGCCCCGTGCTCTCGGTTCTCCTCTTTCTCAGGTCGGCTGAACGAGACGTCTGGAAAGGCGTGTGGTCCTCGGCGGAAAACGGACCCTGGAAAGTGGTCCCTCGGCAGAACGAGACCCTGGAAAGGTGGTCCTCGGCATGGGGGACAAGACCCTGGAAAGGTGGTCTCGGGGTCGAGGGGGGGGCGGCGGAACGAGACATCTGGAAAGGTGGTCTTCGCGGCGGAACGAGACTCTGGAAAGGTGGTCACGGCGGAACAGACGCCTGAAGAGTGGTCTCGGCAGAACGAGACCCTTGAAAGGTGTCTGCCGGCGGAACAGACTCTGGAAAGGTGGTCTCTGCGGAACGAGACCCTGTATATGGTGGTTCTCGGCGGAACGAGAGACCCTGGAAGAGTGGTCCTCGGCAAACGAGACCCCCTTAAAAAAGTTGTCTCGCAAGGACGATTACCCTGGAAAGGTTGTCCTCGGCGGAGAAAAGCCGCGACTCGGGAAAGGTGGTCTCGCATAAACGAGACTCTCGAAAGGTGGTCGCTCTGTTCCGCGCGCTTTCCTCCGTTCTCGTCGGCGGGTCTCCGTGCCCGGTCGGCGGCCGCGGTCTCGTCGTCGTCGGCGTCCTCACCTCGTAGTCGGCGGTCGCGCGGCGTCTGGCGATCGTGGTCCTCGTGCTCGTCCTCTCTTCCTCCTCCTCGTCGCGTCGCGTCGCTCGCCTCCGCTCTCTGTGCTCGTCTCTCTCTCGGTCCTTTTTCGCTCACTCGAGTCGGAGTCGTCGGTCGTCTCGTCGTTCAGTCTCGCGGGCAAGTCGCGCTCGGCGCGGCACCTCTGCGGGGTCCGGGGGCGCACTCTGATCTCGTCGCCGTGTCGGGATCGGTTCGGGTCAGTCGCGTCGCGATCCCTCGCGTCGTCGGGAGATCTCCTCGGCCGGCTCACGCTCTGTTGCGTCCGTCCTCCTCGCGGCGGGTGTGCTCGGTCCGGCTCCGGGTCGCTCTCGTCTCCTGTCCTGTCCGCACGTCGGTCCCCGTCGGTCTCGCGCTTCTCGTCGGTCGCGGCGTTCGTTCCGCGGGTCGACAGCGACGCTCTAGCGGGCAGTCCTCGCCTCTGTCGTCCGTGCTCGTCCGTGGTCCTCTCTCTTCTACCCTCTCCGCGGTCACGTCGTCCAGCGCTCGTGTCCCCGTCTCATCGCGATCGTCGCGGTCGGCGGGCGGAACGAGACTCTGGAAAGGTGTCTGGCGGAACAAGACCCTGGAAGAGTGGTCTCGCAGAAAGAGACCCTGTCAAAAGTGGTCTCGTCGGAACAGACCTGGAAAGGGTGGTCTCTGCAGAACGAGACCGCTGGACAGGTTGGTCTCGGGCGGAACTCGACCGCTGGTACGAGGTGGTCTCGGGCGGAACGAGACTCGGAAAGGGTGGTCTCGGCGGAACGAGACTCTGGAAAGGGAGAGGTGGTCTCGTCGGAACGATACCTGGAAAGAGTGGTCCTCAGGCAAACGAGACCCCTGTAAAGGTTGGTCTCGCGGAATGAAGACTCTGGAAGAAGGTGGGGTCTCGTCCGGAACGCGACTCTGGAAAAGGATTGTCTCGGCGGAACGCGACTCCTGGAAATAGTGTGTCTCGGGGGCTCGTCTGGGGGTCGGACGGCTGAACGAGATCTCGGAAAAGGTGGTCCCTCCGGCGGAACTGAGACTCTGGAAAGGTGGACACTGCGGGAACGAGAACCTGGGAGGAGTGGTCAAACAAAAAAAATAAAAAAAAAAGAAAAAAAACAAAAAAAAAAAAAGAAAAAAAACCAAAAAAAAACAAAAGAAAAAAAAAAAAAACAATAGCCAAAAAAAAAAAACGAAAATAGCCAGAAGAACGGCAGAACGAGACCCTGGAAAGGTGGTCTCGGCAGGACGAGACCCTGGAAAGGTTGTCCTCCGGCGAACGAGCTTCAGGAAAAGTGGTGTGGTCCTCGTCTGCTTAAACAGACTCTGGGAAATGTGGTCTCGGCGGAACGAGGACCCTGGAAGAGTGGTCTCGCAGAACGAGACCGCTGGAAATGTGGTCCCTCTGCCGGCTGAAAGAGACTCGGTAAAGTTGGTCTCGGATGTACTAGACCCTGGAAAGGTGGTCTCGGGGCAGAACGAGACCACTTGAAGAGATGTGGGGTTCTCGGCAGAACGATACCCCTGGGAAAGGGGTGGTCTTTGAGCGGCAGGGACGAGACCGCCTGGGTGGAAAAGGGGGGTGGTCTCGTCGTGAACGAGACTCATGGAAAGGTTGGTCTCGGGCGGAACGAGTACCTTTCTGGGAGAAGGTGGTCTCGCGGGGGTCGGGCGGAACGAGACTCTGGTAAAGGGTGGTCTCGGGTGGCGGAAACGAGAACCGGTCTCTGGAAGAGTGGTCTTCGTCGGAACGAGACCTGTGAAAAGGTTGGTCTCGTGGCTGAACCAGAAACGAGACCCATGAAAGGTTTCTCGGTCGGAACGCGACTCTGGAGAGAGGTGGTCACTCGGCGATAACGCGACCCTGGAAAAAAGGGGGGTCTCGTCGGAACGAGACCACTGGAAAGTTGGTCGGTCACGGCAGAACGAGACTCTGGAAAGGTGGTCTCGGCGGAACGAGACTCTGGAAAGGTGGTCTCGCGGAACGAGACCCTGGAAAGGTGGTCTCGGCGGAACGAGACCCTGGAAAGGTGGTCTCGGCGGAACGAGACCCTGGAAAGGTGGTCTCGGCAGGACGAGACACTGGAAAGGTGGTCTCGGCGGAACGAGACTCTGGAAAGGTGGTCTCGGCGGAACGAGACTCTGGAAAGGTGGTCTCGGCGGAACGAGACTCTGGAAAGGTGGTCTCGGCGGAACGAGACCCTGGAAAGGTGGTCTCGGCGGAACGAGACCCTGGAAAGGTGGTCTCGGCAGGAACGAGACTCTGGAAAGGTGGTCTCGGCGGAACGAGACTCTGGAAAGGTGGTCTCGGCGGAACGAGACTCTGGAAAGGTGGTCTCGGCGGAACGAGACTCTGGAAAGGTGGTCTCGGCGGAACGAGACCCTGGAAGAGTGGTCTCGGCAGAACGAGACTCTGGAAAGGTGGTCTCGGCGGAACGAGACTCTGGAAAGGTGGTCTCGGCGGAACGAGACCCTGGAAGAGTGGTCTCGGCAGAACGAGACCCTGGAAAGGTGGTCTCGGCGGAACGAGACTCTGGAAAGGTGGTCTCGGCGGAACGGAGACCCTGGAAAGGTGGTCTCGGCGGAACGAGACTCTGGAAAGGTGGTCTCGGCGAACGAGACCCTGGAAAGGTGGTCTCGGCGGAACGAGACCTGGAAAGGTTGTCTCGGCAGGACGAGACCCTGGAAAGGTGGTCTCGGCGGAACGAGACTCTGGAAAGGTGGTCTCGGCGGAACGAGACTCTGGAAAGGTGGTCTCGGCGGAACGAGACCCTGGAAGAGTGGTCTCGGCAGAACGAGACCCTGGAAAGGTGGTCTCGGCGGAACGAGACCTCTGGAAAGGTGGTCTCGGCGGAACGAGACTCTGGAAAGGTGGTCTCGGCGGAACGAGACCCTGGAAGAGTGGTCTCGGCAGAACGAGACCCTGGAAAGGTGGTCTCGGCGGAACGAGACTCTGGAAAGGTGGTCTCGGCGGAACGAGACTCTGGAAAGGTGGTCTCGGCGGAACGAGACCCTGGAAAGGTGGTCTCGGCGGAACGAGACCCTGGAAAGGTGGTCTCGGCGGAACGAGACTCTGGAAAGGTGGTCTCGGCGGAACGAGACTCTGGAAAGACGGTCTCGGCAGAACGAGACCCTGGAATGGTGGTCTCGGCGGAACGAGACCCTGGAAAGGTGGTCTCGGCGGAACGAGACTCTGGAAAGGTGGTCTCGGCGGAACGAGACCCTGGAAAGGTGGTCTCGGCGGAACGAGACCCTGGAAGAGTGGTCTCGGCAGAACGAGACCCTGGAAAGGTGGTCTCGGCGGAACGAGACTCTGGAAAGGTGGTCTCGGCGGAACGACACTCTGGAAAGGTGGTCTCGGCGGAACGAGACTCTGGAAAGGTGGTCTCGGCGGAACGAGACTCTGGAAAGGTGGTCTCGGCGGAACGAGACTCTGGAAAGGTGGTCTCGGCGGAACGAGACCCTGGAAGAGTGGTCTCGGCAGAACGAGACCCTGGAAAGGTGGTCTCGGCAGGACGAGACCCTGGAAAGGTGGTCTCGGCGGAACGAGACTCTGGAAAGGTGGTCTCGGCGGAACGAGACTCTGGAAAGGTGGTCTCGGCGGAACGAGACCCTGGAAGAGTGGTCTCGGCAGAACGAGACCCTGGAAAGGTGGTCTCGGCGGAACGAGACTCTGGAAAGGTGGTCTCGGCGGAACGAGACCCTGGAAAGGTGGTCTCGGCAGAACGAGACCCTGGAAGAGTGGTCTCGGCAGAACGAGACCCTGGAAAGGTGGTCTCGGCAGGACGAGACCCTGGAAAGGTGGTCTCGGCGGAACGAGACTCTGGAAAGGTGGTCTCGGCGGAACGAGACTCTGGAAAGGTGGTCTCGGCGGAACGAGACTCTGGAAAGGTGTTCTCGGCGGAACGAGACCCTGGAAGAGTGGTCTCGGCAGAACGAGACCCTGGAAAGGTGGTCTCGGCGGAACGAGACTCTGGAAAGGTGGTCTCGGCGGAACGAGACTCTGGAAAGGTGGTCTCGGCGGAACGAGACTCTGGAAAGGTGGTCTCGGCGGAACGAGACTCTGGAAAGGTGGTCTCGGCGGAACGAGACCCTGGAAGAGTGGTCTCGGCAGAACGAGACCCTGGAAAGGTGGTCTCGGCGGAACGAGACTCTGGAAAGGTGGTCTCGGCGGAACGAGACCCTGGAAAGGTGGTCTCGGCGGAACGAGACTCTGGAAAGGTGGTCTCGGCGGAACGAGACCCTGGAAAGGTGGTCTCGGCGGAACGAGACCCTGGAAAGGTGGTCTCGGCAGGACGAGACCCTGGAAAGGTGGTCTCGGCGGAACGAGACTCTGGAAAGGTGGTCTCGGCGGAACGAGACTCTGGAAAGGTGGTCTCGGCGGAACGAGACCCTGGAAGAGTGGTCTCGGCAGAACGAGACCCTGGAAAGGTGGTCTCGGCGGAACGAGACTCTGGAAAGGTGGTCTCGGCGGAACGAGACTCTGGAAAGGTGGTCTCGGCGGAACGAGACCCTGGAAGAGTGGTCTCGGCAGAACGAGACCCTGGAAAGGTGGTCTCGGCGGAACGAGACTCTGGAAAGGTGGTCTCGGCGGAACGAGACTCTGGAAAGGTGGTCTCGGCGGAACGAGACCCTGGAAAGGTGGTCTCGGCGGAACGAGACCCTGGAAAGGTGGTCTTGGCGGAACGAGACTCTGGAAAGGTGGTCTCGGCGGAACGAGACCCCGAAAAGGTGGTCTCGGCGGAACGAGACCCTGGAAAGGTGGTCTCGGCGGAACGAGACCCTGGAAAGGTGGTCTCGGCGGAACGAGACCCTGGAAAGGTGGTCTCGGCGGAACGAGACCCTGGAAAGGTGGTCTCGGCGGAACGAGACCCTGGAAAGGTGGTCTTGGCCAATGGTAAATACCCAATGGTATTTCATCAATCTAGTAAAACTCTGAAATTACTTTCTGGTAACACTTTAAAATAATGTGCCATCATAATGCATTAACTAACACTGAGCTTATTTCTTATCTTTGTTAACATTTAGTTAAACTGTTCTTTTTCATTCATGTTAGCTCAAGTTATCAGGTAAAACTTGATTTTAGTAATGTATTAGTAAATACTGAAAATCACATGAACTAAGATTAATAAATGCTTTAGAAGTATGTCTCATGGTTAGTTCATGTTAACTAGTGTTAACCAATGGAACCTTATTGTAAAATGTTTCTTGTTGAACATCTTATTCCTCTCTGAAACATCATGTTACAGAACTAAATTTATTTTGAATGCTGTTTCTAATTGAACTTAAATTTCAGCCTGGAATGTGTACTGTAAAAAACATAAGCTGAAATAATTAAATTATTTACTAAGGTTTGCAATGATTATGGCTTTAGTTGGAATAGTTTTTGATATTTCGATGTGCTTGTACTGTTTTTTGTAGGCCGAACACCCGACCTGAGCCAGGATGTCTTGGACAAGTTCACTGCGTTTTCTCTGGAGCAAGGCATTCTGCCGGAGAACATCGCCATCCTGCCTAAAAATGGTAAAACATTGTGTATATAGTAAGCAAGTATCTGATGAATAACCTCTTCAGACCTGACCTGACCATGTTTTCTCTCTAGACGAGTGTCCTTGATGTGCTGAGGTGAAGATCCTCTCTGACTCATGACTGTAGTCAAACATTTAATGTGCCCTCTAGTGGTACACTCTCATATCAGTCCCTTAACCCTCTTAAAGTTCTTTCTATCATTTACTATCATTTCTTCATGAGTTTTTGGACCAATAAAATCTTTTTTGAATCTCTGTTATGTGGCTTTTTATACTGTATTTTTATGTTAAGTCTCAAGATCTAAATTCTTTATTGGGATCGATGGTTCCATAAAGAATCTTTAACATCCATAACTTTTCCATTCCACAAATTTATAGTGGAAACAAGTTTTTCAGATCATTAAAATGTTCTTCACACTAAGAAAAAATTGTTGTTTTAAAAATATCCAATAAAAGATTCTTTGGTGGTTCCAATGGGTCTTCAATGGAATCACTGCAAATTAAGAACATATGTGATACTATGATTACTTTCACCATGGGCGGCGCTAGGGAGGGGCTAGCAGGTGCTTCAGCACCCCCAATAAAGACCAAAGCACTCCATATATATATTGTAACGAGGTTAGATATTGTGGGAGGAAGGAGGCGGGCTTTTACGGTGGCCGAGAGAGCTCAATATGCTGCAACCTAAAGAAGACGCATGCAAATAGAAAAAACCGCATGCAAATAGAAAAAAACACCCGCAAATTAAGAAAACATCTTCATCAGTTTCACAACACACGTGTGCTCCAAATACTAACAACACTACCAAATACAGAAACGCGCTGCAGAAGCTCACAACACAACCAAATACAGAAACGCGCTGCAAATAACACAGACCACAACGGAAATGTTTCCGGGGGAACTAAACAAGTGACGAACCCGGCTGGGACGCGATTTACAGCAAAGAACATATATTGACAAGAACTGGTGATTTTTTTTAATAAATAAACTATATTATTAAAATAATATTGTAATATATTGTATAAATAATATTATAATATTATATTTATAATATATTTATAATATATTATACTTTTTTTATAGTTCTTCTATACTTTTTGCTTATAGCTCAAAATTCTACTTTATTTATTTTAACTTTTTTTCCCCGCAAAACATACAGAGATTACAGTTTTTTTATGACAAAAAACGTATACAATATACAAAATGTATTAACAATATGTTCAATATCATCAGAATATAAATTAGAAAAGAACAATGAGCTGAAAACTAAAAGAAATAAAAAAGATAAAGAAGAACATGAAGGCAAGATATCAATCTATAAAGTTACATTGTTACACTATACAAATTGTTTCATGTTATGTTTAAATTTTCATTAAAGAAAAGTTTCATGAGAAATGTTAGGTAATGTAGGGTCCAAAGTTTTAAAGTTGAGACACTGACACACAGATATATTTTAGGCATATTTTAACAGTTTTTTTGTAAAGTAAAAAAAAAATATATATATATATATGCATATGCAACCGTTATGTTAACAGCATTATAATTCTGTCCTCAGAATAACTATTCAGCTGATGGACAACATGCTGCATTGTCATGGGAACCTCCCAGGTGAAAATAATTACGTTGGAAATGACGTTGTCTTTCGTTGCTCCCTTCATCAAGTGCGTTACAAACGGCTACATAAATGGCACACTAGTGCCATGGGCACTCCAAAGTCCCACTTCGAAGGGAGTATGGCATTGGGATGCTCACGAGCAATAAGCACGTCCCAGCCGGGTTCGTCACTTGTTTGGTTCCCCCGGAAACATTTCCGTTGTGGTCTGTGTTACTTGCAGCGCGTTTCTGTATTTGGTTGTGTTGTGAAACTGATGAAGATGTTTTCTTAATTTGCATGTGTTTTTTTTCTATTTGCATGCGTTTTTGCTATTTGCATGCGTTTTCTTTAGGTTGCAGCACGTTGAGCTCTCTCGGCCACCGTAGGGTTTTGGATGAGAGAGAAAAAAGAGATTTTGAGGGAAAAAAAGATTTTATTTTATTACTAAATATCCTATACCTTCAGGTAATCTTCTATAAAAGCAGTTAGGCTTTGTAAATAAGACATTATTTTGCATCAGCTTTACTGATAGCCTAATGGAACTTAGATGAAGTTGTATAACCGTTTTTTAATGATTATAAAATGAGTGCTCTCTGCGAGTTTTCTGCCATGTCAAATTTTAATGCTGATCCAATTGAGCACAGTAATACCATGGTCAGTAAACCATTTACCAGTGGTTTTGGCACTGTGAGCAGGAGCCAGGTCGTGCTGAAAAATGAAATCGTCATCTCCATAAAGCTTTTCAGCAGGTGGAAGCATGAAGTGCTCCAAAATCTCCTGATAGCTAGCTGCATTGACCCTGCCCTTGATAAAACACAGTGGACCAACACCAGCAGCTGACATGGCACCCCAGACCATCACTGACTGTGGGTACTTGACACTGGACTTCAGGCATTTTGGCATTTCCTTCTCCCCAGTCTTCCTCCAGACTCTGGCACCTTCATTTCCGAATGACATGCAACCACTGAGCAACAGTCCAGTGCTGCTTCTCTGTAGCCCAGGTCAGGCGCTTCTGCCGCTGTTTCTGGTTCAAAAGTCGCTTGACCTGGGGAATGCGGCGCCTGTAGCCCATTTCCTGCACACGCCTGTGCACGGTGGCTCTGGATGTTTCTACTCCAGACTCAGTCCACTGCTTCCGCAGGTCCCCCAAGGTCTGGAATCGGTCCTTCTCCACAATCTTCCTCAGGGTCCGGTCACCTCTTCTCGTTGTGCAGCGTGAATCCCAGTTGTCTCCGACGAAAGTTTATAAAACTATCCCGTGTAAAATGATCAATAAACCTATAAAGTGTCCTGCTGAGATTTTCATAGTTAAGGATGAAAATACCATTAATTTAAAACTCACAATAATTGCACTATTAACTTCATAATTACTGCAAAAATCTCAAAATGGAGTGCAAAAACAACAGTCCAAATGCTTTTGCACCTGATAGAGTTTATAGTGTGTTTAAATGTGTGTGTTTGAGGGGTTTACACTGTAAACATTGTGTTTTCAATGTAAAATGTGTCACGAGCTGGTTGAAGCAGGAAAGGAAGCAGGATCTTAATTGCAGCAGTGTTTATTTAAACAAACTAGAATACTCAGAAACTGGATACAAATAAAACATGAAAGGGACAACCAAACCTGTAGCGACAACCAGGCTCTAGGCGAGATTGAGTTTTGCGCCACGCAAAATAAAGGAAACTTTCATAATTAGTTTTGTTACTTGGAAAGTAACCCAGTGCCGCCAATTAAACAGAGCAAAACAAAACGAATGGGCCGATGTACGAGTTTTATGGGCCACTAAGACAAAATAAATAAATAATAATAAAACTATGAGATGAATCGGCCCAAAAGGCATGTCGGCCTTACGGGAATCTCCCGGTAGTCCCGATGGCTAGCATGCCTGTGTGCACAATACTAAGTAAATTTATTTCGTTTGACACCTTAATGGCTGAGATGAGAAGACTTACCTCTATACTGGGCTTTCTTTTTATCTTGTTGCTTTCTCCGTTTTCGTCCCTGTGCACCAGAGGGTTTCGATCAACGTGCCAGCAGCTGAGCACTTGCCTAACGTAACGTAATGTAATGCAACCCCCCTCCAACGTTAGGAAATGATCAACAATAATCATCAATTCAATCTAATAATCAGGTTGACAAGTAAGGACGACACTAGAGGGCGACACTAGAGGGCGCCCGCTCCCCCAACACATTTGTCACCCAAGGCAATCGCCTAGTTCGCCTATACTATAGCAATCGCCGGCCCTGGCGACAACGACAGACAAGGAATAGACTGAAACACAGGGTTTAAATGCACTGAACAGATAAGGGCAACGAGACACATCTGGGACAAATGAAGTCATCACGACTAATTAACAAGACAAACGTGGCGGAGACGACCCTTCAGGTGGCCGTGGCGGAGAGGACCTTTCGGGCGGCCGTGGTGGAGACGTATATAGCCCCCCCCCAAAACTTTTCTTGGGCAGAACCATGGGCTTATGGATAGGCTCAGGGACAGGTTCAGGGACTGGTTAATGGGTTGTGATGGTGGTCACCTTGGCCGAAGACGAGGATTCGGGTGAGGCGGACATGATGTGAATTGCAGACTCAGCAGGACCGACGTGAAGAAGCTCAGGTTCGGCAGGGCTGACATGGAGATAATCAGAAATGGCGGCCATCAGGAATGGAGGCTCTGGAAGAGTGGTCTCGGCGGAACGAGACCCTGGAAAGGTGGTCTCGGCGGAACGAGACCCTAGAAGGGCGGTCTCCTTTTCTTGGCTGTTGCAGAGCCCAATGGTAAATTGCGAACCATTGTGGAAAAGTACCCACTCTACATAGTCCTGGAAGCTCCCCCGAGGCCCATCTCCGGGCAGGCGTGCTCTGATGTTTGAGTTGAGACCCGCCCGGAAAAACATACAGAGGCTGGTGTCATCTTAATGAACGAAAGGTACCAAATCCAAATACCTCTGTGTGTGGGCCTCAAGGGACAGATCCCCCTGGGAGAGTAGGAGAATATTTACTGCTGTTAGATCCATTGTTTGATGTTTGTCGTTCTGTCATCATGGGCTGATGTAAATTAATGTAATTGCCTTGAATCATGTGACACTCTGCACATATGCCTGGGTCTGTGTGTGTAAGGGACGTGTTTATGTAATGGGGGGCTGCACTGTATAAGAGCGTGTCGAGGGACTCCGCTCAGAATTCACCACTCGAGGGCTAGACTGACACACACACTCCGGACTGAGCTCTACCGTAAGCCATGAAAACCACCGTACTGGGATTGCTGGGAGTTTTGCTTTGTGCAGCTGCCGTTAGTTCTGAGGTCACACCACAGACAGACCTCGACATCAAGGGGGTAAGACTGCAAGACGGTGATGAGAGGAGGAATGTATCTATAACTTATTTATCCCACAGATTTGTAAAGATATAGGGACATATTTAGAAACCAGATTATCCTTAACCTTCTGGTGCTCGTCGCGTGTCGCTCAAAAATGACCAGAATTTATTTTTTTATTTCAATGGAATTAATGTGCTATATTTTAGTTCGATAATATTTTGTTTGATCTCCTTTAAAAGACGACACTTGGCAGATTATTGCTGAAGTGAAACTATGTTTATGTTTATATTAATTTTTTTTTCCAAAGTTGTTGTCAAAATTTGAACCTGATATCTAAAAAAAAATGGCTTTCAGTAAGATTTTGTTTAGGCGCAGTACAAAAGTTTCCGCTAGATGAATCTCGTCTCCCATTCATTTCCAATGCGCTCATGTGTGACTATTTTTTTTTACCATTTAACCTGTTCGAATCAGTTCGAATCATGTGCATGATTTTTTTTTTCACATAGCAAGTGCCAAAACCCTTACCAAGTTTTGTACCATTCCGATGAAGGAAAAAAAAAAATATATATATATATACAATAATTCTGTCAAAAAAGAGCGAAGAGCACTGGGGAAATGTTGTTGATGTGTGTGTCCTTCATATAGGTGGCTGGGAAATGGTACCTGATCGGTTTTGCCACCAATGCCGAGTGGTTTGTCACCCGTAAGGCGAACATGAAGATGAGCATCGCCATGCTGACACCGACCGATGAAGGAGATCTGGAGATGGCTTTTTCCAGTCTCAGGTAAGACGAACTGATCACTAAAAATAAGAAACTGAATAAAACTTTCCCATGATTGCACATGCAAAGATTTTACCCATATGTCCTGTGTTTCCAGACCTGATGGCACATGCTGGAAGACGAACTTTGTCGCTCAGAAGTCTGATGTTCCCGGAATATTCAGCTTCCGCAATGACTGTAAGGAAGATATGATAGACATGAAATGCAGTGTAGTGGTTTATACAGGACTCAAATGAGAAATGATATTTCTTCCACAGACTGGGAGACCGATAATCAAATGTCCATTGTTGATGTGAAGTATGAGGAGTTTGCTTTGTTCCACACTGTGAATACCGGCTCCTCCACAGTGCTCAACGAACTCTACGGTAACAGCACCAGCATCAACACACCTTCACATTAACTTGAATTTGTTATAGGCTGTGAATTCAGATTGGTTCATTTGATCTTTGCACTTGGTCTGGTTCAGCTTTGTTTTGCTCTCGATGCCAAATGTGTGCAGTGCGATATGAATATTCACATGCTTTGGACAGTCACTGAACACTGCAGACTTTATGTAGCCCCGCCCCTTTTCATCACTGCACTCCTCATGTTCTGTCTTCTGGTTTGTCTCTTATGGATTTTTTAATGAACCGCTAGTTTTCAAATCTTCCTGGTCCTGACATTTGATTTTCATCCGCTTCAAACAGTAGCCTACAATGCTCATGATAGCTTTGGTTAGCTATACAATAAGTAAATCCACTCAATAAAAAAATTACTCTTCGACAGCAATGCTATAGTCAGGGCTGCCAACTCTCACGCAATAGGGCATTTCAGAATGTTTGTAAACAATATACACCAAGATACTTCCGGGTGGCAGAACGCGAGCGGCTTCTACTGACCAATTGAAGAGATCCAGCTGGCTACTGTAAACAGTTACATAGTTAAAATCATAAATCAAGTTGAAACGATGGCGAAAACGTGTTGTGTTTCGGGTTGCGCCGCTATATATACAGCAAAAGGTGTAGGGTTTTATCGATTTCCTTCAGAAAAAAGTAAATCTATCCAGCGGAACCTGTGGGTGAGGAGGTTAAAGTGAGTGGACGTCGTCAAAAGTAGTGCATGTTGTCTTCTTTGCGCTTCCCGGCCCGAAACATTAACTGTAATTATGAGCCCGATTTAAACCCAACCATTTTTAACACGTGGGTCGTTATAACTGACGTTCTCAACTACTTTCTATGTTACTTTCTCCCGACCGAAACATGTTTTTTCCCGCTCCCGCCCGCAAATAGACTTTTTTTTCTGTAGGCCTACCTTCAAATTTGCTTTCAAGTTAGTCTACGTGTCGCCATCATACACATCAGCATAAATACTCCTGATAAATTATTTGTTATTAAAAAATAACACACAAACCACTGTTATAACATAAAAGTAAGCAGATACTGTCTGCGTGCATGGTTTGGCAATGACTGAATGCGCTCAAAGTGCGCTCCCTTAATAATGCCTAAAAAGCTGACATCAGTTCATCGCGATCTCACACATCTCTGTTATTATCAATGAAGCTGACTGCACAATGAATCTTTCATAATATACCGGTATACACGTTGTTTGTTATAATTAGAGGATTTGCCAGCATACAGAATTCAGCTCTAAACAAAAAGTCAGTTTTGAGCGGTGAGGGGAGACTATCTTAAATGCTTCTGATTGGCCACTGCGTTCAAGAAATCAACACATATGTCTGTGATTGGCTACATCGCTCAACGCTGCAAACATGTTATAAAAAGTGGGCAATTGATGTTGAAAAGACATCAAATTTATGTCAAAATCAACGTCAAGGAACAGGTCAAATATGCAAATCAAATTGACGTCAAAATCAATCCATGACATTGATTTGATGCAAAATGAATGTCAAACATATTGACCTGCATATACATAAACCAATTTCAGTGTGGGTATTAAATTTCTCTTTTCATCTAATTACCACTTGAAGACATTTTCTTTTCAAACTGACCTTAAAATGATATACAATATCTTGATCAAGTCTTGACCAACTTTAGACGTCAAATTGATATCATGGTGCCCGCTGGGAGGCCTGTAAATCGTTTCTATTTTGTTTTAGTTGTTCTTGTTGCTTTTCTGCAACAGATGAATAAAAATGTATTAGTTTTTATATGTTTTATTCATAGATATTTCTAGTTTGCGAGAGTCCCGCGAATCGTTTTATTCTCCCGCAATCCGCACACACAGAGTGAGTGTAGGCCTATTACCGCCCGCGCTCGCACTCGTAATACCTGTCCCTATTTGTGCACATTAAAAAACAGAAAAAACAGCTGCTTTATGAATGGATATGGATCAACCCCAATCCTCACCTCAATCACGTAACGTTACATTTACCTCAGGAAAGCCATTTAATGACCATGTATATGCTAGAATAATTAGCTATAGAGAGGAGTGTTTTGCTAAATATGTCCGCTATATTAGGCTTCATATTATATTTTTTACTTATATCATTAAAATATTATAAAGTTGTTATTATAATAAAAACGCATTATATTTTATTTGAGTTGTTATTTTTAACCTTTAATAATACCAGCTGACAGGGCTCTCTGTATGTTTACAGCATTAGTGAGATTTTTTTTTCTTGAGAAAAATTAAAATGTATCTATTGTACCTAATAATTATTCAAATTAATCGATATTGAATCAAGATGTCAAGCAATAATAAAAACAGTAGCCTACCAGTCATTGTAGCCTATCATGTAGCTAAACGTTGTAACATGTTGTCACTAAACTTAATACAATTCTGTTTAGTTACCAAATGTTTTGACAATCACAACTTATTGTGATGCAAGGTGTTTTGTCTCAATGCACACCAGTAATGTTTTTTTCTAAGGCACCTTTATAAAAGCTACTTAAATGTCCTAATAAAACTAAGGCCTAATCCTGGCTTAATCTAAGCCCTGTCTGTGAAACCAGGCCATTATGAGATAAAAGGCGTTGTAACTCATGTGGTGATACAGAAGTAAAAATGCATTTCCTGAACCATTGTGCCCTCGAGCAACACACTTGCAGTAAACATGAACTCCAAACTGACTCTTTCCTTTACTGTTAATTAGTCATTTTATTATTTTATCAATCTAGTAAAACTCTGAAATTACTTTCTGGTAACAGTTTAAAATAATGTGCCATCATAATGCATTAACTAACAATGAGCTTATTTCTTATCTTTGTTAACATTTAGTTAAACTGTTCTTTTTCATTCATGTTATCAGGTAAAACTTGATTTTAGTAATGTATTAGTAAATACTGAAAATCACATGAACTAAGATTAATAAATGCTTTAGAAGTATGTCTCATGGTTAGTTCATGTTAACTAGTGTTAACCAATGGAACCTTATTGTAAAATGTTTCTTGTTGAACATCTTATTCCTCTCTGAAACATCATGTTACAGAACTAAATTTAGTTTGAATGCTGTTTCTAATTTAACTTAAATTTCAGCCTGGAATGTGTACTGTAAAAAACATAAGCTGAAATAATTAAATTATTTACTAAGGTTTGCAATGATTATGGCTTTAGTTGGAATAGTTTTTGATATTTCGATGTGCTTGTACTGTTTTTTGTAGGCCGAACCCCCGACCTGAGCCAGGATGTCTTGGACAAGTTCACTGCGTTTTCTCTGGAGCAAGGCATTCTGCCGGAGAACATCGCCATCCTGCCTAAAAATGGTAAAACATTGTGTATATAGTAAGCAAGTATCTGATGAATAACCTCTTCAGACCTGACCTGACCATGTTTTCTCTCTAGACGAGTGTCCTTGATGTGCTGAGGTGAAGATCCTCTCTGACTCATGACTGTAGTCAAACATTTAATGTGCCCTCTAGTGGTACACTCTCATATCAGTCCCTTAACCCTCTTAAAGTTCTTTCTATCATTTACTATCATTTCTTCATGAGTTTTTGGACCAATAAAATCTTTTTTGAATCTCTGTTATGTGGCTTTTTTATACTTAAGTGTATGTTAGTCTCATGATCTAAATTCTTTATTGGGATCGATGGTTCCATAAAGAATCTTTAACATCCATAACTTTTCCATTCCACAAATTTATAGTGGAAACAAGTTTTTCAGATCATTAAAATGTTCTTCACACTAAGAAAAAAATGGTTGTTTTAAAAATATCCACTAAAAGGTTCTTTGGTAGATCCAATGGGTCTTCAATGGAATCACTGCCAAAAATAAGAGTGTATGTGATACTATGATTACTTTCACTGTAAAAAAAGAAAGAAAAAAGAAAAAAGTTGCTGCCTTAAACATCCAAGTTGATTGTACTGAAAAACAATCAACTCTTTGTTGCTCTTAAACAAATTGATGCATAAAGTGAAGAAAAAAGGAAGACCAGACTGGCTCTACTTGTTCAATCGAACAAAATACTAAAATGTGGAATGTATGGAAGTATGAAAATTATGTAACACAAGAACAAATAATTTTTGTTTTTCAAAGTTGTTTAGAGTCCAGCTCTTTTGCTGCTCAGTCTCTTTATGAGAAACAATTTCAGTCAAGTGTGTCCAAAATATTTGACAGGTACCGTATTAATATTAATGCATATAAATAATAAATGGACTTCACAGTAAATAGCTTTGGCTAAAAGCATCTGACACACGAATAAATGTGAATTGGAAGCATTTACAAAAAGACCTTGAACCACACTTCCATAATGGACAGAATGCAGGAAAATACTTTGCCTTTTATTTCCTTTTTTATCATTTTTAAACAAATGTGAAGATACATCCATGACAACACAAAGTTCTGAACTCCTCTTTCCAAAAAAGTGTTTACATCTACACTCTCTCTTTACAGATCTGTGTACAAAACAATAAGTTATAGTCCCATAGATTCCTACTTACATTTAACTATACAACAAAGTTTAAACGGTGACCAAATAAATATCTGCAGTATAAAAATGATCACAGGGAGAGGAAGAGTGACCGGTTCCCTTCCCGACCAATGGCATCGCTTGAGCGAGAGGAACGCGTGGCCCTCATTACTAATGGTGTTCGGACACAAACTGAGGCTTTTTCAAGATCCTTTGGAAACCTCTAGCCAATCACATGCAAAGCTGGGTATGACATCATCCATCACAGATTCGTGGAATTTTGATCCAAATTGATTCAATTAACGTCACATACAAACACAAAACAGAGCATTTCCAACATGATTTGCCTTGTCAATTCTAGTTTTTAGTTTGTCTTGGTAACTGTAAGGGATGCCAGCTTGAGTGAAGTCTGACGCCAACTATTAAGACAATTAGTGAGGCTATAATGTGTTTTAGCATTGACCGCACATGAACACGGCCAAACAAAATCATCACTTTGAACGGTCACTCGAAGGGTTAAAGGTGAGAGGTTATTGGCAACGGCAAACATATCTGATGCATTGCTTTGAGAATAAACCAGGAAACTCTGCTAACACACTATCATACACATACACACAGAAATATGATCATTTCTAATCTTTTTGTAGTTAGACTTTTTAAATAAAAACTCATACTGCACGCTGTGTACACTGATGAGGAACGCTTGGCCTGATACTGTCAAAGAGGGTCGTCAAAAAAAGATTGGCAAACGGAATCTAATATAGCGATTAGAATTCATATGGCTGAATCAAAAAAATTAAAAAATACAAGTCAAATTTCACCCCGAAAACAAGAGATTAAAATAATCAGTTATATTTTGAATCTATTTGGACCATTAAGTTTTGCATTGTGACACTGAAAATAATTTTTACTCATATTTTTTATGTCTTTAATATAACAGTAGTGAATTTAAATACCAATACTTGTATTGCAATAAAATAATTGTATATTTTATTTTACAGTAATGAAAACACGATTTTCAACATGAACAGGTGCTATTTTTAATTCCTATGATTACAATAAAATTTTCAATGATGATATCATTACTGTAATCTAAAACAAACTTACTGAAATACAATGATTTGTATTTAAATTAGCATAAAAGTCAAACAAAAAAAATACTACCATTATGTTTTTATTTATCTCTCTTGATTGTTGGGTTAAAAATGACCCAGGCGGGCTCTTGACATTACAATTACCTATTTAGTCAAGTTTAGTAAGTTCTGTGGTCCCATACATCCAAGTGAAATGCATTTAAATCAACTTACAACATGAGAAAACATTTACCCTTGCATGATTAAAATCGGTCCTCTGTTACCACAGAATTCAAGCTTTCTTAAAATGAAAGAGGGAGCATGTGGTCTCACATACCCAAAATGCATTGCTGCAGTCTCATAGAGCTATTCTATGAATGTCCTGACGTGCGCTCAAAATGACCAATAATGATGGGAAAGTGAAGGCAGAGAACTGGGTTTAGAACAACTTTGTTCTGGAGGTGAATGGACTTGATCCAGCAAGTTAAGACTAAATTAAAAAGAAATGCAGCAGTAGACCACTAGTTCTGCATAAACCTTAAAGGAATAGTTCACCTAAAGAACAATTCTATCATCATGTATTTTCAAAGAGATTTTTTGTAAAATGTCCAAAAGTCTTCATACCATATATATATTAGAATATCGTGCAAAAATACAAGTATTTCAGTAATTCAAATTAAAAGGTGAAACTAAAATATTTAGTAAATATAACTATATACATATGCATGATTATACTTTTCAGAGGGCCGACATTTCTGTATTTAAAATCCTTTTTTTATTGATTTCATGTAATATTCAAATTTTCTGAGATTTTGCATTTGGGGTTTTCATAAGCTGTAAGCCATAATCATCAAAATTATAACTTTTGCACGATATTCTAATTTTTCGAGTTTCACCTGTATATAGTGACTGAAACTTCTAAGAAACAGAGCAAAAGTTAAAGAGATAGTTCACAAAAAAATGAAAAAATTCTGTAATTTACTCACTGTCAAATTGTTCCATTTTTTCTGGTCCCCATTGACTTTCATTGTATTTTTTTTCTACACTATGGAAGTCAATGGGGACCAGAAACTACTTTGTTACCAACATTCTTCAAAATATCATATTTTGTGTTCAACAGAAGAAAGAACTTAAAGCAGGTTTGGAACAACTTTGAGTAAATGATGATAATTTTTTTTTTTTGGTTGAACTGTCCCTTTAATTCACATGAAAGCCTACATTTTTTTCGAAATACTGACTTATCGTATGACCATATGAACTACTATTATGGAATATTTTGGTCTTTTTATGATCTTGCCCTTTGTCGCTTAAATGAAAACAGCAGCTTAATGGGAAAAAACATGAATGTGATTGTGAGTAAATGACTTTCTCACTTTCAGGGTGAACTATTCCTTTCAAACACATTAGTCGTTACAGATGTAGTTGTTTGATTCTTCAACAAAATCAGTCATGATAAACGCTTCCTGCTATCAGTAAAGTTTTGAGAGACCACACATTCCCCATTACCCTGTCCTGATCGAACTTACATTGCAAAATAAGACTGAGTTTTTAGTGCCTATGGAAAACAGCCTGGTAATTTCCAACGTTTTTCTGAACATTAAAAACATTTCCTGGTGTCATCTGACAACGTCCACATTTTTAAACAGCTATCAAGCAGACAGACATGCTAGTAAAGTGCAAGATTGAGTGAGAAATCCATCACATGGTCTTATATTCAAAAAGCATTTCAGAGATTTTATGTGCTCAGAGGATTTTAGTTACAACGAACGCGCTTGATGACAGAGTGAACGCAAGACTCAAAAATGCTTCAGGAATATGCACCTGATCCCAGAGGCTGGATGTACATATTAGTTTCATCTGTTAAGGTACACAACCAAACATGAAACGGCTACAGTTAAAGGAATAGTCCACCCAAAACAAAAATGTCATTATTTACTCACCCTCATGTCGTACGCTGTTTTATTTCCTAGAGAAGAGAGGAACATTTCAGTGTATAACACCTTAAATCTGGGGCTGTCCTCACAAAAATCTGAATATCTGGACTATAATGCATAAAGTCATAAAGACTATTATTATGCCGCTTTTTAGAGCATTTATGATAAGAAACATTTGTAACACTTTACAATAAGGTTCATTAGTTAACATTAACTACGCTAGATAGCATGAACTAATAATGAACTGCACTTAAACAGAATTTATTAGATATTAACAAATACAGTAACAAATGTATTGCTCATGTTTAATTCATGTTAGTTAATACATTAACTAATGAAGCTTATTGTAAAGTGTTAATGAAACGTTTACTATTTATAGAATACATGATCATAATAATGTATTAAATGAAATATTAAGCCATTATAATATTGCAAAAAAGATTAACCAGGATGTTCTCTCTCTTTTTTTTTTTAATTAACAAAAAAAAAATACTTTTACGTTCCTTGGTAGAAAGAAAGTCATGCAGGTATTAAACAACACGAGGGCGAGTGAATGACAACCCCTTACATTTTAGGGTGAACTGTTCCTTTAAGACTGCAAAACATGTGATCATTAAGCATAAAGCATGTTCATATGTATCTTGCATACAGACAACACACACACACACACACACACACACACACACACACACACACACACACACGCGCGCGCGCGCTGCTATGCATTTGTAAGAGTTTGCTAGCAAGAGGGATTTCGAATCAATGGTTGTTTAGTGTCTTTATGGAAGTGAGCGGAGGAAGAAAAGGAAGGTGTTCATTCTCCCGGCACCATGTCTTTATGATGTCTCATAATGTGCTGGTTTTTCTCCGAAGGTCTCCGGAAGCCCTTCGAGCAGTACTGACAGCGGTGAGGATAGTCTTTAGTATGGATGGAAATAACGTGTCTTTTGAAGCCAGACGCGTCTCCCGTGCTGTAGTCGCAATACTGACACTGATACACACGCCTTTCCCGCGGACCCTTGGAGCCAATGGCTTTCTTAACCGAGGGCGCTGCTAACTGCGCCGCCCCTATAGTCCTCTTGGGGGCGCTCTTTTCTGTGGGCGGGGCTTGTGGTGGCGACGACTCGGAAGTGGGCGGAGTCGGTTGTTGTGGCGTTTGCTGCTGCTGCTCCTTCGTGTGAACGGATAAGATGTGCCGGCTGAGTACGAACGGATCAGCGATCTTAAAGTTGCAGTGGCGGCACTGGTGCAGCTTCTTGGCTTTGTGCGACGCGGAGTGTTTCTTAAGCTCGGACGGCCGGTGGAAGCCTTTCCCGCAGATGGCGCACTTGTGCGGGTAGTCTTTAGTGTGCACGGAAATGACGTGCCGTTTCAGGTCGCTGGAGTTGGAGCTGCGATGGTCGCAGTGGTTGCACTGGTGTCCGCGAGCGTCCTCGTGTGTCGTGGCGTGTTGCGTTAGCTCGTCCTCCTCGGCGAACGTTTGACCACAACGTTCGCAGCGAAACGGAAGCTCGCGGCTGTGCTTCGTTTTCACGTGTGTTTTTAGGTTAGACGAATCGGCGGATTTGTAATCGCAGTACATGCACGAGTACGGCTTCTCGCCGGTGTGCGTGCGCATGTGTTTTTTTAGCTCCGACGGGTGGCGGAAACCTTTCCCGCATTCCACGCATATGTGCGGGAAGCTCTTACTGTGAACGGCCAGCAGGTGGCGATTGAGCAGCCCTTGCTCGGCAGTCTCGTAATCGCAAAACTTGCATTTGTGCGTCTTTGCCGTGGCGGCAGGAGGAGAAGGCGACGCGATTGCTGTGGGCGTTTTCTGTTCGCGGTGGTGGTGCTGGAGACGGTGCGAGAACAGCGCCGCCTGCTGGTGAAACTCTTTACCGCAGGTCTCGCATTCGAACGGCGCTTTGTTGCTGAGCGCGTGGACCTCCATGTGGTTGTGCAGACTGGCTTTTTTGTTGGTGGTGAAGTCGCAGTCCGTGCACTGGTACTTTTTGCGACTCAACACGTCCTGGTGGTGGTTGCGAGTGTGTCGCTTCAGGAAGCCGCGGGATTTGAACTTCTTACCGCACAGCATGCAGGGGTAGACCGTCAGAGGCTGTCCGTACGGGCCAATGATGATCGCTGCGGAGGAATGAGAGAAATAAATTTGAAATATATAAAATTCAATTCACATTTATTTGTATAGCGCTTTCACATAGTTTACAAGCAGCTTTACAGAAAATGCTCCACATTATACTTTAGAGTGATCGGTGTAAGAGGTAACGGTCTAAGTTATGTATTAAGTGAAATGTACATTTCAATAAATAAATTCTTACATTGTTTAAATTAATACATTAAGGCAGAAACAATGAGCTCATTGATATAAGCATTAGATGAAATACAAACTGAACAAAAATGTTGCCTTAGCACTTAACTGAAATGCGTTTAAGTTGAAGAACTAAAATTACTAACTGGAAACTGGAAATAAATAAAAACACACATAAATTAAATTAAACAGTTATATTTATTTCTATAAATATATGAAAATGGAAAGTGAATAAATATATATAAATAAATAGTAGTAAAATAACACTAAATACAACATACAAATTAATGATGGCAATCATTTACTTTCTTTAATTCCACCAGAAATCCTTTGAAAACATGTTAGTAACAAATGGCCTTATTTTTTCAACATCAAGGTAAAAATTAATATATTTTTACAAAGGCAAAATGTATATTTCTGCTGTGACTGGTCACATTTCTGTAGTTTTTCACCATCATTTTGATTTCACTTTAAATAGTCCCGCAGTGCAATAGATAAAAGTATAAACATAACATGTAATCTCTTACTTAACTTCAACAAAAACTGACTATATAGTAATAATAAAAAAATTCAGTACATGACAGGTATTGAGCGATTTTGACACACTGTTAACACTCTCATATGCTCCATCCACACAAAATATTTATTTAATTTTTAATGATATTTACTATTGACAACATCTCTGGAAGATTTTGGAACTGGACTTTACTAAGAGAGCTAAAATATAACTGTTAATTAGGTGAAAAAGACAGTTAAAGGCTGATAACACTGATAATCATATCAGACAGTATCGTGTGTGTGTGTGTGTGTGTGTCACACACATACATACACACGCACAATATAGGCACCACTGATAAATGTGTGAAGTCATTGGTCATTCCACTCATCAGTTTCTACTGCTAACCTTATCAATGTTTAGTGTACATTTTAATTTACAGTTGCTTAGTGAATTTTAAGTAAACATTTAAATGAACTTTATTAAATGAATAGAGAATTCTTATTCTCTATCATTAAATCATCTTAAATGATCAGACACTAAACAATCAACTAAAAAATTACTAATCAGAATCATAATAGGGCTGTCACACAGGCTGAAAAACTTTTTTTTGTTTTTCTTTTACTTCTAATATGCCTTTTAAATTAAAATTTAACTTGAATATTGGCAATATTTCAGTTAGGGCAAAAAAAGCTTTTGGCTCATCTCCTGAGGCCACAAGAGGGTGCAATGAGCAAAATATTAATGAACCACATTAAATTGTTTATTTAAAGCAATTAAATAATATGGCTGTCTATAAAAAGTGCATAGCATTTAAGCAAACGTTTATAAATTGAATATAATTAAGTAAATTGCATAAACAATTATGAACAAAACAGCATATTCTAATACAAAAAGCCAAAGCGCTGATCTAGCGCTCGTTTATATAGAAAATGGAAAAGTGGTGCAGAAAATGTGTTCTGTGTGAACGGCTTGGTTCTGGTTTTGACGTAACCAAGATCTTCTCTGCATTGAGCTTCTCTAGTTCTGCAAAGTTTTGAATGAACAACACATCAGCACCGTTGATAAAGCTGCCTGATGCACACCTACAGCTCAAATGCACCGTTTGCATATGAATGATTTTTATTTTACATTTGACGAATGTTCTAAATTCTAATTTTAATTTAACAGCCCTAAATCGTAACAACAACTAAAATGCTTCGATTTTTCTCCATATAGTGACTTCAATGGGAGTTGAAGGTCCAAATGTCAGCTTTAAAGGCTCTACATGATCCCAGCCGAGGCATAAGAGTCTTATCTAGACAAGCCATTGCTCATTTTCTAAAAACAAACAAACATTTATATACTTTTTAACCACAGATGCTCATCTTGCACTAGCTGTGATGCGCCACGCATTACATAATCACGTTGAAAGGTCAAGCGTGACGTAGACGGAAGTACCGACCCAGTGTTTACAAAGTGAACGTGCAAAGACTAAGTCAAATGCCCTTTACAATAAAATAAAATGTTAGTTTTTCATCCAACCCTACATTTTTAATTGGGAACATGCGTGACCTTTAAACGTGATTACGTGATGCGTGAAGTCGTGGACGTGCAAGACGAGCATTTGAGGTTAAAAAGTATATATATATATATATATTAGCGCTGGGTATTGACACAAATTTCACAATTCGATTTGATTTCGATTGATTATTTTGGATATCAGGTACAATAAATGGCCAATTTTCTCAAGGAAAACAAATCTCTTAACAAATGCTGTGGGAGAATATTGAAGGTAAAAATTGATTTGTATACAAACACTTAAATTACACTTTTCTTTATTTTTATAATAATAAAGGTATATGAAATATAAACATTTATTAAATGGTGGCTCCAATATGTTCCATTCATTCATCAACTGAAAACAGAATGACTAGTCGATTCTTGGGATTTAAGAATCGATATCGGTTTGTAAAAATGAGAATCGATTAAAATCGAGAAACCTATATTTTTTTCTAAATTTACTTTTTTTTAAGTCTAGATGAGACTCTTATGTCTGGGCAGGGATCGTGTAGAGCCTTTATAAGCTGAATTGAAAATGCAATTTGGACCTTCAAACCGTTGGAACCCATTGAAGTCACTATATGGAGAAAAATTTCTGGAATGTTTTCCTTAATTTCTTTTCGACTGAAGAAAGAAAGACATGAACATCTTGGATGACATGAGGGCGAGTAAATGATCAGGATATTTGAATTCTGAAGTGACCTACTCCTTTAAGCAGTAAGTGGCAGGTGAGTGTGCCAATACCTGTTTGGACCTGTCGGGGTTCAGCTCGCCTCTTCTTGCCGTGTTGCCGGTTGAGTTTGTCCAGTGCATCCGACTCGTCGATGTGTAGTAACGCACTCGCTGCACCGTTACGGTTCTCACAGCCCTCGTCCGCACCTGCGTATGACAGACACATCAGCATATTCAAGAATTACTTGTGATTAGAAGAAACATCCTAATGAATGCAAGATCACAACATTATTGTCCTTCTAAATGCTCATATGAGTCAACCACTATAATCAAAGACAACATGAAAGCACAGTAAGTGTATGTTTCTGCAACCCAGTTTCTACATCCAAACACAAAAGGTATGAATGCCAGAAAAAAGATATGCATAATTAAACTTGAACCAGCACTACATGAAGGTTTCACTGCAAAAAATGCTTTTCTTACTTAGTATTTTTGTCTTGTTTCCAGTCCAAATATCTAAAAATTCTTAAATCAAGATGCATTTACTAGATGAGTAAAATTATATAAGACTTTATGTCCTGTTTTCCAGGGGAATTAATCAAAATTAAGTGAGTTGATGATTAAAAAAAGCAAGATTATTTGCCAATGGGATAAGAAAAATAATTTTTATTCAAACAGAAACAAGAATATTTTTCTTACCCCATTGGCAGATAATTTTGCATGTTTTAAGCAAAAACTCACTTAATTTGAATTTATTTCTCCAGAAAACAAGACTTAATATCTTATGTAATTTTACTAATGATTTTGGACTGGAAACAAGACAAAAATACCAAGTAAGAAAAGCATTTTTGCAGTGTTCTAGTGTTTGTCCAGCACATATAAGAAAGGGTATTTTAACATTTCATTAATGGTTGACAATATAAATTTCAATTTAATTGATTCTCATTTTGATGAACTGATATTTCAAGAATTGATCTTTTATTCTATGCTATTTTCAGCTGATGCGCGAACAAAGCTTCTCTAAACATTATTTGTTGCTTCTGCCATTCAATAAATCAAAAATGTACTTTTTCCAATTCCGTCGGTTTTATTATGAAAATCAAAACAATAAAATTACATTTTGACGTTCTTTAATGTGGTGTGAAACTTAACCTGTTTAAGGTCTTTATTTAATGTATGTTTGAATAAATCCATTGTGACAGTCAATGTTTACATTTATCCATTTAAAAAAAAGAACTGGAGTAGAAACAATTATATCATAAAAAAGTTGTTATTATAATAAAGACATTATAAACACTGTTGTAAATATGCAATTTAAATGTTTTTATACAAACCAGTTTTTATTTAAGCGTTAATTATTATATCTAAAAATAAATGGCAATTGAATTTAGTAGTTTGGACTTTTGTGTTATTTTAAAATTTAATATTATAGAATTATACCAAATGACGGGGTTCCCTGTATAGTTTACAGCATTAGTTGAGATTATTTTCCGTAGAGAAAAATTGACAAATTGTGTTAAGCAATAATACAAACAGTAGCCTACCAGTCATTGTACCATGTAAACATTGAAACATGTTGTCACTAAACTGAATACAATTCTGTTTAGTTACCAAATTATTGACAATTACAATTACACATTGTGATGCAAGTTGTTTTTAGACAACCCCAATCCATCCGTTTCTCTTGTGCATTTAAAATATCGTGATAATACCGTATACCGTGATAGAAGCTCAATCAATTAATCGCAGCATGAACATTTGATACCGGCACATGCCTAACTGTACCCAATATATATATATATATGTATATATTCAAATGAATCAAATTGAGAATGAAACAAATCATGAGTCAATACCCAGCCCTACATTTCATAATTCCTGTGTGCATGCATTGTGTTGTTTGTAGTCAATAGACACTAGCTTATTTAAGTTCCTGTTTTACTACATGATCTGGGTTTGTGGTGTCAGTGAAATGAGGAAGTGTTTCGAGTGTCCTGACCGTATGCAGCGGCCCACGCGACGGGCATGAAGTCCTTGCTCAGGGCAGTGCCATCATACGGCCTGTCATGAGGAACCGGCTCCTCGCCTCCAACCACCACCTCCATGTACACCTCATCCGAGAGCTTAGAGCCTCCTGCACACACACACGAAAACACCAACATATTCAATAACAGTGTCGAAAATTAAATAATATATTGGCAAAGACATCATCCACATAAGTAACATGTTGCATGCCAATTCAATCCTTCAAATCAAAGTTTCATCTTTGAAAACATATTGAATTTGTAGCTTAGTAAATCAAACAGGAGTACGTTTGGGACAATAATAACTGGTTCGACAAGTTCCCAGAAAGAATTTGAAACTTGCAGAACAGAAAGAATGAAGAGCTTTGAGAAAAAACTAAGAGGCTATTTGACGTGTTATGAAGAGAGACAGGCGACATAACTAAAACCTTAAATCACAGTGTGAATAACTTTATACTAGTAATGCTATACATCCTATAGTTACTTATGCTGGAAATTTAAGTACTTAAAATATTATATTAAATTACAATTTTGCATTAAGAGCTAATGTATGAATGCCTATTTTTGGATTATCAAGTGAAAGAAATACTGAAATAATGTTAACTGGATTATTTTATGTCAGTTAGTTATCTGGTTAGTTAGTTAATCAGCTAGACAATTTTTTGTTTTGTTTTAGTTTGTCGAATTACTAAAATTGCAAAAACTGAAATAAAAATGACTAAATAAGTAAAATAGCCTGTTGTAATGTAATAATTTTGCTTGCAATTATATCTGCCTCTATAAACGTCAGACCTGACGCCACATTTCTACAGTCACACCACCCAGTCCTACTGCATACTGTTAACGTCAAAGATGCATTTGATCCGCAGTAAGAGTCCCTCACCATCAGTCTGTGTATGATGAGCGTCTCCCACAGACATGTAGACCATCTTCTCTCTCAGCGGCCGAACCACAGGCTCAGCCAGAGCGACGGCCTCGTTCTCACTGAGGTCCACCGTCTCTCCTGCACACAAGTCAAGCAGCAGACAATTACTCGCCTATCTGGTGTTATTAAAACACAAATAAGGCCTTTTTAGGGATGCACTGTTTGTGTTTTCATTAGGGTAATTGAACTCTGTATGCTGCTTTAACATCAGCCACTGTTTCAGTCAGCCCTACAAAATTATTTCTGCTTTTTGATGTTTCAGATGTATATTTTCTGATTGCTGAAATCTGCATTAGTAGGGATGTGTCCGAAATCTCCCCCTATACCCTTAAATAGGGCACTATTTGTAGTGGTGTACGAAACCATAGTGCACGTTATCGGGTGCACTCATTCAATCCCACAATGCACCCCAATGATTTTTATACATTTTCCAAACCGTTGTTCCAATGAGGTTACAGATTAATATCAGGCAGGTATACATTTCTTCTTTATTGATTATTAAATTGTTTAATAAAGGTTTATACATGCTAGTTTCCATGAAAGAGTTTAAGATAAATCTTTTCATTACTACTGAAGCTGCCAGTTTGATAAATTTCAAATAAGTATTAAACAGCAAGCACAAACTATGCAAAAGCGGCAGCCTTTCATTCATTCCTTTAAGTGGACTATATTAGTGGAGTAATGTGGGAATAGTGAATGGTGATTTTGAACATCATTGATTTTTTCTGATCTTTACTTGCAACATTTTCAGTGGCAAAAATGAAAAATGTCTGGATGGGTCCCAACAACTACCTTACAATATGATACAAATTTTCATGATGATGATGCATATCATTATTGGATCACAAGTGAAGCTGTGGCAAATGCCCAAGAAAGACCCAGCATGTCCACCAGAACCATGAATCTCTATCCAGTGATGAATTTTATACAAAAAATATTATTAATAATTTTCCATAATTTAAATAGTGGAAATCATGTAAAATACAAATATTAGACAAAAATCTTAAATCAAATAAATTATAATAAATAATAGTTTCTATATCATTTTATTTTAGTTAACATTCAATTTAATTAAAAGGTAAAATATGTAAGATTTTTGTAATAAAATATTCAAAAACCACTTGCACAGTGTGATATATTTCATGCAGTTGTGTACTTATATTATCCCAAAAGTTCCCAAGGATGAAAATCCAGAGAAATTCCAGTTTTAAATAATGGCTCGTCCCTTGTCTGTCGCATATCATTTATGTAATACCCGCGCTATCCTCGGTTTACGCTTTTAGAAACCATAGAAATATTTAAATAGATTCCCCAATAGCGGCCATTTCAACGGGCCGCTATATATGTAAAGCCGCTAATGAGGATTATGTGTATATATATGATACAATATCTCGCTAGCCGCTGTTGTGTCGTTCAGTCATCATGGTTCACGATTATTGATTGCGAGTACAGAAAATAATATATACCAAAGCAAATATATATTATTTATTGTACACAAACATTTATATTGCATTTTGTTTGTACTTCAGTAACGCTTTTTATCAAGTCTAGTGATCAAGTCTATGGTAGTCAAATTAAATACAGTATGTGTTGCCCAAAAATATTTAGCCATTAGCCTACTTGCAAATACTGTGGGTTTGTTCAAATGTACTTTTAGTACGATTGTTTTTAGTGTAAAACTGCGCAGCATTAACCCACCAAATCAGTAACAGGCTAATATAGCATTACATTTCACGTTCCTTGCAGCTAATTCATTACGATGACATAAAATAGTGTGATCAAACGTTCAGGTAATACAAAAACTAATTTATTAGCTGATATATAATTGATATGATTCGTTAATTCCACACATTTCTCTCTGCATGGTGAAAACGACAATCGCCCATCGTTCCACTCTCCTTCACAGCGTCATCAAGCTTCGCCTTTGTTATTGTTTTGAAAATGCGAATAAAATACAGATTGTACCTTTAATGTAAATGTTTTTTTTAACGTTTTTTTTAAGTTAATGATAACAATGTTACTAAAAGGTGCTGGCTACTGTACAGTCTGAATCTGAATTAGTACTGGCTACAGATAAAGCCTTAATAGTTGGTGATTTTAATATCCATGTAGATAATGAAATAGACGCATTGGGATTGGCATTTACAGACACTCTAAACTCTATTGGTGTTAGACAACACGTGTTAGGACCCACTCATTGTCGTAATCATACTTCAGATTTAATATTGTCACATGATGGAATCAATGTTGATGGCTTGAAACTCTGCAATCTTAGATCATTATCTAGTCTTGTGTATACTACATTTATCCAAGGATGTGAAATCAACTCCTTGTAACAAATATGGTAGAACTATCACTTCTACCACTAAAGATTGCTTTATAAATAATCTTCCTGATCAGTTTCTAGTCCTTGACATCCCAGATAGCTTAGAAGAACTCAATGTCACAACAGAAACTACTGACTCCTTCTTAAAGAAGATCAAGGAAAACAGTCAGATGCCGTGGTATAACAAACACACTCGCATCCTCAAGGGAACAGCCTGAAAATAAAATGGAGCACAGCTCTAAGAAAACAAAACTAGAGGTATTTCGCATTTCGTGGAAGGACAGTGTCACTGCATACAGAAAGGCCTAAACAAAAAACTGCTAGATCTGGGTTAGTACATTTACAAACAGAACACCAGTAATTACTTTATGAATGTCTTTACTTGCAAGTTTTATACTATCAGATGAGAAAATTATAACCATGCAACCATCTACTACAGTATCGCATCAGAGGCTGTGCTATAGACCCCCTGAGGAAAAATTCCATTATAGCTTTGCTATAGAAGAGGAAAAATTTTCTAAACTGGTTAAAGCATCAAAATCAACATGTACAGTATTGTTAGACCCTATACCGACTAAGCTACTGATAGAGCTGCTTCCAGAAGTCATAGACACTCTTCTAATATTATTAATCAATCACTGTCATTAGGATACGTACACAAAGCTTTTAAGCTGGCTGTTATTAAATCTCTTATTAAAAAATGCAACTTGATCCTAGAGAACTAGCCTAGTTAATTACAGACTTATCTCGAATCTCCCTTTTCTGTCAAAAATACTAGAAAAAGCAGTGTCTTCACAACTATGTTTCTTTTTAGAAAGAAATGGAATCTGCAATGATTTCCAGTCAGTATTTAGACCATTTCATAGTACTAAAGGTGCGCTCAGAGTTACAAATTATTTGCTCTTATCGTATGATCGTGGTTGTATCTCTGTATTAGTGTTACTGGGTATTAGTCCTGCATTTGATACTATCAACCACAAAATCCTTTTAAATAGACTCAAATTAAATTGGCATTAGTGGAATTGCATTGACATGGTTCAAATCATACTTATCTGACCGTTATCAATTTGTAGCAGTAAATGAAGAGGTGTCATATCGATCACAAGTTCAGTATGGAGTACAGCAAGGCTCAGTACTAGGGCCGTTGCTTTTCATCCTGCACATGCTACCCTTGGGAGATATCATTAGGAAGCATGGCATTAGTTTTCACTGTTACACTGATGATACTCATCTCTATATTTCTTGCGCCCTGACGAAACAAACCAATTCACAAAATTTACGGAATGCATGCTTGATATAAAAATTTAGATTTCCTACTAATTATTGAACAAAAAACCTCTGCACGCATTAACCCAGAATACTGTCTAACACTTGATGGCTGCTCTGTCAAATCGTTGTCGGCAGTTAGGAACCTGGATGTGCTCTTTACTGCCACTTTTTTCATTTGAAAACCACATTTTTCCATCTTAAAAATAAATCTAAACTATGACATATGCTGTCAATGACAAATGCAGAACAGTTAGTTCATGCCTTCATGACCTCAGGGCTATATTACTGTAATGCTCTACTGGGTGGTTGCCCTGCACGCATAATAAACAAACTACAGTTGGTCCAAAACGCAACAGCTAGAGTTCTTACTAGAACCAGGAACAATCGCCATATTAGCCCGGTTTTGTCAACAATAAAGGTAAATAAAAGTGACTTGACAATGAAGTACTAAAATGTCTAAACAATTAAAGCTAAATGGAAATATAAAATAACAAAAACTAATAAAAATGACAAAAGCACAAAATTACTAAAAAATTGAAAAAAATTGAAGAAAAAAAAGGACATTTAAAAAAATTAAATACAAATAAATGGCAATTAAAAATATTAGCCAATACTATAAAACTATATAAATAATACAAAAGTAAAACTGGCTCAATCTCTTGACTCACCAAGGTCGTCCTCTCCCGAGTCTGCTTTAAAGATGTAAACTTTAATGACTTCCTGTCCGTCCTCATCTTTCTCCACCTCCTGGTCATCTATCGCCCCCTCTACCGTCACCTCCTCTCCGTCTCCCGACACCATCTTACCAGCGTCGTCCACTGCAGGAAGGAAGAAAGACCAACATTTTGAACAGATCATTAGTTTTATGACAGAAAAAATAATGAAAGGAAATTAGTCCAAAAAGATCTGATAGAAACAAACAAACAACTGACTGAAATGAACAGCAAATACACTCAGCTAAGCGAATTAACTAGTTAAAAATACAATAAATTAATTAGATAGAAACAAACAAACAAAAAACTGATTGAATAAAATGAACAACAACATATAAACTCAACTAAGCGAGAATGAAAGAAAGAAAGAGTGAATTACAGGAGATCATCGGGTAGTCTCCACAGCTGTCTGAGTCGTGTTATGAATGAATGAACGAACGAATGAATGAAAAAGAGTGAATTACAGGAGATCATCAGGTAGTCTCCACAGCTGTCTGAGTCGTGTTATGAATGAATGAAAGAAAGAAAGAAAGAAAGAAAGAAAAGAAAGAAAGAGAGTGAATTACAGGAGATCATTAGGTAGTCTCCACAGCTGAGTCGTTTTATGAATGAATGAAAGAAAGAAAGAAAGAAAGAAAGAAAGAAAGAAAGAGTGAATTACAGGAGATCATCAGGTAGTCTCCACAGCTGTCTTAGTCGTGTTATGAACGAATGAATGAAAAGAAAGAAAGAAAGAGAGTGAATTACAGGAGATCATCAGGTAGTCTCCACAGCTGAGTCGTTTTATGAATGAATGAAAGAAAGAAAGAAAGAAAGAAAGAAAGAAAGAAAGAAAGAGAGTGAATTACAGGAGATCATCAGGTAGTCTCCACAGCTGTCTTAGTCGTGTTATGAACGAATGAATGAAAGAAAGAAAGAAAGAAAGAAAGAAAGAAAGAAAGAAAGAAAGAGTGAATTACAGGAGATCATCAGGTAGTCTCCACAGCTGTCTTAGTCGTGTTATGAACGAATGAATGAAAAGAAAGAAAGAAAGAGAGTGAATTACAGGAGATCATCAGGTAGTCTCCACAGCTGAGTCGTTTTATGAATGAATGAAAGAAAGAAAGAAAGAAAGAATGAATGAAAGAAAGAAAGAGAGTGAATTACAGGAGATCATTAGGTAGTCTCCACAGCTGAGTCGTTTTATGAATGAATGAAAGAAAGAAAGAAAGAAAGAAAGAAAGAAAGAGTGAATTACAGGAGATCATCAGGTAGTCTCCACAGCTGTCTTAGTCGTGTTATGAACGAATGAATGAAAAGAAAGAAAGAAAGAGAGTGAATTACAGGAGATCATCAGGTAGTCTCCACAGCTGAGTCGTGTTATGAATGAATGAAAGAAAGAAAGAAAGAAAGAAAGAAAGAAAGAGTGAATTAAAGGAGATCATCAGGTAGTCTCCACAGCTGTCTGAGTCGTGTTATGAACGAATGAATGAATGAAAGAAAGAAAGAAAGAAAGTGAATTACAGGAGATCATCAGGTAGTCTCCACAGCTGAGTCGTGTTATGAACGAATGAATGAAAGAAAGAAAGAAAATTACAGGAGATCATCAGGTAGTCTCCACATCTGTCTGAGTCGTGTTATGAACGAATGAATGAAAGAAAGAAAGAGAGTGAATTACAGGAGATCATCAGGTAGTCTCCACAGCTGTCTTAGTCGTCTTATGAACGAATGAATGAAAGAAAGAAAGAGAGTGAATTACAGGAGATCATCAGGTAGTCTCCACAGCTGAGTCGTGTTATGAACGAATGAATGAAAGAAAGAAAGAGAGTGAATTACAGGAGATCATCAGGTAGTCTCCACAGCTGTCTGAGTCGTGTTCGGGGTCCAGGCCGTCCTGCTCTCTCCCCTCCGCCACCAAAACACCCTCAGTCATCTCTGCCATGGCAACACCATCCTCCTCTTCCTCCTCTCCCTCCAGTGACATCACACAGGTCTCCACGGCAACGCCCTCGTCATCATCGCAGTGCACATACTCGGCAACCACGTCCTCGACGGCGTCCTGGATGACGAGCTCGTCGGAGGAGAAGCCCTGAACCGACCCCCCCTCCCCCTCCACCTCAGACACCAGCACTGTCTCCTGCAGCTCCACCACATACTCCTCGTCTCCAGCACCTCCCTCGCCTGCAACACACACACACACACACACACACACACGCTCAGTGCCTGCCGAAACTGACTGAGTCAAAGAAGTTTGATCACTAAACCACAATTCATAATGACCAATTGAAACGGTTAACCACTGGTTACAAGATTTGTAAAAAAATAAAGAAGTAAATCACACACATATATACATATGTATAAATGTGTGTGAATATATATACATATGTATAAATGTGTGTGAATATATATATATATATATATAAAAATACACACACATTTATATATATAAAAAATATACACACATTTTTATAAATATATATCTAATAATGAATAATAATATTATATTATTACTACTACTACTACTACTACAATAATGTATATTATGTTTTAATTGTCATCTAATGTTTTTATTACTGTCAAAAAGCAGACATGAAACAGTTTATTTATATATATATATATATATATATATATATAACATATGTAATACACTATAAGCAAATTTATATTTCTAATTATATTATAAAAATATATTTTGGAATTTGATCACATTTTAATTAAATTGAATAAAAACATTTGATGACAATAATAATGTATATTTGTAATAATGATAATAAACAATATTATCATAATAATATTATCATAAAATATATATTATTGACCATTTTCTATCTGCTTGTCTACGTATACATGTATTATCCATAATCTATATTTTTATTATAATTATAAACAATAATTTAACTGTTTAAAAATATATAAATATTATAATTATGATGATATATTATAAAAACTATAGATTCATTTAATAATATTTATTGAAATATATTTTGTTGCGAGTTGTGGCATTTGATGTTTTTAATTTAAATAATTAAATATTATATTATATAAATATTACAAATACAAAAGTATATTTATAATTGTATATCTTTAACTATAAATATAATTTTTATTTAAATACATGACGAATATTTTTTATTATAATTATAGTTCATAATTATACAAAATTCTAGATTTTTCTTATTTATCCCATCATATTCATGTCACACATGCCATCGATATGCTAGTGTATATCTAAAAGTTTACAAATTGTTCTCATACAAATTTAAACTTAATTAATAATCTTTCTCTTCTGTGAACAAATGATCTCTAGAATGAGAATGATACAACATTAGCATTAAGCTATCATAACCTTAGAAAGGATAGACCAGACGTGTGTGTGTGTGTGTGTGTGTGTGTGTGTGTGTGTGTGTGTTTATTACCTGAGCCATGCAGTATAATCTTCGGCTCCTGGGAGCGGAGAGCAAGCCTTGTCACCTCCTCATCCATTGTCTTTATTCTTCATTGGCCACGGCACAACTAACACAACAAGCAACACATACAATTAATAATTTATTGCCAAACACAAAATGACCAGCTATATTTACATATATGAAGAAATTAGTCAATACAGAATGAAGCCAACATAGCATTGCTTTCTGGACAAGTGAATCATAACAATGTGAAAGGCATCAAGAACTAGTTGTCATATAGTAAACATACAATAGGTTTGAAATGGATGTACACTTGAATGGACACACAGACAGACATGCATGCATTAAGATAGACAGATGCATATGGAGGGAGAAAGACAGGCAGACTTACGAATATGACTAATAAATATGAGCAGGTTATTGACGGACATGCATGTCCCTTAAAATTGCAAATGACTGCGACAAGATGAGTGACTGGAAATGAATGCAACACAAATATGAGCACCAATAAATGGTTGTGCATTAGGTTTGTTATATAAAATGATGAAATGTATTATAAATACAACGCAAAAGCTTTATCCATGAGAGGAGACACGTGAAGCTTCATGCAATTTGAGAAGAATATATGTACCAGCCATAGACTAAAAAAAAAAAAAAAAAATAGGTAGCAGCGCGCGCCGAAGCTTCCCACCCCCCGCGCGCGGAGAAAAGCAGTGAAGGCTTCCTCGTATTTCAGCTCCTGAAACCGGACATAAACATGGCGCCTTGTTGTGGCCATAATTTTCCCCCTTCCACTGAAATCAAAACCCCGCCATTTTGAGCCATAATACACCGCGCGTTTAATTCTCACGCATACATATTACACATTATGCGAGAACGCGCTCTCAGCTTTGAAACAAAGGGGCGTTTAGTGTCGCGCGCCTGTGCGTGCATGCAAGAGCATTTAAAAACAATAACCCTCCCCCAGTGAACAAGGCCTGAGTGCGGCCTGCGGAAGGCCCGGGGCCCGGCGGCCAATCCGAGGCCTCGCGTCTACAGCAACATAATGCAACAAAAACGTGCAATTTCAGTACATAAATCCAGCATGCGCGTGCAACGAGCTTGTGGGATAAAACTCGCGCGGTCTGATTCACCAGTACATGCGCGCTTACCATAGATCAACGCACGGGGCGGCCTCCAGATTTTCCCCGGGCAGGCAGGCCGACGGATTCCCCCAGACTCGGGCAGGGTTGGATCGGGAGTTAGCGGGCGTTGGGCGGGCCGCGGAGTGCGCATGGAGGGCGGAGCTCCACTCACACACACAAGCTTCAGCCCGCAGCTTCTCCACAGCGCGCGATCCGCCGTCAACGCGACACGTCACTGCGCAGAGTCGCAGGAAAACGCGGAAGGCCGATGAACAACCGTTTACCCAGCGAACGCGAAGCTAACAGCGACAATTTCTCATGCGAAGTGCATAAGCATGTTTTAAACTGACTGTTTAACCTTTACTGACCGACGAATCCACGCTAAAAATGTATGTATCCATTGTTGGCCCTTAAAAGTGCCCACTGGGTGGGTCATCCCATGCACTGCGTTTTCATGCCCACTGGGACCCAGGAAGTCTCAGTTTTAGAGCACATTCTTCAGACCTTTTCAGAGACACCAAATGTTTGGAAATTTCACCATAACAACTCCTCCTCGTTGGTCATTAATAATGACTGATATTAATTTAGTAATCAAATTTAGCACGCTTTTTGAAATCTTTTATTTTGTAATTATTATTTAAAATCGGACAAATTTTCTAATTGTTTGTCATCAATCAACATCTCATGAATATGTTATGGGGTTTCTAAACAATATTACTTTCTGTTACAAAACAGGGCATTGATTTGATACATGTCCACTGGAGAAGACATTAGGACTTAAATCTTTTTTTTAGGCATTTTGGGAGACACAAGAAGTGAATTGTGAAAGAAAAAAAATGTATATCAATATGCCTATAAAATATTAGTATTATTATGAAAATGTTGCAAATTATTACTCCCATACTTATTTTTTCATTACAAGTTGCCCCAAGAACACATTCATATTCAGATTAGAGACAGTGTATATTGTATTGAACGGCACTACCCATTTATGGCCATTTTACACACACATAATCACAGTAAAAGTAAATAAGCAAAATGGTATATCGATTCTTTCGATTACACCTTTCATTACTTAGTTGAGAATCATCTTTCTACAAAGCTTGGTAAAAAAAATTCTGAAACCTAAGAAACCAGAACTGCAAATAGCCTATACTAAGTAATCATAATTACAATTAACATTTTAATTGCCAATTCAAATTCTCAGAACTAGTGCAAAGTGCCTGTGCAAAATCAGTTTTTGTGTGTGTTTTTAGTAATTGTTGGTTTGGTGTGTTTGAGTGCTCATTATTACAATCACACAGCAAAAGTTCAGAGACATTTTTATTTGTGCATGGTAGAACGCAAAAACTGATACTGATATAATGACAATAAATATGGAAAATTGAACTACACGATTGAGCTCGCACACGGGGAACTCAGTTTATGAATACGCTACTACAAATGATGGCCGTGAATAAAATATAATATTCAGAAGTAAACAGTGTCTGACTTAATGTCCAGCTGACAGTGTTTATGTCAGAATGTTTATTTTTAAACCACAACCTTCTAAGTGCTTCTTTTACCGATATATTTAACGATATATTTTGCATTTCTAATACAAACAACAGAAAACTTGGCACTGCTCTTCCTCGTGCCCGTAGCAAGACTCCTGTCAAGTCTGAAACCCATCGGACTAACGGTTCGAGAGATATGCGAATAACAGACACACAGACAGACGTTCCTGTAATTTATAGATAGATAACACCTGTCAAGTGAAGACATTTGTATTTTTATGCATTATCAAATTAAATAAAATAAAAAATGTAAAACTATATAGACAAACAAAAAAAGGCAAAAACAACAAAATTACTTAAAGGGGTGGTAAAATGCACTTTTCACAAGATGTAAAATAAATCTCTGATGTCCCCAGAGTGTGTGTGTGTGACGTTTTAGCACAAAATACCCCACAGATATTTTTATATAGCATGTTAAAGTTGTCACTTTTTGAGGGTTAGCAAAAACGCTTCAACGGTTCGAGAGATATGCGAATAACAGACACACAGACAGACGTTCCAGTAATTTATAGATGGACTAGTGCACCAGTTTGTAGTATATACTTAAACCAAGGCATCTTCTAGATGAGAGGTGTTTGGACAGCCTCTATATCCAGTTGCTTTGACCAGTTGCACAGTTTCTCAGCCTCTTCCTCCCATTCAGACTCCGATGAGTTTACGTCATAGTCTTCAGTCTCAACTAACGGTAGAACTATCTTGATGCCCAATTTCTCAGTTTTCCCGTTCTGCTTCTTCATGTCATGGTTATTAATGCTTTCCATATGTTCATCTAACACCTGGAAAAGAGAGCAACTCAGGTTTGGTCCCACAGAAAATACTAAAATCATCTGTCATGACAACTCTCAGAGTGCTTTGCTTGATAATGGATCTAGTGTGTAATGCAATTATATCCGAAGCAACTGTAATACTGTAAAAATTAAGAGTAATCCCTTACATTACTTTTTCAAGGTGTGATTTCAAGGTTTTTCAAAAGTGATTAAATTGCAGTAATTAATGACTTAGTAATGTATTAAACCCAACACTGGTGCAGTTTTGGGAGTGTAAAGCACTTGTGCTGTAGGCCTAGATGTTGTTTCTGTTGTTGTGTTATTCGCTGAGGAATTCATTGTGAAGTTTACTTGCGATTTCTGACTGAAAATGGTTTCTATTATTTCAGTGTACAGTTGTTGGCATTGAAAGTGATGGGGTCCCTTATATGTTTAGACAAATGTAAAAATGATATCTCACTCTTTGAGTCTCTGTGAGGCCGTAGAGGCGTCTCTTGTGATCTGCAGTGTGTTGAGCGCGAGCAGAGCGTCGTGTCGAGGACAGAAAACCTCTGGACACATCAAAATAATGTTTAAAGACGTAAAAGCATACCGAATTGAGAAATATTGCTCTTTAAATGTGACATTTGGTTTGTTTGGGGTCTGAGAGTTGTTAGAGACTAATGCAAGATGAAACTGAATACACTACCAGTCAAACGTTTTGGATCTGTACGTTTTTTAAAAGGTCTCTTCTGCTCACCAAGGCTGCATTTAAAATAACTGTTTTCTATTTTAATACGCTTTAAAATGTCATTTATTCCAGTGATCAAAGCTGTATTTACAGCATCATTACTCCAGTCTTCAGTGTCACATGATCCTTCAGAAATCACTCTAATATGATGATTTAATGCTCAAGAAACATTTAAAATTATTATCAATGGTGAAAAAAGTTGTGTACATTATTTAAAATTTGATGAAAATTTGATTTGATGAATAGGAAGTTCAAAAGAACAGCATTTATCTGAAATAGAATATTTTGTAACATTAAACTCTACCATTCAAAAGTGTGGGGTCAGTAAGATTTTTTTTTGGGGGGGGGGGGACAAAATAAATCAATACTTTTATTCATCAAGGATGAATTAAATTGATCAAAAGTGACAGTAAAGACATTTATGATGTTACAAAAGAGTATAATTTAAATAAATGCTGTTCTTCTTTCTATTCATCAAAGAATCCTGAAAAAAAAAACTTTTAAACATTGATCATAATAATGAATGTTTCTTGAGCATCAGATCATCATATTATCCTGATTTCTGAAGGATCATGTGACACTGAAGACTGGAGTAATGATGCTGAAAATACAGCTTTTATCACAGGAATAAATTATATTTTAAAGTATATTAAAATAGAAAACAGTCATTTTAAATTGTCATAATATTTTGAAATATTACTGATTGTTTGTTTTTGTTTTTTATCAAATAAATGCAGCCTTAGTGAGCAAAAGAGACTTCTTTTAAAAACATAAAAACATCGTACCGATCCTCAACTCTTGAACGGTGCCGGTGCGAGAGCTGCTGTCCGGCAAAACCAGGTCTTAACGGCAGGACCGTTCTGAGTCTGCCTGCACAAAAACCTCTGGTTCCAGGCTTTCCCCCCTGTCTGAGAGTAACGTCCCGGGACAGCACCTTCAGAGACAGGAACCGCCATCCGTTCTCTCTGCCCCCGAGACGAGCCGGAAGCTCATCCAGAAGGCTGGAATACTGATGGGAGGGAAGGATGAACACAAATGCATGACCACTTCACAGAAATGAGTTGTGAAATCGTCTTAAGGGTGTTTTTCCTCCACCTGCATAAAGTCTCTCATGCAAATCACGTCTTGTGGTTCAACAGCGGCTTTGTGAATCTCGTTCACTGAAATGAGATCCATAAATACTCGATTTCCCATCATTCTGCAGGAGTCTGCTGTGGCCTGTTGATGTAGACACACGTAATAATGTGCAATAATTCAAATGCATGTTTTAATCCATTTTGCTCTCATAGAAAACTATGGGAGCCCATTTCCACCATAACGGAAAAAAATATGCTCTGGTAAGTCTTATAATTATGACATAATGTCAAAATTATAGCATACAAATTCATAATTATGAGATTTAGACTAAAAAGTCACAATTATGATATAAAATTCGAACTTTTTTATTTTAAACTCATTATTTTGCATTTTTAATCTCATTATCCTGATTTTGTCAATTTTGATTTGTCATAATTATGACTTTTTATGTCATAA
>CM060620.1:45329966-45437466 GCA_030578275.1 Meda fulgida
AAAAAAAAAAAGTTTAATTAAAATGACATAACACTCAAAGAGTAAAATGATGCATTAAGGTTATGAGTGAAAACGTGCTTAATTGTCATAAAAATAATGTCAAAATGCAACAAATCGTCAAAAAACTAAAATAGTCTTTTACAGTAAACTTGCACTCTATAACCTTTTTTACTTTGACCATTTAAGTTGGTGACATGCTCAGAAATGAAGGGTGACCGTTAACAATATTATATGTTACTTTGTAACTCTTTGAATGTTTAGCAGTCGATGACGTGACGCACTGAACGTTCTAATCTCACTGGTGTGATCGTGCTTCAAAGGCTTCATTGTTAAATGTAAAGATGTTGGTTTTAAATCCATTTGGCTCAAAAAAAAAAACCCGGTTTGAACGGGCATGACTTACAGCCGAGCGGAGAGTATCGATCAGGAGTCTGAAGAGCCGTCTGTCCCTGGACGATCTCCAGTATGACTGAATTCTTCTGGCACAATTCTCATAACTCTCCAGTCTAAATGCAAAAGGATTATTATGCGTTTTAGAATCGATGTTCTCAGATAGTATTAGGCATTTGTGAAGTTTATAAAGTATCAAATGCCACTCACCTCCCCTCCATAACAATCAACTCAACAGTTGTTTACGACTCACAGTAAAACTGGCTCTGGTGTTTGTTGTCAGACCAGTGCACTTGCCTGTAGTGGTTGCTAGGAAACCAGAGTTTTAGCAAAGAGATCAAATGTACATTTCCAGTGTGAAAACTTTCCTAATCATAAAAACAAAATAATATATAATAAATATAGGCGCAAATCGTGTATGGAAATTATTAAAACATCCGATTAGTCAAATTATTTGTATTGCAATACACTTCATGAACACTAGATGGCGGGAAACGCTGTGAATGACAAATACAGCATGTGCGTATATGAAGACTATGATATAAAGTCTTTAGCTTTAATAATTATTAAGCTTTAATCATTTAATCATATTATTAATATAAGAATTATTCATCTTTAGTCATTTTACGTCGGAAACACATTTTTATTCCTCCTTAACTTACTTATTTCTACTAACACTAATTAACTATGCTTTTATCTATGCGTTTTTAATTCTGTTGTATTCAAAGAAATAAAATAAAATAAATAAAACCTGAACTGAAGACAAACTTAATGTCTTGCACACCGACAAATAGTTTTCCACATACTTGATCATTATCAACTTTTTTTATTCAAGACACAAAGGTCCATAGAGACAACACAGTACAGATATAAATGTAAAAACAATACAAAACAATTAAGAATGATGCGGATGAGGCATCATTTATAGAACATATACAGGCATTAATCACCTCTACACAAATATTGCATAAATTAAGTGCCGTCAAATAAATTAATATCTAACATAAAAGTTTGTTTATATTATATGTGTGTAAATATATATAATATATAATCGAGTTCAGTTGTCAAAACACATATATACATATAGGCCTACACACACACACACAAACACATAATATACGCAAACACATATTATATAAACACAAACTTGTATGTTGGATGTGATTAATCAATTTGACAGCACTAAAATAAATAGCCTACATACATAAATAAAAAATATTTGTAATTTTCGCAATGTTTTATGCCTTGGTGCTGTTGAAGTATCTCTTGATATTTATGTCAAGAATGAGGTGAAGCTGTGAGTGTAGTTACACGTTATGACCTGCGGGCGGCGCTGTGCGCGCGAGAGACTGATCGCGGCCGCTCAATGGAGCAGCAGAAGAAGAAGACGGGAACATGTACAAGGTGAGAATGAAAAACTTCAGCTGATTCTTCAGTGCGTGTTCGTGACTAACACACTCATAATGCGTGTAATCCTGCGCTAGTCTTAAAATCACATGTACTATCAGTTCAGTTCATTATAAAGATGATCATTTGGTTTTTTTAGCTTTAAAGAGACATTTTGAGGACAGGAAATACAAGGACACCGCTATTTAAAAAAAAAAACTTTTACTTTTAAATAAAGATATTATTCTATCAACTACTTCAGGATGCTGTAGTTCTGTGGAGTGGGTTTATTGCATAAAAGCTCTTAGTTCGCGTAGTGTTAGATCATCATACCGGTAATAAGTTCAACTCAGTGAGCTTCGGGACTTGTGTTTCTGAAATTGGACACTAGATGGTAATAAAACACCGTTAAATCATAATAAGATATTTTGTACAGTCCTAATAGAACGTCATCATACCCTGTGAAAACCTGACCTTTTGTCATATCACACCCTGTAAAATAAAAATAAAGTCTGATGTTTTTTACCGGTATACACATTATAACCCTCATCATCAAAGTAAAAATAACATTCTTAAAATTTTCTGGAGGATTATTACAAATTAAAGGAATAGTTCTCTTAAAAATGAAAATGTTGTCATTTACTCACCCTCAAGTGGTTTTAAACCTGTATGAGTATTTCTTCTGGTAACCAAACAATTGTTGGACCCCATTGACTTCACTAGTATTGAAGGCAATGGGGTCCATCAACTGTCTGGTTATCAACATTCTTCAAAATATCTTCCTTTGTATTCAGCAGAAGAAAGACACTTGAAGGTGAGTAAAGATGACAGAATTTTCATTTTTGGGTGAACTATCCCTTTAACTTTATACTTCCCTGGTGAAAAAAAAAAGTGTATACTTGCAGCTAGACTAATTATCAGTATACTTCAAGTGTGTTAATGATTAATTAACTTGAAGAGTGCTTTTTTGAAACAACTAATTTTGTACTTTTTTTGTAATTTTGTAAAATATTTCAGTTTTAATTAAATTGTTGTAAAGCATAACTTTAAGTGTATTTAGTGTGCTAAATTGGACCAACTTCAAGTATACTTTGTATACTTTAAGTATAGTGTATGGACTAATTACATGCTTGATTAATGATATTAAAGTGTACTTTATTTGTGTTACAAGTACATTTACAAATTCATTACAAGTGTCTTTGAAGCATAAGCAATATACCATAAGTGTATTTATATATATTTGTTTTTTTTTTTAAAAATATATAGTTTCGGCGTTTTCGCCTTTTATTAAAATAGGACAGTAGCTAGACGTATTAATGAAGTGGCGGCTCACTTGCCCACGAGCCTATCGTGGGGTGATATATTTGAGTAAAATGTATTATTAGACAAAAACTTATTAAAAAAAAAGCTATACTTTGTACAAAATACTATAATATAATGCAATTTTGAAAGTATACTTTCAATGCATTGTTACAATGATCATTTCCAGCACACAGTTACAATATACCTAAAATATTTTTTTAATAAAGTGCAAATAAATACTTCAAGTATATTTTTCTAAAATATATTTTTTAGAAAATATAACTAAAGTACAATTATTTTAAAGTGTGTTAAAAGTTATATTGTGAAAATAGGTAAAAGCATGATACTAATATACTTTTATTATATTTAAAGAAAGTACATTGCAAATATACTAACAAAAATTGTACTATCGAAAAATACATACATTTCAAATACAAAAAAAATATATACTTTTTTTTCCACGAGGGTTAACATGCATCAATTGCAATAGTATTAATTTCTCATGTACATCATGTGTTTGCGAAGGGGAAATAGAAGTGAATATCAGTCCAGTGAAAATCAAGAGACTGTGTGTCTTCAACCCTCGTCCGTATTTGAAATGATGGTGTTTCAGACACTTCAGGGACCTTGAATGTCCTTAAAACAACTGTGTTTGAGTAAATGTGTCCGTATGATATTCCTGCTTAAACAAGAAACATTCTGCATGTGTTGACAGTGAGTACAACCTGGACTGTCTGTAGATAAAGAAGCCGTTGTGAAGTTCTGCGATTTATGGATCAGGAACTTCATTCATGCTCTGTGTTTTGTCCCGATAGGTTGGAGGAGTAGCAGGAGTCTCAGGAACTCTGGGATTGATCTCAGCTTCTGTTCTGGCCGCCGCCGATGACAAACCCAGCACAACTCTGAGTGTAGATGAGGTACTTTTATAGACTTCACAGGGTCACATTTTAACCCTAAACTTAACTGAGAAAAAAAAAAGGTTTTTACATATAGAAAAGGAAGCTAGAATTTTTGTGTTTTCGTGACCATTAAGATAAAAATATTTATTTAATTCATGCTGATTTATTAAAATAAAAAAAGCATTGTATTGCAGTATTTTTTATACTCCATTATAATAATGGGAAAAAAAATAAATTAGAAGCCGGGATGCATTACGGTAATGAGAATTTGAGGTGTTTTGGAATGACAATGTCAAAATATAACAACAAAGAAATATTAATATGCAAAATATAATTTCATATTTTCAACTTTGACTTGCACTTGACTTTTTTTTTTACATAAGGTAAAGGAAGCCAACATTTTTGGATTTTGATGAAAAGAGATATTTGAACATCATAGCGTCTTAATTCATGCTGATTTCAATAAATAAAAGATTATATTCTGGTATTTTCTACTTCATTGCAGTAATGAGAATCTAATGAGAATCACCATTGAGAATAATGATGACAAAAAACTCCAATAAAAAGTCCGGATTTATACTGTAATAAGAGGAAATGTGCTTAATTGTCATGAAAATAATGTCAAAATACAACAAAACAAAAAATGAATAGTCAAAGTAGGCATAGTTTTTTCATGCAATATAAAATTTCAGATTTTTTTATTTAACTTTAGGGTGAAATTTGACCCGAATATGTTCAACAGTACCAGAATGATCTGTCCTCCTAATCTGTATTACAAACAAGACTTTAACATTCAACTCAAATGTAAAATGTCGGGATGCAAAATGTCAATTACACTACCAAAAAAAAGTTTAATTAAAATGACATAACACTCAAAGAGTAAAATGATGCATTAAGGTTATGAGTGAAAATGTGCTTAATTGTCATAAAAATAATGTCAAAATGCAACAAATCGTCAAAAAAACTAAAATAGTCCTGAGTTTCATAGCTAATTTCTTTGTTTTTCCTTTGACTTCTTGGTGAAATTTGACCCAGAGGTTCATCAGAACCCGAATGATCAGCATTACAAACCAGAGTTTAATGTAACAGAAATGATGGTGATTGTAACAAACAGGTCAAACTCATAAAAGTTATAATTTTGATGATTATGGCTTACAGCTTATGAAAACCCAAAATTCAAAATCTCAGAAAATTTGAATATTACATGAAAATCCCCAAAAAAAAAAAATATTTTTTATAAAATACAGAAATGTCAGCCCTCTGAAAAGTATAATCATGCATATGTATATAGTTATATACACTAAATATATTAGTTTCACCTTTTAATTTGAACTTCTAAAATATACAAACTTTTGCACGATATTCTAGTTTGCGAGTTTCACCTGTACACGTTGCTTTGGCAGCTGTCTCTCTACACGACGGCGGCGCAGAAGATCCAGCATGTGGAGCCGCAGACCGGGCCGGTGGAAGAGGCCGTTTCCACACTGAGAAAACTAGCAGAACCTTATGTCACCTGGTGCCAGGTACACACACACACACACACACACACCTGCGTCACACACTCTCAGCCCTATAGCTCTACAACAGCAGAGGGAGTTTATCTTCTGTACTGGCCAACACATGTTTATTATTAAAACAGATTGCACTTGTGTATTTCTGCATTATACTTGCAGCATGTTGGCTAATCTGCTCTGCATGGCTTTTCTATCGCTCCATCTCTTCATTTCATGACAGAATATCTTCCTAATAATTATCTACAACACCAGAAATGCTTTACAATCACGTACAACACTCACTAGAATAATTCAATCATTTACAACAGCTGGAAAGCACCAATCAGCCAGGAGATCTTACACAATCAAGTCCACATCATATATAATAGTATTTAGTTTTTTATTTGGGGATGAAATATTTTTTTCCCATAAAAAAGTAATGTCATAATGCAAAATTATTAGTAATATTATCATTAATCTGAATGGTTCTAAAACTGGATGTTGTATTTTTCTATTCCTGCTTTTGATTTTAGGATGAAATGAGATTCAAACATGTTTAACTCAACTAAAATAATCTATTTCACTCATACTGGATAATACTATTAGTAGAAAAAGAAATCTATAAATATCTAAAAATCTAATTGACTAGTACCTCTGTCTTGCCTAATTGATTTGATATTTCTAAACACTCGAAATTCACTTTTTTTTTTTTTAGTGTCTGAATTGTGAATTAGAGCTGCATTCTATAAAATTGTGCATTTGAAAGCTTTTAGTTTATTAGGGATAGAAAAAAAATACTTCCCCCACAGTGTTTTGAATGTGATATTACAGACCCCAGACCTTGAAGGAATGTCTTAGGGTCAAAGGTTAAGCTCCTGTGACCTTCTGTCAATTACTACAGAGAAGAAGAATAATAATCCCTCAGTCTGTAAAAACAAGCAATAATCATGTGTACAGTAATGCACATACAATAAACCAATAACTTTCATCTGGTACATACAAGGGTACAGGAAAGGAACTGTTTACAAGGAGAACGTGTTTGTTTTTACAAAATTAAATAGAAAGTTCAGATTATTTTCTATGCTAATCAACATCATGTCTCAGATGTTTTCAGTAGAGCTGAACATTACTCGAGTCGTCAGAGATGTTTCAATAGTTTCTGAATGTTTAGAGATAAAATATGGAATGCAGCTCTTTCCTATAATCTGTGATTTTACATTTATAATCTTTTGAATGATTTGGTTCCTCTTCATTGCGGTTCTGATTTTCCTGGTTTCTGGTGATCTGATCCAGCAAACGGCCAGCTCAGCCAAACACACAGTCCAGGTACCCATGAGCACTTGCACACGCCATCACTCACGCAGATCTGGATGTGTTCGGAGTGGCTTTACAGCATAGAAAATAACTTTCAGAGGATTCTGATGAGGTTATGTGACAAGAATGGAGTGTAATACTGATGGAAGTGTTCTCACAGACTACAGTAGTCAACACTTGAAGTGGATCAATCCTTTCATCAAAGTTATACATGAATTTTGAACAACACCCGTTCTTGTCTTAGGACAACTTTGATGAACTTTTTTGATCCACTTCAAATGTTGACCACTGTATTATTAGAAATAGTTGGCAGTATTCAGTGTACACTGTTCAGTAAACTGCTTCATTTCCGAACATGTAGCCATTGTGTTTGCTTGTGCAACGGACAGATGTGTTCAGAGACCCACAGAAAGAAAATACCAAAGTCTATTGCATCAACAACGGCTGTTTTTAAACCTCTCGCTTTTGCACTTGTTCAGACGAAGCCTCGTTCAGTCAGCGCTGCGCCTCGGGATACTCCCAAATCATGCTTTTACAACATTTTCAAATGTTCATTTTCAGCATAAAATATGCCATGTTAATCAATCAACTAGTGATATATAAATACAAACTGTATTATATAAAGCTTTTAGACTGATTAAGCGTATGTCTATTCTTTTGAGCTCTTTATGAACATAGCAATTATTTAAATTTAGTTGATACACATGCATTTATACAGTCCGATATTTTATTTCAGCTACCTTCTCAAACTCAAACTTATTCCTGCCTTGCAAATGTGTTTATGTACATGCAATATGAAATATAACACAGATAACATTAAATAAATATTTTTATCAGGTTAAATGTTGATTATTAGCCGCTCCAACCCCTTTATCTAAACCTCTCTACTTAACCATCACATCCACCATGTTTGTAGTTTAACACTTTTGTTGTTCTGAACCGAATCCTCCAAAACGCAATGGTTTGTGGGCAATATTAGCCATTAGAGTGAGCACCCATCCGCACTTCGAAAATCTACCATACAGAGACCATACGAGGACCTTTGGCACACTCTTTCAGCATACTATACTTTGGGACACACTTATTCTAATGTCACATATTGTTTAGGATGGATAGTGCGTTCACTGGGACGCATGGACTGAGTTGATGCAGAGCGCTGTAAACGGTTTAGATTTGTTCGACTCTGAAACTCAGAGTTTGTAGAACTCGCTTCATGCAACAGGCCTCTGATGGAAAACACTGCTATCAGCTGTGCAGGACATTCAGAAAGGACATCCTTTTACAGCTTTTTTGCTTTACAGTGTCCACTAACAGCACTAAGTGGAAAACGCATCATAATGATGAAATATAGCATGTCATCAGTCAGAGAACTGCAGACGCTGCACTTTACAGCAGCTGATACAGCGTTTGACTCAGTGCCAGTCTGCCCTCTCTATTCTACTCTACAGTTTTACCTGGCATAACACACTCGAGGAAAGGACACACTGACCCACATCTGAAAACGTTTCAGAACGCCTTGAAAATAAGTGAAATTCTGCTGAATTTGATTATGTCAGCATGCTGACCCCTGAGTTTGTGTGGGACTCTCTCTGTCTGACCAATCGTGTACAGCAGGACCCGTTTGAAAACAGTCATTGTTTTTGCAATCCCATTTGATATAGCCACAAGAAATCACACACTACAACTTGAAACATGCTATGTCTGAAGGTGCTACATTCATATTATTTGCTTAAAACAATGCAATTCGACAATATTTAATAAACAAGCACACAATTCAGTGTTATTTCAGTATGACACAGTATTATAGTTTTCATTAATTCATTTAAATTAATTAATATACAACCTTTAGTTTTCATTTTAATTTTGTGCTTTTGTCTTTAATCATTTGTATTTAGCTTTATTTATTTTATCTTTTTAGTTCTAGTAATTGTAGTATTTCAACTTAAACATGTTTCAGTAAGTTGCCAAAGCAACATTTCTAATTTCTTATTCTAATTTTAAACTTTAAATCTAAAATTTGTTTTATTTTTTCAGCTTTATTTCATTTAACTAAAATATATATTTTAATAGTTTTAGTGAACAATAACATTTGCACACATATGAATTTTAAGGAAATCTCCAAAGTCTTCTGTCTTTTTTTTCCATTTTGTTTAATTATTAATTATGTATTTAATAGTTGTCCTTAGTTAGCTCAAGTGCTTCACTTTTGCATATTCAAATCTATATCTATATTTTCTTATCTCTTAGAGCACATATAGTTAGCTCAAGTGCTTCACTTTTGCATATTCATATCTATATCTATATTCTCTTATCTCTTAGAGCACATATAGCAGACTATCTGATAGGATTTAGACTCTCGGTCATGCATTATGGGTTTATGGCTTCTGATAAAGATCTGTCCAGGAGGTACATTTAGCAAATATCAAAATATAACCTAGACATAACGTACAGTAATAAACCTTTTGGACTGTCATTGTCATATTTTAAAGCCTTTATGTATAATGCATTATAAAAGGTTTTCATAGATAAATGCAATGCATTAGAATATTTGCAAATTCCTTGTCACACCTGAAATTAGTTGTTTGTCATGCATATTAATACTTTCTAAAAAGGTGTAGCAATGAACAGATAAGTATTATATAATGTATTATAACTGTGGTTACAATTATTCATGAGATGATATAATGCATTATAAGGTGCATTACAAGGCATAATTAATGCATTCAAAATAATTGTATAATGCATTATACTGAATATAAAGGGTTTAAGTGAAGTGTTATCAACCATTCATCTTGCTTTGAGAAGAAAAAAAGCAGTACTTGCTGCTTTGGTTGAAAGTGAAAGTGGTCATGCTTTTCTCACGGTGTGGCACTTCATTTTCACAGTGATTCTAATAGAGTAAAAGTAACTAGTGCTCCTCATTTCTGGATTCTGTCGCAGTGTAAAGAGTAGCATTCTGTTTTTGCACTGAATCTCAGGGCGTCTACGGGACGGTGAGACCCAAGGTTGACGGCACTGTACAGTTTGGGCAGAGTAAGCAAACACTTTCCTACATGAACACAAAGAAATTTTTTTTTTTTTTTTTTTTACTTTTTCAATAAACTTGCATCAGTTAAGTGAATCTTTTGCCCTGTGTTTCAGACAGTTATGCCTACTTGAAGAACTCTCCGCCTGAGTTTTACCCCAGAGCCGGAATCATCGGCTTTGCCGGGATCCTGGGCCTTTTCCTTGGAAGAGGTAGTGAAAGTTGTATTGATGCATTTCTGCTTTTCATTAAAGAAACCAAAATCTGAACTGATCTAAAACATCTATTTGTGATCTTGCATCCGCTGATATTTCAAATATACAACCTTTCATAAGTTTGGGGGTCAGTACGATTTTTAATGATTTTTAATGAAAGAAGTCTCTTCTGCGGTTTATTTGATCAAAAAATACATTAGAAATCGTGAAATATTATTACAACTCACCATACCTGTTTGATATTTGAATGTATTTAAAAATTATAATTTATTCCTGTGATCAAAGCTGAATTTTCAGCATCATTACTCCAGTCTTCAGTGTCACATGATCCTACAGAAATCACTCTAATATGATGATTTGATGCTCAAGAAACATTTATGATTATTATCAATATTGAAAACAGTTGTGCTGCTTCATATTTTTGTGGAAACATGCATTTTGCTTTCAGAATTATTTGATAAACAGTAATGTCCTATTCATTTCTATCAAAATATATGAATAAAATCTGACTGACACTATATTTTGCACTTGAAGGCTCGAGACTGAAGAGACTGGTCTACCCTACTGGTCTAATGGCTGTGGGAGCTTCCATGTATTATCCACAAGAGGCAGTGACCATCGCAAAGGTAGGCGTGTCTCCAGTTCCTGTGTGCCGTCTATTTTTATTGGCTGTAGGGTTGTGAGATGTTATCACGCGGAACAGTGTTTTTGAGCGGACCTCAAATCAAGAGGAGGAGGAAAAGGGTGAGGCGAGGTTACGATCCGTAACTTTCCACCAAAACAGCAGCTGAAACACATTCCTAACAACTCCCAAGGACACAGGCTGAACCTCACGCTGGGATGTGCATCAACACTGCGTTTATTATCAGCCGTTTGTCTGTTTTGATAGTAACTGACATGGTCTTTGCATTGGAAAGTGGTGTGAACCTCTCTCGCTATCTCTCTCCGTCACACACGTCCTGCTGAATCCTTGTCAACACACATCACGAGCGAGCGCTTTCATGTTAGAATCTCTCTAAAGGGCCGTTTCGACGCTGCGTGTCCTCGTCCTGTCAGATGTGCTGATAGATACGTCCTGAACAACCAGCGGGGTCACTAGTTAAAAACATTAAACAGCCCAGAATAGGCCATTTCCCCCCGATGGCCCTCAGGTCACTTCATGTGCTCAAGGTTAGGCTGGATTATTGCATAGACCAGGTTGCTACACTACACCATCTGGGCCCATTGCACTTTCTTCATTGATGGCCATTCAAACGTAGCCTAGTATTCTGACTAGCACACTTTTTTAAAGTAACTTGAAGATATGTCATTCTCTGCAAAAACAGCGAAAATCTTACTTAGCAATTTTGACTTGTTTTCCCGCACAGATATCTAAACATTCTTAAATCAAGATAAATTTACTTGAGAAACAAAAACGACATCAGATATTTTAGTTTTCTGAAAAATGTATCAATTAAGTGAGTTTATGCTTTATAACTATATGGGGTCAGAAAAATTTATTTAATTGAAAGGGGGGAAAAAAAAGATTATTTTTCTGACCCCATTGGGGGTTTTTTCTCCCTCCGTTTTAAGCCAAAAACTATTTTATTAAATTTTCCAGAAAACAAGATGCAATATGTCATTTTAATTCTCTAGTTAACGCATATTGATTTAAGCAGGTTTAGATATTTGTACTAGAAAACAAGACCTAGATATATGTCGCATAAAAGTAACTTTTAGAAGTGAATGAAATACTGTGTTTGAGTGTAGAGATGTTGCAAGTAGTGTATATATATATATATATATATATATATATATACATATACACAGGTCCTTCTAAAAAAATTAGCATATTGTGATAAAGTTCATTATTTTCCATAATGTAATGATAAAATTAAACTTTCATATATTTTAGATTCATTGCACACCAACTGAAATATTTCAGGTGTTTTATTGTTTTAATACTGATGATTTTGGCATACAGCTCATGATAACCCAAAATTCCTGTCTCAAAAAATTAGCATATCATGAAAAGGTTCTCTAAACGAGTTATTAACCTAATCATCTGAATCAACTAATTAACTCTAAACACCTGCAAAAGATTCCTGAGGCTTTTAAAAACTCCCAGCCTGTTTCATTACTCAAAACCGCAATCATGGGTAAGACTGCCGACCTGACTGCTGTCCAGAAGGCCATCATTGACACCCTCAAGCAAGAGGGTAAGACACAGAAAGACATTTCTGAACAAATAGGCTGTTCCCAGAGTGCTGTATCAAGGCACCTCAGTGGGAAGTCTGTGGGAAGGAAAAAGTGTGGCAAAAAACGCTGCACAACGAGAAGAGGTGACCGGACCCTGAGGAAGATTGTGGAGAAGGACCGATTCCAGACCTTGGGGGACCTGCGGAAGCAGTGGACTGAGTCTGGAGTAGAAACATCCAGAGCCACCGTGCACAGGCGTGTGCAGGAAATGGGCTACAGGTGCCGCATTCCCCAGGTCAAGACACTTTTGAACCAGAAACAGCGGCAGAAGCGCCTGACCTGGGCTACAGAGAAGCAGCACTGGACTGTTGCTCAGTGGTTGCATGTCATTCGGAGATCAAGGTGCCAGAGTCTGGAGGAAGACTGGGGAGAAGGAAATGCCAAAATGCCTGAAGTCCAGTGTCAAGTACCCACAGTCAGTGATGGTCTGGGGTGTCATGTCAGCTGCTGGTGTTGGTCCACTGTGTTTTATCAAGGGCAGGGTCAATGCAGCAGCTATCAGGAGATTTTGGAGCACTTCATGCTTCCACCTGCTGAAAAGCTTTATGGAGATGACGATTTCATTTTTCAGCACGACCTGGCACCTGCTCACAGTGCCAAAACCACTGGTAAATGCGCACAGTAAAACCACAGTAATACTACTGACCATGGTATTACTGTGCTCAATTGGCCTGCCAACTCTCCTGACCTGAACCCCATAGAGAATCTGTGGGATATTGTGAAGAGAAAGTTGAGAGACGCAAGACCCAACACTCTGGATGAGCTTAAGGCCGCTCTCGAAGCATCCTGGGCCTCCAGAACACCTCAGCAGTGCCACAGGCTGATCGCCTCCATGCCACGCCGCACTGAAGCAGTCATTTCTGCAAAAGGATTCCCGACCAAGTATTGAGTGCATAACTGAACATAATTATTTGAAGGTTGACTTTTTTTTGTATTAAAAACGCTTCTTTTATTGGTCGGATGAAATATGCTAATTTTTTGAGACAGGAATTTGGGGTTTTCATGAGCTGTATGCCAAAATCATCAGTATTAAAACAATAAAAGACCTGAAATATTTCAGTTGGTGTGCAATGAATCTAAAATATATGAAAGTTTAATTTTTATCATTACATTATGGAAAATAATGAACTTTATCACAATATGCTAATTTTTTGAGAAGGACCTGTATATATATACATACACACATACCCAAACCTTGTAATGTATTATTGGCATTCTGAGTGAGTTTAATTCATACATTGAAAATCCTGTTTATTATATCATGCTGAAATACATCGAATTTTAAGCAGCAAGAAAACATATTTTGTGTGACGTTAAATAATATACAGGAGTCAACATCTGAAGTGGATCAAAACTTTTAAATCAAAGTTATACATGAATTTTGAACAATACCCCGTTCTTGTCTTAGGAAAATTTCGATTCACTTTTTTGATCCACTTCAAATGTTGACCACTGTACTATTTTTACCAGTAATGCATCACATTTAGACCAGTTTCCCAACAGCTTTGACCAGTTGAGTAACCCTCCAATAACATCAGGGCATTCAGCAGTTGAAACACACACTGAAAAAAGTGACGTGGAAAAAATCCCAGTACGTGTGAATGACTCTTTACACTGAAGTGATTGTTTCTAATCTTCCCACAACACAGAACACAGGAGACTCTATATACGACCTAGCGCTTCAGGCTTATGTTTCTGTGGAGAAGCTGATCAGAAACACACCAGCCTCAAAGAAACCTCAGCAGAACGTGAGTTTGTCTTTTCCTTTTTACAAGGTATACACGTTTTAATTAGGTCATGCATTCCCTGGGAATCGAAGTGACTTGGCATTTCTAGAGTCACGTTGTACCGTTTGAGCTGCAGATATTGTGACACTGAGCTTTCACTTTGCTTTGTCTTTTAATAGGATCCAGCGGAAAAGAGTTCCAGTGGGGAGACCAAAGCTTAGGTACAAAATATTAAACATTATAAACAGCATGGAAACACAACACAGCTGCACAAAATGAATAAACAACATTTATGACGTCACATCAAGCCCTTTCTCATATTGCATTGAGAATTCTTGACACATAAAACATGTTAAATGGTAGTAAAATTGCCAGATTACCTTATTAAGTGAGAGTCCACCACTAAAATCCACTTTTCTGACCCATTTTTGCACTTCTGTGATTTTTAGTGAATGAAATTAGTTTACACAGGTGTAGAGAATCACATTAACATCATCCAATCACAAACACAATACCTTCTTTGCCCTATCTTTAAATGTTTGCTTTAAAGGGATAGTTCACCCAAAAATGAAAGTCGTAATTTACTCACCCTCAAGTTGTTCCAAACCTGTATGAGTGTCTTTACAAAATATATTTTAGAGAAGATTGGTCCTCAGACCGTTGACAGTCATTGACTTCTATAGTAGGAAAAATAATACTAGACGTCAGTGGCTACTGTCAACTGTTTGATTACCAACGTTCTTCCAAATGTTTTATTTTGTGTTCAGCAGAAGAAAGAAACTCGTACAGATTTGAGGGTGAGAAATGAATGACATTCAAATTTTTGGGTGAACTATCCCTTTAACTCTTTTAGTTCAAATAAACGCTACTTAGTTTAATATTTCGTTCTCTAATGCAATGACATTCAGGCATGTTTAAGTGTGTTTTGTTTTTCACAGTACTACTAAATCTTCACTTTCTCAGAAATCATGACTTTCCCTGGCTGTGTTTGTTTATAGGTACATAAGCAACTCTCAGGTTGTGTTGGCACAGCAGACATGAGATCTCCATCGTTAGCTCACTTTTATGACATACTTTTGCACTAGCCACTTCCTCTTTTGTCAGAGAGGCGGTAGTGGTCTGTCTGGAACGTTTTTAACTACTGGGATTGTGTTAAATGCACTGGTGTACCTAAATAAACTATATATATATACACACAGTGTGATGTGATTTATGACCAGTATATACATCTATTGTTCAAGAGTTTAAGAGTAAACATATTTGGGGTTAGCATGTTAATGTCAGCGCTGTTTTTGAGTCGGAACACACCAAACTTCCTCTTTCTACGCAAACATAAAAACGAAACTGCAAATGAAAGCAATAAAATGACCTCTAAACTGGTTTCATCTTGATTTTAACATCTTTTTGGTTCCAAAAAGCATCATATGATTATAATATTTCCTAAAAGATGTCATTAGATAGCGTGAGAGATTTCGAAAGCACATGAAGCCGTCTGCTCTCGAGTCGCTCTTGCAGTTCTTTGTCATCGGTCTTCAAGTCCAACACACCTACTTTTTAACCTGTTTGTTAGAAGAAAGTTACTTTCAACATGTCAAGATGAAATCAATTGATTTTATATTTTGAAATAACTTAAGAGAAAACACTGCATCAAAACAGAGTTGCTAGTGTTTCTTTTTGACAACAGGGTTAACATGCTGATCCAACAATACCTTTACCAAGGCCAAAATCAGTGATCAGTCACGCAGTCTCTTTCTTAAAGTAAAAGCTTTATTGTAAACGATACATTGCAGGTGTATCAACAATTGTCGTCTACTCCAGTGTTTACCAACTCGGTTCCTGGAGGCACAGCAACGGTGCACATTTTGAATGTCTCCTTTCTACTTCTAGTCTTTAGCTCAGATTAGGAAGAGTTGTATAGTGTGTGGTGCTGGTGTGCCTCCAGGATCAGGGTTAGGAAACACTGGTCTACTTTGTTAAAATACTCCTTAATCAAACTGGTTCTTCTGCACTGGCGTCTACTTGGATGACATCTTGAGTAGGTTGCACTTGTCGATCTCGTACAGACGCCATCCCTCCTCGTGGGAGAGATCCGATGCTCCGCGCCGCTTGTAAAACTCGATGGATGACGTGTTCCACTCGGCCACGATGAAGTGCATCCCGCTGCATCGAGTCTTCACTGCCGTCTACAGACAAAAACGTTTGAATAAAAGGCGTTTAAAAGACCCATAACAAGACAAATATTTAAGGTTCTCCAATGCATTATGCATACCTCACTTAGCATCTTCAGGATCTCAGAGCCCATCCCATAACCTGAATTGTAGGGAAATAAATAAAAGATGTGATCTATTATACATGACCATTTCAATGCACTTCTTTGTTTACAGCAACAGGTAGCATGTCTTCATACCTCTGAATTCCTTCATCACATAGAAGTCTTCCAGATAAAGCAGCTTCCCAATCCAGGGGTCATAGGTAAAGTAGTACATAGCAAAGCCAACCACTGTATAACCTGAAGTGAAAAAACGAGAGGATCCAGGGTTACACCAGGGTTTAACAGAAAGTAACTGGAGCAGACACGGGTCTGACGTCACTTCCAATACATGACGCAGAAAGATAAATTGTTAGAATTTCATCGAAAAAGTAACATTAGCTGTAACAATATTGATTCACGATTAAAACAATAATAAAAAAATTCAGAATTATTCTTGAAAAAAAAAACTGATGTTGTTAACTTGCCTTCAAGAGACTGTTTATCCTTCGGTACTTCAGCGACGACGCAGTGATAAAACGGATGATCTCCGAAACCGTCCTCGAGGAGCTCTGAAAAATAAACAGGCCTAAATAATCATCATACATTCAAATACATTCATAAATATCATACACAGAAACAACGGAGACCGAGTACTGTACCTTTCTCGGTCAGGACGACCTGTTCCTCCATTTCTTCAAATTTCGCAAGTTCCTAAAATTAATTAAACGGCGTATATTATTCCACAAACGACCAGAACGTAAATATTTTCTTAATTTATAATAATTAAATGTTAAAAAAAATAATAATTCTGTGAAATGTTATACGCATACGCCGTATGTCTCTTTTTACCTTTATGAGTCGCAATATGTCAGACACGTCCTTGGGCTCGGCCTTTCGTAATATAAACTTGTCCATTTTCTTCTTTTACTCTTTTTCCCTTTTCTTACTAGTCCTCGGTATGTGAAAAGTAGTAAGATTTGTTTCTTCATTCGGTTCCAAGGGGGTTACCCTCAGCAGAAAGTCTGGGTTTTTCACCCTGTCAATGAAGAATTACATGAAGTCGTCGCCGGAAGCGCTTTGTCTTACCGCTGATCTCGAGCACTATTTATATGCGGGGCGTGACGTCACAGCCGGAAGTACTGAGTTGACTCACACGGACGCGCATCAGTAGTAGCCTACAGCAAGATAACCAGTTCGAACCAGACCAAAGAAACAGTAGCATCGGATATTGTGTCAATATCCAATATTGTGTTGCAAACCGACATAGCACGATTTAACAACACTAAATATGTTACTAAATAATCTTGTATTTATTATTTATAGCATGACCTTTTGTTTTAAATGTTTAAACATTTACATGTAAGCATTTAGTCAAGTCAAGTCCTCTTCATTTATATAGCGCTTTTAACAATGTAAATTGTTTCAAAGCAGCTTTACAGAGGTTAACATAATTTAAGGTAACAGAGATTGTTTTGGCTTTATAGCGGTTCTTGAATAATGTAATTTTCCAGCTAAAGTTAGTTTTGATTGATTCACTTCCATTGAAATTATAATTTGTTTTTAAATTAGGGGCCGCTAAGATGACGCCGTTCTCTCTAAACAGACTTTAAACGCGAACCTTTGATAAATGGCGTTCACATGCACATTAAGAATTGATTCTATAGTTATGTGCATTTGAATATATGTGCGCAGGTTTGTAATTCCCTACAAACCATGCTTAAACAAACGACTTGTCTTGCCTATAAATTTGATACAGAATTTTATTTAATTTGATCCCTTCGGGGTGGGTACGGGAACTGAATTCCCCACAACGTTTTATCTGTAGAGTGGGAAAGGGATCCTCCATAGGGAGAGGCTAGTTGGCACTTCAGCACTGCGTTGTCATCGGATCCAGGCAAAGCTCCTAGTCAGATCTGGATACGGCCTGGATCCGGCAGGCTGCGGGAAAACCACGGGATAAACAATGACACTAAAATTAGCGTAGATGCTATTCTTCTTATGATGTAACGAGTACATCAGGATTTAAGGGAAGTGTTCCCAGTTCCGGCTGACCTAATCTATGCAGCCTAACATTGAATTATAGAAGTCTATAATGTATTATGTGTATGCTAGGTCAAAGAGATGTGTCTTTAATCTAGCTTTGAACTGACAGAGTGTGTCTGCTTCCCGGACAATGGTAGGAAGACTGTTCCAAAGTTTTGGTGCTAAATAGGAAAAGGATCTACCGCCAGCAGTCGATTTAGAAATTCTAGGTATTATCAACTGGCCCGAATTTTGAGATCGCAATAGACGTGAAGGACAATAATGCGTTAAGAGCTCGCTCAAGTACTGCGGAGCTAAACCATTGAGTGCTCTGTAAGTCATCAGCAATATTTTAAATTTTATACGATGTACAAAAAAAAAAAAAAAAAATTATACGATGTTTAATAGGCAGCCAATGCAGTGTTGACAGAACCGGGCTAATATGGTCATATTTCCTGGTTCTAGTAAGAACTCGAGCTGCAGCGTTTTGGACCAGCTGTAGTTTGTTTATTAAGCGTGCAGGGCAACCACCCAGTAGAGCATTACAATAATATAGCCTTGAGGTCATGAAAGCATGAACCAATTGTTCTGCATTTGTCAATGAGAGCATATGACGTAATTTAGATATATTTTTAAGATGGAAAAATGCGGTTTTACAGATACTAGACACGTGACTTTCAAATGAAAGATTGCTATCAAAGAGCACACCCAGGTTCCTAACCGACGACGAAGACTTAACAGAGCAGCCATCACGTGTTAATGGCTTTTATCCAAAGCGACTTACAAATGAGGAGAGCAATAGAAGCAGTTAAACTAACAAGTGGAAAAAAATATGTAAGTGCACCCCATGACCCTTCCCAGTTTAATCTAACGCAGTATTTAAAAAAAAAAATAGATATAAAAGAGAAAAGAAAGTGTTAGTATTTGTTTATATTTGATTATAATGCCAGATGTTCAATATGGTTTTAGTCTTCTGGACCCTCTGCATATATCAAAGTACAATAGCATCATCAGATACAAATCAAAATATTATTTGACTGCAGAATAAGTACATTTAAATTTGAATAAGAAAATAAGTAAATTTGCTTTATTGTCTAGTTCTCATAAGGTATCATTATCAAGCCAAGACATGAACAACATATTTCACAGTTTGCATCAAAGCCTGTTGCTTAACTCAACTGCTAGCTGCAACTTGATCTTTTTTTAATACTTTGTGTGATTGTAGGCCTGCATTCTAGTTATAATATTTTCAGGATTTGTTTATTATTGTTGATGATGACAGATTGTTAGCTCAGCTGTGTAATCTAGCACGCCTTTTTAGATTCAACCTATTTTTATTTGCATGATATTTTATAATTGGCAGCTATGGTGATGGAATCTAAACATTTAAATATAAAGTTCACTCAAAAAAGAGAGATCTATCTTCTTTCTTACATATTTACTGCTGATGTGTTTATACCTGCTGGAGTTACTAGGGATACACATTGTTTTTGATAATGAAGATTGATGTCATTATTAGATATTGGTATACAGAGGCAACAATATCATGCATCATTGCTCTGTGTGCAACGATAGACATTTCAAAGGCAGAATAATCGTCAATACCTTTATTTCCCTTCCTTCCCTTGTTTTATATATATATATATATATATATATATATATATATATATATATATATATATATATATATATATATATATATATATATATATATATATATGTAAAACATACATCCACCGACTGGTACTTTAAACAACAATGCATAGACATATAGTATGTAGTGGATGCGTGATGTTTACTCCAAAAAAAATTCAAGTTAGATACTGTTTTAACAGTATAATATGTCTTTGCAATGCAAAATACATATTTTATGCAGTGCTTAGTGATTTTTATAAAGTAAATCTAAGAATAACCTTAATATTGTTTGTAATATTTCTAGATGGACATTTACTGAAGCAACTTACATTTATTTGATCATCCATATCATATTGTACAAAAACCATGTTAATATGCGAGTATCAAATGTCATCAGACTCTTGAGAAATGTTTATTTGTTTATCTCTCAATCATCATTGTATTCATTGCATTATATGATTTGCCCCCAAAATAAAAACAACTGAGCTTTGATCATAAAACTAAGCATTTAAATATCATCTTACTAAGACATATGTGTGATATATAGAGTGTTTTATACTGTTAATTGCATATTTTTGCTCAGTTTGGGCCTCTGAATAAAAGTCAAGTCAAGTGTATTTATAGAGCGCTTTTCACAATATAAATTGCATCAAAGCAGCTTCACAGTATCAATCAAATAACATAACAATGTTTGTTTCTTAGTGGAAAAAACATTCACGTTTGGTTGGGCTGAAGTCAGTAAATAATAATGTTTTTCAGTTCTCAGTTTCTCAGTTTTATAAAACAGTGTTTCCTTCTCTAGTGTGAGATCCACATTCTCACAATATCAAGAGCCATAAAAGAAAAAAAAACATGCAAACTTTTTTTTAGCCCCACGATCTCTGAATGTTTGCAGAAGTCTTTATCTCAGCACAAGCATCTCAAGCGTTCTTCCGTTTACAGTTTCAGTCCATGAGCCGGACTGTATTTCTGAATGGGATATAATCAGCACTGACTCATTCACATCCGCCCTCATCTGGAAGTCCTTATTGAGAGACTTGAAAGATTTTCCTAAGGATACGGAGTCATTTCCAGAATACTTGACCTAACAAAAACAATCATGCATTTCTTAATATCTGGAAAATAAGGCTACAGAGCTATTGAAAACTTTTGAATAAATAAAGCAATTGTTTGAAAGGATGTCTCAGACGTCACAGGGAAGGAAGGCAGTGTTATTTTCACAGCTCTGCGTTTACTTTAGACCAGCACAACTGAAACACTCAAGAAAGAAAGAACCTGCATCACATATTGATAAATTTCCTAGAAAACCATCACTGTATTACAGAGTTAAAAAAACAAAAACATAATAATCACAGCGTCACGGTTACGTAACGTGGTGCTAAGAAATACTCACGATGAGAAATAACAAGGAAGACTTTAATTATCAAACACTTAGGGACCAGGAGAAAACCACAACCAAACGTTAGTGAGACTGAGGGAGAACAGGGAATATATACATCAGACAAACAAAGGACCTAAACAAGATGACACACAGCTGAAACAAATGACCTAATGTGACAGTCACATTCCATCTGCCTGCAGGAGCAGGACTTTACAAATAAATCTGTAATTCCCATTCAGTATGGCTTTGTTTCCGGGAATTCCTCAGAAATATATTAGAGAGCAAAAAACAGACTGTAATACAGCTGGACTGAGAGCTGCTTGTCTGTGTACAAGCTGTTGTAGAAAGGAACATCACAACTTTCCTCAACAAGACACAATGATTCCCTCTACCTTGTTCATTTCCGATATCGATCCTTATCAAAGAGGGACTATCTCTATTATTTATATATAACACCTTATTCACATGATAGTCTGCAGATTACTTGGGCAAGGGATCTTAAGATGGATATAGAGAGACAGACAGAGACCAACAGTTAATGAAGAGAGTCATATCGATCCCGAGTTCAGTATGGAGTACAGCAAGGGTCAGTACTAGGACCGTTGCTGTTCACTCTGTACATACCCTTGGGAGATATCATTAGGAAGCATGGCATTCGTTTTCACTGTTAAACTGATGATACTCAGCTCTATATTTCTTATTTAATTGTTCTGTCAACACTGCATTGGCTCCCAATTAAACATCACATACATTTTAAAATCTTCAACACTTACAGAGCACTAAATGGTTTAGCTCCCCAAGTACTTAAGTGAGCTCTTAATGCATTATAGTCCTTCATGTCTATCAACTGCTGGCGGTAGATCCTTTTCCTATTTAGCACCAAAAGTCTTTCAAGCCCTGTTCGAGCTGTTAGTTTAAATCTAGACTAAAAACACATTTCTTTAACCTGGCATACACATAACACATTATCACATTTATGTAATTCATATCAGTTAAATGATTGTTGGGCTGCATAAATTAGGTCAACCGGAACCGGGAACACTTCTTATAACACCCGATGTAGGCTACTTGTTACATCGTAAGAAGAATGGCAACTACGCTAATATGAGTCTTTGTTTATCTCGAGGTCAGCCGGATCCGGGCCGTATCCAGCTTTGTCTCCATAGTGGCGTGATTAATTGATATTCAAGCAAAAGGAACTGGATGAAATAGTTGCCTGATCCACAACTTGAATTCTGACTCGTGATGCTGCCTGAATCATAATCACACTGTGTTCATTGATTCGTTCGTTGGCCAGAGGAGAATCGGCCCCTTAACTGAGCCTGGTTTCTCCCTAGGTTTTTTTCTCCATTTCTGTCACCTGATGGAGTTTGGGTTCCTTGCCACTGACGCCTATAGTTGCGGACACTTGATATTCAACATTATTGATTTGAATGCACTGACACTATTACATGAGAACTGAACTGAGCTGGATGACGACATCAGTGTTGTTCAGCAGAGCTGCTTTATAGCCGAATTGAACTCATTTCATAATTGATGATATTTACAACAGAACTGAATCATCACTGAACTGATTTCAGCTGAAGAATAACACTATTTTCTTTTAGAGCTGCTGTACAGCAGAAATGATCTCTGTTTGCATCATTAAATAATTTTCCTGTTATTACTGTAAAGCTGACAATCTGTATTGCGCTATAGAAGTAAAGGTGACTTGACTAGAGTCCGTTTTCAAACATGTCCATACGTCATCTGTTTGCTCTCGCCATGGGGTTACAGTGTAAAGTAGATCACAGAGTCCACCGGGCTTAAAGTACCAGCTAATGTAACTCGCATGTTCTAGACTGTCCTCTGGGAGTGTGTTTTTTGGCTCACTCTCAGCTACCACTTCTGTTATCTATCCATCTCCGCTATAGGCGGCTTGTTTGGCGTCCTTCATATCTATAAACTTTTGAATATAGATAAGAATAAAACTACATTTTGGCATGTGTAAAGCTGCTGAAGTGGAGATTTCTGACTCAGACTCACTGCCTTTAAAGAGATGCATTCCAGTTGAAATGTACAGATGCAAATAGATAAATTACAATAAACACTTAAAAGTGTAGGCTATTTTCTTTCCACTAGCCTGAAACAAGATATGAAGCAAAATAGACCAAAACCTTAAAATTCACTAGTGCATGAAAAACAAAAACAAACCAATGGTTTTGCCTGCATGTAGTGTCTGTGCCTTAATCTTTTGGGATGGAATTAAAGAGTTTCAAAGTATAAAATGGGGAAGCATTAGATCTCATATACATTAAAAAGAGTGGGTGAATAAAGAAAAACTTTTTAATTTTTTTCCCCAGTATAATTTAAGATGAAGTATACAAAGAAGTAAATACGACATGACTATATCAACATCATTACATTGCATTGTAAGTCTCTGATGCATGAATTATTAAATCACAAAAGGAAAAATAATCATGTATCTCTTTACGTTAAAAAAAGAATATAATCTCAGTCATCTTTTCAAATTGTTTGTATTTTGAGGGGAATTACACATCTAAAGATAGAACTTTAGTCAGCCTTTTTATACTTGTCATACAAAAAACACAGACATAACATGGACATATAGAATTATGGGTATATAATTCCATATAGAATTATGGGTATATAATTCCATATAGAATTATGGGTATATAATTCCATATAGAATTATGGGTATATAATTCAATATAGAATTATTGGTATATAATTCCATACAGAATTATGGGTATATAATTCAATATAGAATTATTGGTATATAATTCCATATAGAATTATGGGTATATAATTCCATATAGAATTATGGGTATATAATTCCATATAGAATTATGGGTATAATTCCATATAGAATTATGGGTATGTAATTCAATATAGAATTATTGGTATATAATTCCATATAGAATTATTGGTATATAATTCCATATAGAATTATTGGTATATAATTCCATATAGAATTATGGTTATATAATTCAAATTATTGGTATATAATTCAAATTATTGGTATATAATTCCATGTAGAATTATGGGTATATAATTTCATTAAGAAGTATGGGTAATAGTCACCCAAAAATCACACCCTGAATGCTTCAAAATGCCATTTGAAGGTCAGTAGACTAAACTAAACACCACATGCGGGTCACTCCTCGCTGGTCATCTTGAGGAGGTTCTGCTTGTCGATCTTGAAGAGCCTCCACCCTTCCTCCAGAGAGAGATCTGACGCCCCGCGCCGCTTGTAGAAGTCGATGGAGGGCTTGTTCCACTCCGCCACGATGAAGTGCATACTACTACACCGAGTCCTGACCGCCGTCTGCAGGAAACCATGATTGGGAACGCTGACTTAGTACAAGATATACTGCCATGAGGAAGATAGAAGGGCTGTATAATGTTAGATCATTAACCTGGGTATAAATATTAACTAGAATTGTAGACTTTGAGCTTTTGTGGAAAAGAATTACACTTAGTATACTTTAACGGAAAAAGAATACTGAATGTGATGTCTTCGGACACAATTGCATGCTGATCGCAGTGAAATAAATTGCGATTAATCGCATCTAACATAAACGTTTGTAGTGTGTTATTTGATATTATTTCCACATCATCATTACAAATGTGAAATTGCAAATTAGTTTATGCAAGTTTCACTTTCAATCAAAATAGCACTAAAGTATATTTTAGTTAACTTATATATATATATATATTTATATACACACACACATATATTACATATTTACAAACTTTTATGTTAAATGTGATTAATCGCGATTAATCGACTTGACAGCACTAGTTTAAATTTATATTTAATGCAATTAGTTGACCTTAAGTGCTTTTTTTTTACCCACGTAAGCACATCTTAATATGCGATTTCATAATAATTATTTCTACTGTTTTTGAAATATTGTTAAAATGTACTGACTAGCATTTATGGTAAATTAAAATATACTTTAATGTCATTTTGATTGAAACTTGCATAAACTTATTTGCAATTTCACATTTGTAATGACGATGTTGAAATAATATTAAATAACACACTTCAGTTAAAATGATAGTTTTACTGTACATGTGCTTTAGTGTGTTAGTCAACACATCAAAAACGTATGAATTAAAATACTTAAAAGTAAAACTATTGCAAAGTGCACTTCTAAAAGTGTGTACTTTCTTTAAGTACACTTAAGTGGGCCTTTATTTCATTTAAATGATTTTATCTTCAAGTACAATTAAAAAAAAATGACACTTGTAAGATTTGAAGTACACTACAGGTGCACAATTAAGCTCACTTCAGTTTCACAAGGGTGACGATGTGTTCTAACAACATACAGGAACAGCTCAAAGAAACAGATGCGATTGATCTTAAGTGTAATAAAGGAAATTACCTCACTCAGTTTCTTCAGGATTTCAGAACCGATTCCAAAACCTAATTTGAGCAGAAGGAAAAGTGTGTTACATCTCATAAATATGACAATTTGATTTCACAAATACATACGGTCACATTCATACCTCGATACTCCTTCATTACGTAGAAGTCCTCCAAGTAGAGCAGTTTTCCAATCCAGGGGTCATAGGTGAAATAATACATGGCAAAGCCAACGATCACATGACCTGGAAAAAAGGTTCAATCACTCTATTGTTTGCAGCAAGAGAATGCATTTTGTAGCAACTTCAAAATCACAGACAAGACAGATTTTACATAGAGACAAACGCTGTTGGACTGCGATTTGCTGAAATTAATTTCGGGTGGGATTATTGGCATCACAACCCTCACATACACCACAGTCACGTCATTACAGGTGTCCATTTTTCGATTAATCTGTCATTTCACTTTTTCTTTTCACTTTTATTGTGTTGATTTGAACATTTACACCACACTGCAAAAAATGATTTTCCTTACTATTTTTTGTTTTCCCGAACAAATATACAGGTGAAACTCGAAAAATTTGAATATCGTGCAAAAGTTATAATTTTGATGATTAATGGAGCTTGATGAACCCCAAATTCAAAATCTCAGAAAATTAGAACATGAAATCAATAAAAAATTCAGAAATTTCGTCCCTCTGAAAAGTATAATCATATGTATTTAGTTATATATACTTAATATATTACTTTCACCTTTTAATTTGAACTACTGAAATACATGAACTTTTGCACGATATTCTAATTTTTCGAGTTTCACCTGTGTGTATATATATATATGTTGTGTCATAAAAACATAATATAGCCTATATTAAATTACACAACATCGTTTTAAAAACTTTGTATGCGTTTTGACAGTTCATTTACACAACAACGCCCTTTTGTGGGCCTGAAAACGCACGTTTTTGAAAACGATACCATTATTATCATGGTTAAACTACAAAAGCGTGACTTTGATAAAAAATTATGACATCATGCGCATATTACGTGTTCAGTCTATAGGCCCGTAGTGTTTCTTTACAAAGTTGCATCGCCATCTACTGGCCTGGCATGAATAATACAGCGTTTTTGGCGTCTTCTGTAAGCGAAAAACACAGGAAAAACATTTCCATTTCAGGACATCATTGTCGTGTAAACGTACCCTTAAATCAAGATAGATTTACTTGAGAAGTTAAATGTTATAACTTCTTTTTTTCTGAAAAATGTATAAAAATTTAGTACATTTATTGTTACATTTTTCCCGCCATTAACAGAATTTTCCGGCAATCCATGTTTTCCCTTTTATACGGTAGAGGGCGCTATTACGCATCTTCTGGAAGAGTAGCCTACTGAATGTTAATGGGCCCTATTTTAACGATGTGAAAAGCAAGTATCAAACGCGAAATGCAAGTAACTTTGTGGGCGGATCTCGGGCGCTGTTCCTGTTATACCGGCGGGATAAATGACTCTTGCGCCTGACGCAAACCTAAAATGTGTTCTGAAGTCGCTTCATTACTCATAGCTGTGGTTTGGGCGTAACGTGAAATAAACCAATCAGAGCGATATCTCACATTCCCTTTAAGAGCAGATGTGCTTGTTCCACGGCGGATTGCTATTATAATGGCGGGTTTGCAGGAGCGTTCACAGCGAGGAGACCGGCGTTCTTGTCAGGGCCGTGAAACACAGAAGTGACATTGTATGGGGACGGAGAAACACACACATTAGCTTTGTTTAAACAGGCGTATAATAATTTGGGTAAATGTACAAGCTAGATTAATGCCTATTTTTTCACATCTTCATGGACAGCACAATGATTTCCCTCGTATGGTAATATTTTTCCTTGTAATTATGTATGGAACTGCAGCGTCGGTGTAGATGAGAGAAGGAAAGTGTGTGTGCGTTGTGCATACGCTACATGCGCTCTTAAAATATCATCTGAATATCGCGCCGCTGACTTTAGACGAGGTTTTTCCTGGTCAGTGGCGAGATTGTTTTCTGGAACTGCAGAATAGCACCAGGGAACGTTTGGGCCGGAACACGCCTCCTCTCTTCCCTGAACCGCCCCGCGAGCGCAAGTTCATTCCCTAATTTACAGACGTGCGTCTGTGAGGGAAAAGTCCCTGTGCGTCGGGTGAAAAATAGGGCCTTCAGACATTTTGCTTCTCAAGTAAATAACCTTAATTTAAGAATGTCAATATATTTATACCAGAAAAACAAGACAAAAATAGTTTACTGATTAAGATTTTATTTATTTTTTTTGCAGTGCAGCAGAGTAGGGTTGGGAATCAAAACACGCTAGAAAGACTTTCATGACGTTTATTCCTCCACAGATGTAGATGGAATATAGTTATAAAATAAAATATCATGGCAATTAGAATCGTTTCCCAAACATTTGCCCATTTGTTCTTCCTTGGAATTACTAAAAGATTCCTTAATGGAATTCCTTGCAATTCCCATCCCTAGTTGTGAGTATGGTAAGAAATCCATATGATCCATCTGCAAGAAAGTTGTTAGTTTTGGGCATATTGTTGTGTGTGTACGGCTGGTGACGTCCCAGCTGTTGTGGGCCTTACCTCTGGTTTATTGTATATGTTACACTATTGTAACCGATCTTTCAGTTACCTCCCCGCCCATCCATGTACACGCCACGGGCAATGTACATGGCGAAGCAAGAGACTGTAGCCTGAAGACAATAAATTACAGAGGAGGATTGGATAAGCGTTCTTGGCAAATGTCAAATAACTGAAATTCTCTGTGTTGAAGACTCTTCACATTCCAGTGCTCATGTTAGTGTTGCTTCAATGAATAGTTCACCCAAACAAGAAACTCTGGTATTATTTAGGCTACTCACCCTCATGTCATTCTAAACCAAACTTTACATGCAACTCTTTTCAACAGCTACAAAAAAGGACAAAAATCCCAATATGAACTATACATGATGTAGTATAATCCAAGTTTTTTTTAAAAGTCAAACAGTAGAAACAGACCCAAATTTAAGTTGTTGCACTGCAAAAAAAATCATGTATTTTTGACTCGTTCAAATATCTAAGCATTCTTACATCAAGATGCATTTGAGAAGCAAAATGACTTTAATGAAAAACTATTAAAATGAAGTGACAGGAACAAATATCTGCCAATAAGGTCAGAAAAATAAACTTGTGTTCTATTTGAATTAGTTTATTGTTCTGACCCTATATTTTTTCTTGTTTTAAGCATAAACTTTAAAAATTTCTTGAGGAACTACAATAAGACTTAATATCTTAAGTAATTTAAGAATGTTTAGATAATTAGTAGTTTTGCACTGGAATATTGAGAACGAAAATATTTTTTGGAGTGTGCATAGTTATAATGTTCCTAAAATCTCATTTTTGGGTGACCTAATACTAATGAACTGCATGTCCTTCATGAATAACTGCAATGCAGAGTGTTACCAAACTGTTTTGCGTCATTATGCACAGAAACACTTTTGGTAACCCGAGCGTCCGTGGGAGTTTAACACACTCCTGGTGTGTTCACTACAACCTGATTGGGGGGGGGGGGGGGGGGGGGGGGCAACACAGCATATTGTGCATTGAAACGCAGTTTGTCCAGGTTCAGTCTTACCGTCGGCGCTCTGGTGCTGTTTAGGCACTTCAGCCACCATACAGTGATAGAAGGGATGATCTCCGAAACCGTCCTCCAGGAGATCTACAGCAGCAAAACAGCCATTACAACACCGTAACAAACTCTGAGAGGTTTATCATTTACACTGCCGTTCACAAGCTGGAATAATAAAAAGCTTTTAAAAGAAGTCTCTTCAGCTCACAGTAAAAATGTGAAATATTATTACAATTTAAAATAGCAGTTTTCTATGAGAATATTGTAAAATGCAATTTATTCCTGTGATAAAATCTGAATTTTTAGCATCTATACTCCAGTCTGCAGTGTCACATGATCCTTCAGAAATCAGGAAATTTTACAATATTACTGTTTTTAATGTATTTTCATCAAATAAATGCAGCATTGGTGAAGAGACCTTTTTCAAAAACATAAAAAAATCGTAATTATTCCAAACTTCTGACATGCCTACTTACCTTTTTCAGTGAGAATAACTTGATCTTCCATTTCCTCAAATTTTGCCAGTTCCTGATACAAAAGATACATATTCAGCTTAAAAATTATGAAGTTGCGCTTATTAACTACTAGTGCTGTCAAATCGATTAATCATGATTAATCACATCTAACATAAAAGTTTTTGTATACACACGCACACACATATATGTGCATGTGTTTATGTGTATAAAGGCTATATGCACACACATATTATATATTTGCAAACTTTTATGTTAGATGCGGTTAATCGATTTGACAGCACTATTAACTACTGAAACTCTTCAGATCTCCACATTTGAGCTCACAAACACATCTTTATCATCTGTATCTTGTATTAACACAGCATCAGTCAGGTTTAAAACTGAATGCATCACCTTTATGAGTCGCAGTATGTCAGACACGTCCTTGGGCTCGGCTTTCCGTAATATAAAATTGGCCATTTTCTTCTTTTACTCTTTTTTCCTTTGCTCACTAGTCCTCTGTATGTGAAAAGTAGTAGGATTTGTTTCTTCATCCGCTTCTCAGAGGGTTGCCCTCAGCTACAGGTCAGAGATCTGATCTCTCTCGCTTGGAAAGGCATCCAGAGGCTGTTCTGATGATGTCTCAGTTGCTCAGTGTCGGGACGTTCCTCCTTTTATTGATGCTCAAAGGGGGCAGAGACTTCCAGGCCACTCCCAGTGTAACAGAAACTGGTTCTTCCTGAAAACTGGGGCTTGTTTGTTCACTCAAAGCAACATGGGTTAATGTTTACCATTCTGGAAAGATAATCTCCAGTTTATGAACATGCACTTAATAATTAAACTGCAGGTCATGTACATAACAATCCTGGTTAACCTAATAAACCATAATTTGTTTGTGCGATCTAAAAAATTGTGGCCGATGCACTAATTTAATTAAATTACAATTGCACATACAGCCAGATATTTAATATTTGACAATTATATTATTTATTGCAGATAGGCCTATATGTAATATAGAGAGCAGACTGGTCAGTATAATGCTTATATATCCATAATAATACACTAATAATTTTTAATAAGAAAAATAAAATGTGCATTGCATGTGCTTATTTTACATAATATTTACTCAAAAAATCAGCAATAAACAATTAACACTTTTGCTAATCAACAAGTGGATACTCAGATCACAAAGTCAAATATCAGTCAATAAAAGTAATACAAATTAAGTTCAAAACCTAGAAAGTCAATACATACTTGTACTTTTTCTTTTTGTAAAAACATTTTTCAAAAATTCACTAAACAAAATAGATTTGAATGTCATGATTTATTTATAACAAAAAGCAAATCATGAATATAAATGATGGTTGAGGGAAATCTGCAAAAGCTTAGAAAAACCCATTGAAATCCTATATTAAAACACTATAAATCGATCAGCATAATTTGTGTTATGTCAGGTTTGCACATGATTTTATATATGCAAACGTTTGATAAATCAGGGCTAATGTGCTTGAGGTAGCTGTGGACTGTTTTGCCGTGAGTTTGTCTGTGTATTTTGCCATGATTTGCTCTTGTGTTTTCAACACACCCTGACTTACAGTTGGTTTGTACAGATAATATTACAACAGTTTCCTGCACTGAGTAACTTCATATGCAGATTTTTCCATTGTTGCCGACACGACACGGGCAGTATTTTTCAAGGAAAACATTTTGCATTACACCTTTGACCCAAACATGTGATTGACATTTGCTGGATAAACCAAAGCATGTGCTGCAAAAACAAAAGACACACTATTGGGATACAAATTCAGTAGTTTGTTTGCAGTAGATCACGTACAAACACTTCAAGACACTAGCTGTAGTTTTTTCCCTACATTACACGTATTAAAAGGTCCATTATGACCAATGAATATCCATGACTTATATAGTCTGTGCTCACTGGAGTACGTTTTTTAACAGAAACTGGAAAAAATGATATACATTATAGAAATATCCATGACTTTTAGGATTTTATCTATTTGGCCGTTGCGATTTCCTGACAATTCCATGTTTTCTGAGCATGGAAACCAAAATATTACATAAATATACATCACCGAGAACATGATCATCTATTCTAAAGCACTAGTTCAGTTCTGTAAGAGTTTATAATACTGAAATTGCAGCAAAACTGCTTATACTTTACTCAGCATAAAGATTTAACATAACTTTAAGTTATGTTTGCACTTTAGCCTTATCTGTCCGGGACAGCTTATCTTTAACACTGACATTATTATGGCAGCTGCACATGTTTCACTAATAGAGGCTTTTCCTTAAAGGGGTCACAACATGACGAATACAATTGGCCTTGATCTTGTGACATATATGAGGCTTTTATACCATTAAAACATCCTGCAAGATTCATCGCTTAAAACGTCCTCCATGAACAAAGCATTTTTTCAATCAAGCTTCAAAAACGTCTCGTTTGGATATTGCAGGATCTATGATGTCAAAAAGGTACATTTATTTGCAAATGACATCAGCGAATAGTTTTTTTGCGCCTCGTTTCTTGTGCAATGAGCCAATCATAACCTAGTTTTCAGCCACCGCCAGCATTTTTGATTATTTTGACAAATTTCATGGATGCCAGAGTATTTTGTTGTATGAATATCTGAACATGCAATATTAGAAAGAAAATAACCTCTTTTTTTACACAAAAACAAACAAAAAAATGTTTGCATGCATTTTTTTAATCAACATTTGAATATGGGTTTCATTGAACTTTAGCAAATTGAGAATAAAAACAGAAAAAAAAATTGTCAGAGAGTACATCTGGATGGGATTCAGAACGATGATCAAAACCCAGATGGAGTAGATCGAGTCCATCAACACCCCAAAGTCCTGGGTCGACATTTAATTCAGTTTTAATTTATATATGTTGATGATCGCGTCATTTTACATATGCATCTGCTTCCATATATGTATACAGGTCCTTCTCAAAAAATTTGCATATTGTGATAAAGTTCATTATTTTCCATAATGTAATGATAAAATTAAACTTTCATATATTTTAGATTCATTGCTCACCAACTGAAATATTTCATGTCTTTTATTGTTTTAATACTGATGATTTTGGCATACAGCTCATGAAAACCCATGATATTTCATCTGACCAATAAAAGAAGTGTTTTTAATACAAAAAAAAAAAAAAAAAAAAAAGAGTCAACCTTCAAATAATTGTTCAGTTATGCACTCAATACTTGGTCGGGAATCCTTTTGCAGAAATGACTGCTTCAATGCGGCGTGGCATGGAGGCAATCAGCCTGTGGCACTGCTGAGGTGTTCTGGAGGCCCAGGATGCTTCGATAGCGGCCTTAAGCTCATCCAGAGTGTTGGGTCTTGCGTCTCTCAACTTTCTCGTCACAATATCCCACAGATTCTCTATGGGGTTCAGGTCAGGAGAGTTGCCAGGCCAATTGAGCACAGTAATACCATGGTCAGTAAACCATTTACCAGTGGTTTTGGCACTGTGAGCAGGAGCCAGGTCGTGCTGAAAAATGAAATCATCTCCATAAAGCTTTTCAGCAGGTGGAAGCATGAAGTGCCCCAAAATCTTCTGATAGCTAGCTGCATTGACCCTGCCCTTGATAAAACACAGTGGACCAACACCAGCAGCTGACATGGCACCCCAGACCATCACTGGCTGTGGGTACTTGACACTGAACTTCAGGCATTTTGGCATTTCCTTCTCCCCAGTCTTCCTCCAGACTCTGGCACCTTGATTTCCGAATGACATGCAACCACTGAGCAACAGTCCAGTGCTGCTTCTCTGTAGCCCAGGTCAGGCGCTTCTGCCGCTGTTTCTGGTTCAAAAGTGTCTTGACCTGGGGAATGCGGCACCTGTAGCCCATTTCCTGCACACGCCTGTGCACGGTGGCTCTGGATGTTTCTACTCCAGACTCAGTCCACTGCTTCCGCAGGTCCCCCAAGGTCTGGAATCGGTCCTTCTCCACAATCTTCCTCAGGGTCCGGTCACCTCTTCTCGTTGTGCAGCGTTTTTTGCCACACTTTTTCCTTCCCACAGACTTCCCACTGAGGTGCCTTGATACAGCACTCTGGGAACAGCCTATTTGTTCAGAAATGTCTTTCTGTGTCTTACCCTCTTGCTTGAGGGTGTCAATGATGGCCTTCTGGACAGCAGTCAGGTCGGCAGTCTTACCCATGATTGCGGTTTTGAGTAATGAAACAGGCTGGGAGTTTTTAAAAGCCTCAGGAATCTTTTGCAGGTGTTTAGACTTAATTAGTTGATTCAGATGATTAGGTTAATAGCTCGTTTAGAGAACCTTTTCATGATATGCTAATTTTTTGAGACAGGAATTTTGGGTTATCATGAGCTGTATGCCAAAATCATCAGTATTAAAACAATAAAACACCTGAAATATTTCAGTTGGTGTGCAATGAATCTAAAATATATGAAAGTTTAATTTTTATCATTACATTATGGAAAATAATGAACTTTATCACAATATGCTAATTTTTTTAGAAGAACCTGTATATATATATTTTGCAACATTATTACATTATAAGTGAACCTCAAGGAACATATAAAATACAAAAATCTTATGTCACGACCCCTTTAAAAACAATCGAATGTTTCCTCTTCAGTCATTTAACTCTGAAAATTCATTCTCAACTCAATCGGAATGTATTGCAATTACAGCATCATGATCACACTGATGATTCACTTCATTTCAGCATTGATGTGTTTTAAAAACTGCAGCACATCCCCCTCTAGTGTCAGACAGATCTGATCCAGTCATGCGTTTCTTTCAGGATTCCCACACCTTTCTTTGACCAATGCTAACGAGGTAAAACTACAGAACTTTATTTTTAATTAGCATTTCTGACACCAATCTGTGTAGTGAATTGTTTTAAACCATTATACGAAGGTGCATTAAGGAAGTATAGTATAGTTTTTGGAGTAGTGGAGTTATTTTAGTTAGTTTGTTTTTATAGCTGTGTTATTTATAATTTTAAATTTTAGTTAAGCTTTAGTAATTTTGATGAGTTTTGTCATTTTTTTATTTTAAACACCCTAAAGTAAATATTTTATAATTTCTTTCAAGTAGCAAACTTTGTGGTTTTATTTTTAGTTAATTATAATGACCCTACTACAAATACCACAAAATTCAGTAACGCGTTTCAATAAGGTTTCATTAGTTAACATGAACTAATAATACTTCGACAGCATTTATTAATCTTAGTTCATGTTAATCTTAGCATTTACTCGTACATTTCCAAGATCCAAAGTTGTATCTGTTAACATTAGTTAATGCACATGAACATTAACATATTAACCAACATTATCAAAGGTTAATGTTAGTGAACGCATTAACTAATGTCCACAAATGAGACCATATTGTGAAGTTTTACCCAAAAACAAGGGAGAACTTTCTCAATTGAAATTTCTATTGTTTATGAAACCCCATTTCTTTTCCAGGCATACGAACAATCAGACACATGTTGCAGAAGACAAAACAGACTACATGTTTATCAAAACTCTCCTTTTATTCTGCACTTTGGAAACAGCGATTGGCTGCAAACCAGAACAAAAACCTCCAGTGAAACATTAACTTCATTTGAGTTTATCAAAGTACTTGAGTTTGCCTGCGGGGTCTGGGATGATCTGTGTGGAAAGAGAGAGACAGAGACGCTGTATATATTTGCAGAGGAACACACACACACACACACACACACACACACACACACACACACTGAGATCGAGGTCAAATCTTACCGTATCACTGCCAGGCTTCCATCCAGCGGGACACACTGATATCAGACCGACAGAGAGAGAGTCAGAAACACCAAAAACAACTCTTACGTTTATGTCAGTGCACGCTCTTATACCTCTTATTCAAGTGTGATATAAGACATTCATATTTCAATGTTTTGGTAGTTTGGTGTTTAAAGCCATGCCAGCTTCTCTGGCTGTTTTAATGGCGAGTAATAAGTTAAAAAAAACTATAAAGGAACAGTTTAACATTTGCTTTAGATAAAAACTCTGATTCACGGTTGACTATTAAAAAACGTATTCTGACGTGTTTGCTGGGTTATATCATTTGTTAAAAGAATTTAAACCATATGAATTAAATAAAATGATTAAGAGATACTGGACTCATAGCGCTGGATCTTCATTTCAACATTTTGGTATATCATCATATACAATTTTTCATGGAAAAGTAATTTAAATCTACTGACAAGAATACTGGCATGCCATCATGCTTTAAAAAAATATATACTTTTTTTTAAACACTATTTAATAATGTAAAAAAAACATTTTTAAAGACTGATTTCTCTGGTTAGTTGAGTAAAGCGTTTACTTTAATTCTGAATTAAATCTCTCAAATCACCCATTTCTGAACTGAATTTACATTTTTATGGCAATTGCCTTCCATAGCACAATTACTAGAAATAAATATGTAGATACTCCAGATGTTATTTAATATTATAATAATCATTTAATATATAATAATAATTCACTTCATCATCTGATCACACTTTATTTGCTTTTATTTTTATATTTCTAGTCTAGATTTTAATTTTAGTTTTAGTAATTTTGTTTAGTCATTTTTATTAGTTTCGTTTAGTCTTCAAAAAGTTTCTTTTCAAATAGTTCTATAATCTATAATTTATTTATTAGTAATTTCAGTGCGATTTAAACTTATTTAGCTGTCAAGGCAACCTTTCTAAGTTTTACAAGTTTTTCATCTAATATTTGTATATCATTACATTTAAGATGCATTTCAATCATTGAAAACTAGTGCATTTTTAATGCTTTGTTGACAATAACAACTCTTGTAAAGCAATGGGAAAACCCATTTTCTATCATTTTGAAATTCAAACAATCTCAAACTGTATTTGCATTAAAATATTTTAAGGATTGAAAGATTAAACAGATTATAACCGTGTTTGCTAGAGCTGCCAAAGTTAATGAATCATTCAGATTATTAACTGATTAAAGTCTAAAACAAGTCTCTCAGATAAAACTAGGGGTTTAAAAAGAAGGCAATGCCAGATGTAAAAGTATGAGTAAATGCGGCACCTTCTCCGTGTTTGTCAGTGTACTGGAAGGCCTGCACCAGCCTGAGGGTCTCGTCCACGGAGCGACCCACTGGAAGATCATTCATGGTGATCTGCCTGAGGACACCTTTATCATCGATGATGAACAGACCTCTAAGGGACAGCAGAGGATAAAAACAATGCAACACACGCTTTAAAACCAGGGTTCTGATTTTTCACTGAACATCTATGATTTCTAGGGGTGTAACTATGCCCTCATGTCACGATATATATCAGGATACCAGCAGTCGTGGACCGGCGGCCACAGCATCACGTGTGCGCGCACATGCAGCATCTCGCTGTAGTGTTTGTCACATGACAGATACAGCTTCTTTTCTGCGTGCGTGAGGAAAAAAACACAGACGTCCATAGGGAGGCACTGGAAGCGTGCGTTGCACACACCAACATGAAATACGTCTCTTACAAATCTGGGACGCGGTCATTCTTAGAAGTATCGATACTACTAAATTTAGGAATCGTGACGTTTTTAATTTCCGAGAATCGCGATACTTTTGAAGTATCGGTGCACCGTGCAACACTAACACACACAAGAAAGAATGGGCACATCACCTTCATTGGCTTCCGGTTTCCTTGCGTATAAACTTCAAGGTACTAATCCTCACTTACACAGCTCTCCATAACCTTGCTCCTACATATCTGACTTCCTTCAGCCTTATGCTGCTCGTCCCTTACGCTCTTCTAGTGTGGGATTGTGAGTCACCCGTAAGTTTAGTCTGGTGAATATGAGAGCAAGGTCTTTCAGTGTTGTGAAATAATCTTCCTCAAAACATCCGTCAACCTTTCTCCTTCAAAAACACATTTTTTTCTCTGAATATTACTCTCCAGCTCTCAGTCTGTAAATAGTAGCTTGTTATGGATATGTTTTTTGTTTAAATTCCTCTTTGTGTGTATTTTTAACCAACTTTATAAGCGACTTCTGTAATGGAAAAATGAAAAAATCTGCCCATGGTGTGTGTATTGTGCTTTGATGTTGATTTGGTTCTGTTCCTTAACCTATATTTGTAAAGCAACCTTGGGTGTTGGAAAGGCACTATATAAATACAAATTATTATTAGTACCTGAGTGTGTGTCCCTGATCCTCAAGAAAGACTCCGTAGTCCTTGGATATCTGGTGGCTGAGGTCAGAAAGGAGAGGGATTTTCATTGGTCCGAGACCACCTTGTTTCCTGGGTGTGTTGATCCTGAAAAAGAAAAGAAAAAGCTGCAATGAGTCCATTCATAGTCCTCACTTAAATAACATTTCATATACACAATTCTATCATCTTAAAGTCCATGTTTAAACACATATGTAGACCCAGTGAGTGTGTGTGTGTGGTCTAACCAGGCCAGGTGTGTAAACTGCGAGTCCACCGAACAAGCGACCACTTCTGCGTTGATGTCCTGAAACTCGTGCACGCGATCACTGAAGGCGATGATCTCAGTAGGACACACAAACGTGCTGTGGATCAATAATAAAACAGTGTCTGTGTAATCAGATTCATGAGAAATCCACCAGGAGTTTGGAATAATTATGTTTTTGAAAGTCTGCTCACCAAGGCTGCATTTATTTAGTCAAAAATACAGTAAAACTGTTATATTGCAAAACATTATTACGCATTTAAAATCTCTGTGTATATAGTAAAGTGTAATTTATTCCTGTGATCAAAGCTGAATTTTCAGCATCATTACTCCAGTCTTCAGTGTCACATGATCCTTCAGAAATCACTCTAATATGATGATTTGATGCTCAAATTTCTTTGATTATTATCAATTTTGAAAAACTGTTTTGGCTGGAAAACATAGTAGATAAAGAATCGTTCTGGAATCGGATCGTGAGGTGACTAAAGATTCCCACTCCTATTTTAAATGCATTAAATCTTAATGATTCCCAGTTTGTGACAGGTAGTGTTCATTATGTAGACAAAGCATGCTCACAAGTCCAGAGGGTAGAAGAAGAAAACCAGGTATTTTCCTCTGAAATCTGACAGTTTCAGCTCCTTAAACTCTCCATTGATCACAGCTGTTCCTTCCCAGTATGGAGCTGGCTTTGAGACTAAAAAAAAGAAACAAACACAGAAAGTTTAGTACATTATTAATGCAAATCTTTCAGCTTGTGCATATGCATGTACGAACTACTGTCTCTTTAAGAGATTCGACAGCCTTCTTAATGCATGCTGAACATTTTATTTGGTCTTGGATCCAAGTCTTAAACCATGACGTGTCGTTGAATGATTAATCAAAAAACACAAACCGAGTTAGAAAGACCCGATCTGCACAAACAAACAACGCACATATTAATAACTTAAACGCTGATGTGAACTGTCATGCAGACAAAATATTGAATTTATGCAACTTTCATTCTCTCAAAATAAGTTCTATGGCAATTAAACAGACGTTCATTTGAAAACACTCCACATATTTATCAAATAAGAGACAATGCTAACAGGCTGAGTAGTAAATGTTGACAGCTGTAAGAGATACATGCAAAATAACATTGGTTTACAATTAATATATTAAGATTAGATTAGCTCATTTTTTCATTTAAACGTATACATTGAGAATGCATGTGTTTTTAAAATTCATAAATGCGCGAAACACACTTTTGGCTTTGCTCAGGTGTAAGGAATGATCAGAGACGGGAGCGCGGAAAGTCTCTCCGGGATAAACGTGTCCACCGGCGTAATTATAACACTCCTGCTCCTTCCTCCCGTTTGCACCGTCACACACAACCGATTCAATGATTAAAAGCAGTGTGCACGCCACGCCGAGCCATTCTCTGTGCGTTTTAAAGTAGCGACGGACATCCATAGCTGCGTCTTGCAGGAAGCACGTCTCGTCTCTCCTAGTTTGATTATTATTCCTCTTTCTGGCGCCGCGCACGGAGACGTCACCAATCTGATAAACGGATCGACCACATCCGCATTCTATTGAGCGGGTCTAGCGTGATGTGTATGATGTAGAGATCTGGAGGTTTCCGCTCCAGCGCGCCATTTTCAATCCATTAGAATCCATCAGTCATGCACACATGAATATTTAATTTATTTATTAATAAATTACTATTTAATAATACCCGTTTAAAAAAAAAAAGTTTTATCGAATTGAAAAATGAACATGAATTAAACATGGTTTGTCTGTGCTTTAACTGTGATCGATTTCACAAATTAAGTGTTTTTTCTTATATATATATATATATTTAGTTTTAATTTGATAGCATAACTTGCATTTTTTACTCTGATTAATGTTTATAAGATTACACTAAATAAAAATTGTGCGTACTCAAAATTCACTACATATAGTAAATTTTGAAATTAGTTTTTACATTATCTGTTGACTCGGTAGATTTTTAAAACTGACCAATTTTGCTAACAGGTCGTTATCGGGAAGATGTTAATAATTTAAAAATGATCGGTCTGACCTATACATCTATTTTAATTTCCTTGTAAAAAAAAAAAAAAGATTTTAAAGGAAAAAAAGATTATATTTTGGCTAAAACTATATTGACGTTAATGATTAGTTTTGTTTTTCTTTATAAGAAAGAATACTGCGGTCATCCAGTTACACGGTGGCGCTATAGTTCCGTTGTATATTTTCGTCACTTCCGCTGCTGTAGTTCAGGACAGTCGTGCGCGGGCGAGAGTTCACCAGATTATAGTCTTTTAAACCTAGTTATTGGTTAGTATTGGTCATAAAACTATCATTGTGTGTTACCACCGATTTTTTTAACATTGACTAAAAGTTTGTCCAAGTTTGTCTGAACGTGTTTCTCTTTGTTGCGGTTAGCGTCTTTTTCTTTGCGTAACTCGACGGAGCCGGTATGAATAACGTTACGTGCCATTTGTTCTTAATCTGTGATTATTCTGTGTATACTAGCGTTACATGTTATTTGGGTTTCTAAAATGTTCGCTAATTTACTATACACTGTTTTTTTCTGGTTAAATTGGTGGTTGGTTTATCGGGACACGAGCTTGACGCGCGCGCATGGCGCTGGCTATTGTGTGCTTAGTCTGTGCATTACTGATATGACTGTGGATTCATAGTTATTTTAATAATTTCATACACGGTGCTCTCTGTATCTGCACACAATCTATTACAAAAAAGTAGGATTTGTCAAGTCAGTGTTTTAAAACGATAATTCACAAAAATGAATTTCTGTAATTTACTCTTGTTTAAGTTCCAAACCTGTATGAGTTTTTCTTTTCCTGAACACAAAATGTATAGTAAAAAAAAAATGTGGCTAACCAAACAGTTGATGGACCCCATTGACTTGATTAGTATGGGGGGAAATACTATGTTAGTAAGTTCTGGCATTTTTCATAAAATCTTCTTTCGTGTTCAGCAGAAGAAAGAAATTCATATAGATTTGGATCAACTTGAGGATGGGTAAATGATGACAGAATAAAATTTTTGGTTGACTTTTGCCTTTAAGAGAAATGTAGGATTTGTATGCACTCATGATGCACTTGTGACACATTGTGAAGTCGAGTATAGATACAGTCTGTCAATAATAAACATTCATCTCCTCTCTTGTGTATCACAGCAAACCTCTTCTGATACTCGTCCTTATTTAAACACCATGGGCGACAGCGATGACGAGTACGACCGCAGACGCAGAGACAAATTCCGCAGAGAGAGGAGCGACTATGACCGTTCCCGGGAGAGAGAGGACCGGCGGAGAGATGACTGGAATGACAGGTGAGGAAGAGGGAATTAACCTGCATAAGGGGATTACATTTACATTTATGCATTTGGTAGACGCTTTTATCCAAAGCAGCTCACATTGCATTTCAAGATACACATTTACATTCTAATCAGTTCTGAATTAAATATGGTATATATAGACACACACGCATATAGACTTTAATTTGTCAACCATGCAACACCACACTTTACAACTTTTATCACTAACAAAACTCTGATGAATTCTTTCTTTTTCAACCAGTCGGTTGCAAATTATTACTGTATGTATTGCTAACATGCTTTGGCAAGTGGTATTTATAATTCAGGTCCTCCATTTGAATTTTGTGGGGTATGATATTAGTCAAAAGGCTTGTATGTTTGCACATTTTTATATATTTCTTGTGGTTGTCGTTTACTGGCGGCCCTCGGCTAGAGAGTGGGACCGGGGCCGTGAGCGGCGCAGCCGAGGGGAGTACCGGGACTACGAGAGAGGCAGACGAGAGAGATTCTCTCCTCCACGTCATGACATGAGCCCCCAGCAGAAGCGCATGAGGAGAGACTGGTAAGAACTGTCAGAGAGAGAAGAGAAACTTTTAGTGATGTGTTTTTGTAGGCCAGCCTGGAAATTAGCATCACCCTCGTTCCCTTGGTTAAAATCAATATGATTTTTCTATTGGCTTTTGAATTATAGCAGAAAATAAGCTCTGTGAACAACAAAAGTTTATAATTCTTAATTGTTTTGTTAATGATAATCTTCACAAATGAACACAATTTTTATGAATTTGGAATCCTAAGCAGAAGTAATAAAATAAATAAACGTACTACACCACACTCACATTACATCAATGTCTACACCATTAAGCTTCCAACATCTTTCAGTTTTAATAAATAAATAAAAAAATTCCCTGAAAAGTTTGGGTTTAAATAGTTTGAAAGAGCATGGTTTATAAATTTATAATCTGTGAAATAGTGAGTAGATGAGTTTACCTGTTTGACGTTTAATGTCCCCGATAATATCTCTAAGTCCCATTTTAAAGACTTTTTTTGTAAAGTAAAAGATTTACACTTGTGAATTAAAGGGATAGTTCACCCAAAAATGTAAATTCTGTCAGTAATTACTCGCCCTCATGTTGTTCCATCCCCGTAAGACTTTCGTTCATCTTCAGAACACAAATGAAGATATTTTTTGATTAAATCTGAGAGCTGGATCACTCCTCCATAGGCTTCTTAAGGGATCGAAACTGGCCGGCCCAAAAGTTATGAAAGCCATCGTTAAAATAGTCCGAGTGACTACAGTGGCTCAATCTTAAGTTTATCAAGCAATGAGAATACTTTTTGTGCGCAAAAAACAAACAAAAATAACGACTTTATTCAACTACTCATTTCCTTACCTGTGGGGCTTGAGATTTCACGTAGTGGAACTGCGCAAAGCTTCTGTGTTGTACGTCACACTTAGGCTCACTATTGGCCAACGCTGGTCATGTGTGTGATGCATGTGACGTACAACACAGAAGCGCTGCGCTGTTCCACTACGTGAAATCTCAAGCCCCACAGGTAAGGAAATGAGTAGTTGAATAAAGTCGTTATTTTTGTTTGTTTTTTGCGCACAAAAAGTATTCTCGTCGCTTGATAAACTTAAGACTGAGCCACTGTAGTCACTCTGACTATTTTAACGATGTTTTTCATAGCTTTTCAAGGCTGGCAAGTTTCAGTCCCTGAAGAAGCCTATGGAGGAGTGATCCAGCTCTCAGATTTCATCAAAAATATCTTAATTCGTGTCCCGAAGATGAACGAAGGTCTTACGGGGTTGGAACAACATGAAGGTGAGTAAATAGACAGAATTATCATTTTTGGGTGAACTATCCCTTTAATGTATTTTATGTCTTGAAATAAAACGTGAAAATATCTTAAGCTTGTTTACCACAGACTTGTTTCAAGCATTTAACCAACAACAAAAAAAAACTTGGATTTCAGGATGGTGGAACTGGAAGTGCTAAAATGCAGGTTTTGGCCTACAAATATGTGCCATCCCTGCAGCACTCAGCAAAGTAGTTAGTGACGTCAGTGCATACCCTCTATTGGAGACTGATTATTTGCATGGGGAAAACAATTAGAGCACCTAAGACTAAAACCTCACTCTGCATTTCTTCCTCCCTCTCATTTGTTTTCTCAGGGATGACCATGGAGGCGACCCGTACCATGGTGGCTATGATCTTGGTTATGGAGGCGGTGGAGGACCCAGTTATGCCCCCCCGCAGCCCTGGGGTCACCCTGACATGCACCTCATGCAGCCTCACCATGGCATCCCCATTCAGGCCAGGTGAGAGAGAAGATGAGCGGCTGTAAAGTCCATCATTTCTAGGGCTGCCCTCGACTAAAATGTGTTGGTCGACTAGATATCGTTTATTAGTCGACTAATCACGCGTTTGTATTAATAAGCCATAAATCATAAGTATTGCGCCTTTAGTTCGATATAAAAAAGATAGGTAATCAGCGCTTAAACACACACATAAAGCTTGCCACAGCGCACCGGCAAATGTAATGATTATGAATGTGTCGTGGGGAAAGGGGGGGGGGGGCTGTCTAAACATTTCAATTTATTGGTAATATTTTCTGTGTTTTTGGCTGCAGAGATTGTTAATGATGCTGACTCGTCATCTCCACAGTAGTGGACGTGCCTATATGCACGTTTACATAATCTGAGTATTTATTTTCCAATTGAATCAATTTAATGAGTTCATTAAAATGTAGACATTTCATAATTTCTATTGATATATTTCTCATGTCTGTGCGGCAAGTATACGCTGAGTTTCGGTTCATTAATGTGATGCCCTCAAGTTCACTGAGACGGAATAGACAGAAAGCACCATTATTTTTCACAAGCACAACATTTTTTTATTGTGAGTTTAAGAAAATTAAAGTAGAGCTTTCCTGCCGTTAACGATCTGTCCGTTACAGCCTGCCTAATTTCACCACTTCTTGTGGAGTTTTTTTTCTCTCTCAGACTAATAAAATCTTAGTCGACAAAGCATCTTCTAGTCGATTTACATATATTATTATGATAACAGTTACTCTACTATTAGGGGGCAGTTCTAATAATTTCCTTGTATTTAACCGGTGTGTTAAACATTTGTTCTTCTCTCTGGTGTTCCTCCAGGCTGGGAAACATCCACGATCTGGATCTTGGTCCTCCCCCTCCTGTGATGAAGACGTTTAAGGAGTTCCTGCTGTCTCTGGATGACTCCGTGGATGAGACGGAGTCGGTCAAGCGCTACAATGAGTACAAGATCGATTTTAGGCGTCAGCAGATGCAGGACTTCTTCCTGGCCCATAAAGATGAAGAGTGGTACGACAACAGTTGCTGTTTTTGCCCTAGTGTTTTGTTTAGGTGATGTTTTTGCATTAAGCTAGTGATCGCAAGAGAGTGGCGAAACAAGTCCTGCATCTCAACAAAGAAGAGGCTGATTTCTGCATCTCTGAACATTTGACTATCTCTATCAGTTTATAACTACACCTCTGGTTAGAATAGTTTAATTGTTAAAAGGATTTCGGCTAGACAGTTTTGTCTTTGTACTAACAAGTATGGCTTTTGTAGTTAAATATACAAGTAATGCGCCAAATGAATTTTTTTTTTACTGGATTTTTTTTTTTGCTGAACTGAAATAGATTTTTTTTTTAAACATTCCTTCTGATGTTCGTTTTTGTGCTATAACTTAGTAAAGAGGAAGAGATTATCAGTTCACCTGCACTACACACTGGCGCTTGAACTGATACAGCTTAAATCGTCACTGACAGTCAAAACAAATTAATTTGACCAAATATTTTTGGTTACTGAAATTTTGGTGCATCATATAGTTATATTTTAATGCATAGTTAATTTATTACCAAAGCCAGTTGTGTTTTGAGACTTTTTTACATTGAAATTTTTCATCATTTACTTGCCATAAGATCGAATGATAATTAATGTCTATTTTGACATCAGTTTGTCTCTACAGCAACTCAATTGGTCTCGTCATTGACTTGATGCAGATGTTTTAAACTTTCATTTCTTTTCAGGTTTTTGCATATTGTTTTTTTGGTTTACAAATTAACAAAAACCCTTCTTCCCTCCATCACCACAAGGTATTGGAAGATGAGAAAAGCGCTTGGACCCGTCGCAGGAGTCGCTGATAGTTAGTCAGGGTTTGCACTGCGCACAATGCAGCTGCCATTAGAATCAAAGTACCAGGGCTCTTAGTTAGACAGTCGAACACTCACAATCCAAACCTGCCGTCGCGTTCACGGAAAGATTTTTTTTCTTTTCTGTAGTGTGTGATGCCTTTCTTCCCCTTTCTTTTTCATTTTTGATATTTGGATCAATCAAACCCCCCCCCCCCCAAAATGTACACACTCCTCTGAGAAGACCGCTCTCAGTGTAAATGTGTTGTAATGCGGGGAGTACATCAGGTAAATTTAGTGCACACAATGGAAAATGTTTCACCCAACTGTTTGACTTTCATTTCTTGATAATGCATCAATTTTTATTGTTTTTCATTTTTCTTCTTTGGTGGTGAGTGTTACTGTATTACACACACTTAAACACACAAGTTATTTTTATAGTATAATAAGACTGACAAGTGCACTTAACTTTAGCCAACATTGTCATATGCTCTATTCAAAAACCTAGTGTGCTGCCTTGCTGTCTACTACCTAAATATACAGCTACCTTCAAAGACACCATCTTAACTAGAACAAAACGTCAGAAATGTAATGATTTGGAATGCTCTACATATACAGTTTGGCAATAACATGTTGCTAAATATCTATATTCATAATTTCTTGTCTTATTTTGGAAGGAGACATGCAATGCTGTCTTTGAATCTAGCCAAAAGAACAAATCATAGAAGGCAACAGCTCAGATGTTTTGGAATAGAGCTATAATATCATATGACAGTGGGACAGCTATGTGGCATAATAAGGTTGTTAGATATAATTTAGTTTAAGAATTGGTGGTTTAAATTTAGATATATCAAAGCATTTATAGAAGTATTTAGAAGGCAGGTTAGGACTTGGTTAAAGATTGCATGACTAGTAGGAAATAGTTGCTAACGTATTGTTTTCTTCCCCAAACACCCCATTTGTCCCTCTTTCTCCTCTGTCCGCCTGTCAGGTTTCGTTCAAAGTACCACCCGGATGAGGCTGGGAGGCGCAAAGCAGAATCCCACAGTGCTCTACAGAACCGGCTGAACGTCTACATGTATCTCATGGACAACAGCTGGTTTGAATCCGTCACTTTGGACATAGAGCGTGCTCCCCAAATCACCAAGATTTTAGATGCAGGTTTGGAGAAGTGCTTTTCTTTTGCATGCTGATTTTAATCATCTAAAAAACTAAAAATGGTCATTTACTCACCCTCATGTCATTCCTAACTGTCCATTTGGTGATGCACCAAAAATTAATTAGACTATTTTGAATTGAACCGTAACATTTGATTCGAAAATCTGTTGTGATTTTTTTTTATTTTTTTTTTTTATAGCATACACCATTTAAATGTTTATTTAAACAAGGAATAATGGCGTTATTAAAATGTAAATGTTTATATACAACTGTTATTATTTGTTGATTATTTGTCAATTGATTACATTTTCTCGGTTTGTTTTTTGGCTAAACGAAAACTTGAATTTTGGTGCATCATTAGTCCACTGGTGTGATTTATGTGAGGACTATGACTGTTGCGTGCCATTAAAGAATAAGTTCGGCGTTTTACAAGTAAAGGCCTGTTTTAAGATCGTTTCTGATGAAATCGAACGGTTAAGATAAAAATTTGGGCACATGCTGCTCAAAATAGCCCCACACTAACACGGTAGCATAATGAGGGTCTCTACCTGCAAACCGAAGCATTGAGAACTTTGTAAATGTACATACAGTTTAATAAGAAGATACTTTATAAAGACATTACACTTCACGTATACAGGCAGGAGCCATCTTTTGGAAGACAGTCTCGACCAGTCGAACCACGAACGCCATGCTACGTGCCGGTCGATAGTCACAGTTCAGCTCACGTAGCGCGGCGTTCTTTAGGGACTTTGCCACATCCCTAATATCGAGGTCTTCACTGTATACAATCAACCCAAAATTTAGTCTAGACCCCTTCAACATTTAAGCTGTCGCTTTAGCTTAGAAAATGGTAATAAAATAATATAAAACTCAGTTATCAAATCAGTTCATATTTCACTGGTTTTATCCATCCTTCTGTTAGACTCTCACAAATGAATGAGGTTGAATATCTGTCAGCTGTTAAATTTAACTACACAACTAGATAATACCAATGACTCCATTTAGCTCAACCAATTACCAAGCAATGCTTAATTTTCTTTTGTCTGTGGTGTAAAAAGGTCACATTAGCAATTAAAGAAAAAACACTTAAAGATGCTGTACATAACTTTTTCACTCTACTAAAGCATAAAAATACGACATGTTTGCATATATTGAGGAAACATGCAGAGTTTGCATACTCGTTTCTCTGAAAAACGCTTCCACAGCCAGTTATTTTACTTTGATAAGTATTTGTTTTGGTCTGTGATATGCACGTTGCCAATTTTTCATTGTCCATTGCGCTCGTTCCTGTTGCATGTCCTCAAACTGGCAACCTGTGTGAGTGCCGTCCAGGAGCAGGAGGCGGGAGGAACAACGATCTGCGATATTTTGAATTCGACTGCTGTACCTAATTTCGACCACTAGTTGTCATTCTTACAGACTGCACCTTTAAGCAAAACATGGTCAGGTCAAAGTGTCTGAATAATTTTTGGTCCCAAATTTTGTATACATTTTACAGGTAGTCCACTGTATGAAGAATTTTTGGGTATAATATGTCAGTTTACTTTGCTCTCCTCAATTACATAAATGACCTATAGTGTCCTGTACCCACTAGTAAAAAAAAAAAAAAAAAAAGTCAGACTATTTCCTCAAAGCAAGTGTTTTGTTTGTTTTTGTTAGCTGTGATAAAGATGGAAGGAGGAGGGGAAAATGACCTGCGTATCCTGGAACAGCCCAACGAGGAAGAAGAGGAGCGAGAGAGACTCTCATCTGGTGGACCTGGTTCTGAACCTCCCAAACGGGACGAGCCCCGGCCTGTGGATGTTGAGCGCAAACCCTCTATAGAAAAAGACAAGATTGTGAGTGAACGTTGCATAATAGAGCAAAGGATCATGCAGTATTGTGAGGAACGATGATGTTTAATTTTGTGTGTCAATAGGGAGAGAGGGATGAGGAGACTGAGAAAGATGCAGCCGCTTCTGCAGGAGGCAGTGAAGGAGAGAAGACTGAGAAAGAAGCCCCTGCCGAACCAATCCCAGAACCCAAGAAGGTTAGTTTGCCAAGTTCTGCTGCTTTGGGTAGTTGACGTGCCATTTATTGGGCCAGACTGTTTTGTAAATATGTATGATCTTTATTAGACAGGGTCCCCGCGGATCCTTAAAGTCTTAAAACGTCTTAAATTAGATTTTTTACATTTAAGGCCATAGAAAGTCGTAAAAAGTCTTATTTTTATTTAGAAAAATTAAATTTTCAATGGCAATTTGACTTTTTTGAGATGTGTCTATCCAATTAGCGTACTTTTTTATTTATTATTCTTTGTGGATTTGCTTGTTCACGTGACATTTCGCATCACATTCGCGCCAGCATTACGTGTGTCTCCTGCACGCGAAACAGCAGGAGAGAAGCAAGCTGGTTAATTTCAGTTCAATTGTAAGTTGATTCTTAATGTGCGTAGTGGTGTGCGATGTGTATGGTCTATTATGATATTGTAATCATTGTTTTACTTTTAACTATGTACGAGGCAGTGCGATCTGACATCGCATTTGTCTCTCATGCTTGCTTTCCCTGCGTGATGTGTCAGTTTACAGGGATGTCCCTAAATGAGTTTTTGTCTTATATTTTTATCATATTATGTTGTTATCATACAATATCACATCAGCAAGAGGGCCGTTTTCCCGTACACAATAGCAAATGTGATATTTATTTTATATAACAGTTAAATGAACATTGTGAGTTACATTAAACAATATTGTCAATATTGTTTGTTTTCCCTGTATTTCGCCGACGAGAATTTCAAAATGAAACCGTGGCAGAGTCTCAATGACACAGACAGCGATTTTTTTTTTTTGACTGAAATCTGCGTTTTGAACGAATCATTTTAACGATTCAATGAACAATTTTTCCTGAATGAATCAGTTGAATGAATGGAGATCGTTGGGAGCCGAAATTGAAACCGAAATTCGATTAATTGCACAGCCCTACTCAAGGCTTCTTGCAAGTAAAGGAATTAAGGCTTAAGTATTGTAATTTTACTACTGCAGTGTAAATAAAATAAAGCAGACTTCCCCTCCACATTAGGCCTTCCTTTGAAGACCATTTGTATTCTTTGTTTTAACCGTGGGTGTAAATTTTTCATTTGTCCTTTTTTCAATTCTGATTTATATCTCTTGTACAGCATTTTAGTTTCAACATCTGTTGTTTTAAAATGTGCTTCATAAATCAAACTAAACTGAAATAATATACTTATGAAATGTTTTATTTATTTTTTACATACTATCACAACTAAGAGTCCCAGTACAAGTCAATGCAAATACATTTTTTTTTTTTTTTTTTTTTCAATTTGGAGCTCTTAAGTTCACCAGAATGATGAATTTAACTTTAAAAAAAAACTCCTATTGAAAACACTGCATTCTCTTTCTCTCGCTAGCCGAGTAAGAAGAGGAAGAGGAAGCACAGTGGAGACAGTGAAGATGAAGCCAGTGCATCTGAGAGCGAATCCGATTCTGACTCCGACTCGAACTCTCACTGCTCTGAGAAACCCTCAGAGAAAGAGAGAGAACCGGACGAGGGAGAGGATAAAGAGGAAGAGGAAGAAGAGGAGGGGGAAGGTCAGTCTCAAGACTTCTGGCACTGAATCAACAGTGTTATAGGATTTGTTCACCCAAAGATGAAAATAACCCCATGATTTACTCGCCCTCAAGCCATCCTAGGTGTATATGACTTTCTTCTTTCAGACAAATACAATTGGAGTTAGATTAAAAAATATCCTGGCTCTTCCAAGCTTTATAATGGCAGTGAATGTCCATTTCTGTTTTGAAGCCAATCAAAGTGCTTCCATCCATTTATATAAGATCTCCACACGGTGCTGCAGGGGTTAATAAAGGCCTTCTGAAGCGATGTTTGTGTAAAAAAAAAAAAGAATTAGTGTAAAAGTTAGTGGTGTAACGATACATGTATTCGTATTGAACCGTTCGGTACGCATTACAAACTGAACGATTCCTTGGACCATTTTTCCTGCCGACCAAAATCTGCGCTGGAGCGACTACCACAACATTGCCAAACGTAATGAAAGCGGAACGAAACGGCGCTACTCATTATCCTGTGCTTCACAAGTTTATCAGTTTGGACCAATGCAGCGTGAGCCGATCTGGATCAAGCGACACTATCACTACAGCGCTAAGAGATCCAGTAAACAAAGCATTTAAAAAAAAAAATACAGTTTCAAGATGTAGGAAAACTCACACTTATTTAAAAATATTTTTTCTTTTAATAAATAGGAAATTTCTCTGGCATTTCTTTCTCTTTGCCGTATCGAAAACGTACCGAACCGTAACACCACTGTATCGTATCGAACCGTGAATTTTGTGAACCGTTACACCCCTAATAAAAATGTATCGACTAAAATAACTAGCTTCTGGCAGACGGCTGGGTGGTCATATACACCTAGGATGGCTTGAAGGTGAATAATTAACATTTTTGGGTGAACTATCCCTTTAAAGGTTCATGGTTGTGACAAACATGTTTCTGGTCTTTTAAAGCCACTGATGTAAAGGAGCGGACGGAGGAGCAGAAGGAAAGAGAGAAAGAAAAGGAGAAGAAGCCGAAGGATGATCAGCCTCCACGACCTCGACCTCTTCACAGGACCTGCTCTCTCTTCATGAGGAGCATCGCTCCAACCATATCTAAAGCGGAGATCGTCGCTGTAAGTGTTCACACAAAACACTGCTGAGTTTCGTGTTGTTGAATGCTGATGACCGAAGTCTTGGCACTTTCTCGACAGCTGTGTCGACGTTATCCAGGATTTATGCGCGTTTGTTTGTCAGAACCGCAGCCAGAGCGCAGGTAAGTTTAATTCAATTTCAACACACTTTGAGGATATTTGACTAAGTTTTGTTGCATTTCCTGTTTAGCTGCTTTAAAATATGTATTCAAGTCCCCGCAGGTCCTTCATATCATAAATTCAGTCATAAAATGTCTATAAGTTATAACCAGTTTCTTAATTATTGTAAGAGGGCTTAAATTTGGGGATGGAAAAACAGGAATTGCAATAAAACCTAATGTGATTATTACACTTTAGAAGTCTATAATTTAATTGATTGAATGTGATCGCTGCACATTAAAAAGTGACACATTATTTGTCAACTTCTGTTCTGATACATCTGTATATACAGGTACAAAACAATTTCAAACATGAATTTACTGAATAAAACGCACCGAGTATTTTAAACTTGCAGTTCCCCATTTTGCTCATGAGCAGTATAAAGTTTGTGTGCAGCAGCCTCTTTAATTAATTAAAAGAATCTGAGATAAATTATTTTTGAGATTGTTTTGGTTTGTTTCTATATGGACATATGGTAATCATTTTATTTGTGCAGGTCTTAAAGTCTTAAATGTGTTTTTAACAACTCTGAATATAACCTGGTATTGTGAAAAGCGCCATAAAAATAAATGTGACTTACATTTAAACCTTAGATTACTTAATGCTATTTGTTTTTCTCCATTTCGAAGAATGAATATTTTACATCAAATAGTATTTATTGCCTAGTAGATTCAAAACTGTTATATATTTCTCCATACTGAGGAAGGCCTGCGAGCTGAAACGTCTGTTGTATTATTCCCCTGTAAAAAATAAAGTGACTAAAAGGATTTTGAATTGAGTGTGGATCGTAGCTCTATTCTTGATATTTTTTCCCCAAACTTTTTACTAAAATAACATTAATTTATATGTGCCAATATATATGAATATAAAATGCTTCACTAAATTAAAGTTCCCACATCTCCTTTCATGTATTAAAATGAAGTACATTTCTCATCTCTGTGTGGCTCAGGTTTTTTAGGCGTTGCTGGGTGACCTTCGACAGAGGTGTTAACATCAAAGAAATCTGCTGGAACCTGCAGAACATCCGGGTGAGTTCTAGAACCATCAGAACCATCATGCATCGCAAGCGTCTCGCTCATTCTCTCCTGTTCCTCTGTGTCCAGCTGCGGGACTGTGAGTTGGCTCCCGGAGTCAACCGAGATTTGGCGCGTCGAGTGCGGAACGTGAACGGAATAACTCAGCACAAGCAGGTTCTCCGTAATGACATCAAGATGGCTGCTAAACTGATCCATGCACTGGATGACCGGGAGAGACTCTGGAGCCACAAACCCAGAGAAGAGACGGTCGCTCTAGAGGTATTCTCACTTGCTCAACCTCGGACTGATGCAATTTTAAATAGCTTGACTAGTGATGCTCCGATCAAGATTTTTGGGGGCGATTACTGGAAGCTGTATCACCCGATACCGATTACAGGGTCTATTTGAAGCCTTCTATTTATCATGTAGCATTTATTTATGAAACTATATTTAACATCAATGTACATTAAGTATTACAATTAAGAGTAGACAACGTATCCTGAATTGACACCTGTGTATTTATTTGCAAGCAACATGTCCAGCATATTAACTTAGCAGCCTGTGCTTGGTTATTGGGAACAGCTTAGGGCTTGACAAATACAACTTTCCTGTAGAATATAAAATAAAAAAAGATAAAAGACAGAACATCTGAGTCTTTAAATTTAGCTTTAGACTACTTTAAGCTAAAAACTGCAACAAAAAAGGCTATAGCCAAAATAATGTTTTGAGTCAGTCAGCCATCAGTTTTTCTAATACACTTAAAAGGACCACAGCAAAAAAAGAAAATACAAATAAAAATACTTCTTCTGCAAAAAATAAAAAAATAAATAAATTATATATATATTGATGCTTAAGTATTTTAAACAGATTAAGAAAGTCACCACAGTCACATGGTTAGACTGATTTGTTTACATACAGTGAAGTCGTGTCCCACCACTGTTTCTAAGGATCGATATTGTCCCCCACCAATTTTTGTAACATTGAGGCACGCACAGATGTACCTAATACAAATAAATAAAACATCTCCAGTTAACTACCAGAGCATTCATATAGTTCGCTATTAACTAAGAAATATAGCACCAGATTTGAAATGCAGTGTATGTGTGCGTTGTGTAAATATCAGACATCCCAAGTGTCTACCGCATATTGATAGCGGCTCCCTGATGCCCGCAAATTAGTTCAAATCTCCCAGAATCTAGAGCGAGCGAGCGAGAGCTCACACATACTGTTTCAAACCGTGCCGCGCGCGCACGTCAGAGAGGGAGAGAACCCTTGCGCATGCGTAGTGAAGTATAACCTGTGGGGGAAAGGCATTTTAAACCTTATTTTGGGGCAAAGTCATCAAACTTTTTCAGCGATTTTTATCATATTTTACTGCTGTTTCTATACATGCAGTTTTTATGTCCCGGTGACCAGTGAAAGTGCAGTTCTGACTCTCTGCCCATTCATTTAGACTGGAGCCTGGTCTTGTTAGTCCGAAATAGCTGCCCGGAGGCGTTGCCAAGATGGCGGCCCAGTGGCATGACTTGCCTAAAAGGACTTTGCCGTTGTGGAGACTATTCATTCCGTATTCATTCCGGCAAAATCACAAAATAAAAAGCACACAAACGTGTCCCTGCTTGATATACTGTAACCACTGATGAACATATTCAGTTTTGATGAGAGAAAAAAACTGAGTGCGGAAGGCAAAGGATCTACTGCTAGACCATTTAAGAACTCAAACGTAGTTTGCGGATCGATGGATTTATTTACGGGTTGAACGGAGATGCTGCACAGTTTGACAAGCGGGCAACGGCATGGTACACACATTACAGATTGATTGCTAATAAATTGTCTTTTTCACACACCTAGTAGAATTGCCAGACCGGTGAAGCCATTTTTACCAGGGCATAAAAAATTGTCTCGCGAGTTTTGCGTCATCTGATCGGCTTTTCTTGATCAGCCTTTATAGAGACCGCCGATCACACATCCCAAAGCAATTATCGGCCGATTATGATCGGCGATCGATCAATCAGAGCACCCTTAGTGATGCACCAAAATTTCGGTTGGAGCTGCAATTTTTGCTTTTGGCAGAAAATTGTTCTGGAGGGCTGAATCAGTGGTGTTTAAATTGTGTATTTCATGCACACAATGTGAATTAGGGCTGTCAAAATGGCTGAAAAGCTCAATTTGAGTTTCTTTCTTAAATATTAGGAAATTAATTCTAAAGGCAATACTTAATGTTAAGAGGAAAAAAGTACTGTATTGTCTCATATTTATGCCATACGCTCATATTTATATGCCAGGTCAAGTATGTCGTTGCCTGGATTTTTCCACCAACAGAGTTTTTGTCAGCAGGAAGCCTTTTCCCGGCATTTTTTCCAAATGAACAACGCAACCGCACCTCGCTGTATACTAGATAAGCTAACAAAAACAAACCGCGTCAGTTGTCGTCATCATGACTCGAGCACCTCTTGACACACCAAAAATGAGAATATGCGGGGTTTTTTTTTTTTTTTTTTTTTAAGTAAAATATCGGCTTGTAAACAATGTCAAGTAATGTTACGTTTACCTCAGGAATTAACTGAATTAAACTGCAATTGGAATTTTGTTATCAGAATTTATATAAAAACTGCTTTATGTGAAGTTTAAATGTTTGTCAGTCAAACCAAAAATTATTCAGACAGCAGATAAAATTTTTTGACATTTGTTTTACTATTGGGTGCAGGACACTTTAGTTAATTTATGTAAGTGAGGATGGCGAGGTGTCTGAATAAATTTTGGTTTTACTGTATATGTAAAGTTTTGATTATTAAATCAGTTTGATTAATTGATGATTGAACTAGTTTTGTTTGAAGTAATTTAATTTTGGTTTTGGTAACATCTTGACTGAGCTTTTTATCTATAATAGTTTTTTTCTTCCTCCATTTTTCTGAAGATCCCTGCTCAGAACCCCATTCTGAAAAACATCACTGATTACCTCATAGAGGAAGTGAGTGCAGAGGAGGAAGAGCTTCTGGGAAGTGCAGGAGGAGCCGACTCCGAGGACGGATCCAAAGAGGGAAACCCCACCGAGATTACTGTGGAGAGAGATGAAAAACTTGTCAAGGTCTGAAACCGACTTTAAATATCCAGCACATATTTCACACTAATGATAAAAAACTAAGCCTATTTTTTAGGACCATTCCAGGTTTATAAGTGATTCTCATTATTGTCATAATTCTTGTGCTACATTTTCATGGATATAATTGTGCAAAAGACACTAACTCATAAAATAGGTTTAATTTCCATTGTTTCACCTTAGAATAAAATACATAAAACATGGAACAAATGGCCTGTCAGTGAAATTGTGTGAGAGGAATTTTAAATGAGACTTCCAGGTCTTTATCTCAGTCTGTTGCTCTCAAAACTTTCTATTCTGTATATGTGACCCTGAACCACAAAAAACAGTCACATGGGTCGATTTTTTTGAAATTGAGATTTATATAACACATGAAAGCTGAATAAATAAGCTTTCCATTGTTGTATGGTTTGTTCGGATAGGACAGTATTTGGCCGAGATACAATTATTTGAATATCTAGAAAAAAATCGAAACATTGAGAAAATCGCCTTTAAAGTTGTCCATTTGTTCACGATTGTGCTGCATTCACTGACAAAAATGTTTTATATATTTACAGTTGGAAATTTACAAAATATCTTCATCTAAACTTAATATCCCAATGATTTTTGGCCTAAAAGAAAAATCAATAATTTTGATCCATATAATGTATTGTTAGCTATTGCCACAAACATACCTGTGCCTTGTGACTGTTTTTTTATATATATATATATTTTCTTTTTTTTATTTTATTTTTTACTCAACGCATGTGCTGTTGGACTAAACTGGGAAGGGTCACAGCACTTGCATATTGTTGTCCTATTGTTAGTTTAATTGCTTCAATTGCCCTCCGCATTTGTAAGTCGCTTTGGATACAAGTGTCTGTTAAATGATTAAATGTACCAAATGTAGTTTCTACTTCGAACCCCATTCCTAAGGAGTGTAATATGTTTTGGTTTCCTCCCAGGTGTTGGATCGTCTCCTCTTCTATCTGCGTATCGTACACTCTATTGATTATTACAACACCTGTGAGTACCCGAGTGAGGATGAGATGCCAAACCGCTGTGGCATTATCCATGTTCGAGGGCCGATTCCCCCCAACCGCATTACTCACAGAGAAGGTGAGCGCTGCTGTCACTGCCAAGAAATGACTAGTTTATTCAGCTTTAAAATACTTTCTCTTAGAGCTGGGCGGGATGATGATGATGATGATGATGATGATGATATGTAGGGGTGTAACGATACCCTTATACATATCATGATCCTGAACTCACGATATGATATTATTGCAATACTCCCAAGACATTTGGTAAAAGGTTAACAAAAAATGTACTTGATTAAAATGCTAAATGTGGTATTTGATCGGGGGTGGAAGTGAAAAGGCTTAAACTTGGTTGTAACCTCATGCTGGTAACCTAATACACGGGACAATGGTGACACCAGAATAACAATGATAAAAAATCATGATTCTGAAGCTGAAAATACTGAATTATTTTAGATCAATATTTGCTTGCACTCTCCCTGACTAGATACAGTATATTTAAAATTATGTAGGCCACTTTTTACTGGCAACATAAGACATTTGGCATTATGAGAACCCACCAGGCTTGTGCAAAATTCAGAATTTCAGAATTGGCCTCCATTCAATTCATGAATTGAATTGACTCCGCCCCACAGGAAGTTGAATTTGAATTGGAATGACAGGAAGTGGAATTAAATTAATGGCAATTCAAAGAGTTCTACAGTCACACATAGGGTGACCATCAAACAAAACAAATGTGGGACATGTTACCAACACTAAAACATAACCTGAAACTGTTATATAATGTCCATTTAACTTATTAAAAACATTTGTATTCTGCATTTCAGCTGATAAAAATACTTTAAGTCCCTTCCAGACAATACAATTACATCACAATGTAACATAACATGTCTTTATTTTACTTGGCATTTAAATTCAACATCACTGAGCAAGGCAGCAGGCATCATGCAGATCGCTATTTTTGAAACGGTTCTGACTAAGTCCAACTAAAATCTAACAAAATAAATGAACAAATAAAATATAAAACAACATGAAATTAGTTTATTGACAGTTTATTACTTCTGACGAAGCGCTGTTAAATATAGGTGAAAAACTACAGTGCAAAAAGAATAAATAAAATGCTTTCTTAAAAAGGGCAAAAGAACGCATGCACATTTTCTTAATTTGATAATTAAAAACAGACTGATAAAAATGCGGGACATTTTCTCAATATGTGACGTGGGGGACAAGGGTGAAAATGCCGTGCGGTGCAACACAAAGCGTGACGGGTGCTCACCCTAGTCACAACAGAAAGAAGATGGGTGTTAGGAAGGTTACTTTGGAAATGTAATTGCTTACTGTTATAAGTTACCCATTATAAATGTGGTTTGGGTTATTTTATTTGGATTACTTTATCAATGTAAATCAATTTCCTTTTGATTAGTAACTAATTAAAATACACATTTTACCTTAGTAATAAAACTAAATACAATTACATTCATTTTGTAATTCAATAACATAATTTCATTAGTTAACTCACTCCTCAACCCTGCATACATTTTGTTCTTTATATATATATATATATATATATAAAAACAAATGTCACTTTTTTTTTTTTTTCTAAACATTTACTTAAGTAATATTCTAAAGTCATGTTCTATCATGTTCCACAAAATGACAATTACAATAAATCAAACTTAATTATTTGTTCTGTGACTAGAGCTTTTAACATTCATTGCTGGGGGAAAATATTTCCTGCTAATGTAATCTGTACAAGTAGTTCAAACTAATATCATTTATAGAATATGTAATGCAATCATATCTGACATATACTGTAATGCTTCATTGTTAAACACTTCACTTAAAATATCTATATGAATTTCTTAGAATTTGTTTTGAATTGCAATTGTGTTTCCTTTAATTCTAATTCGAATTGTAATTCTAGATCCTGTTTTTGACATCAATTCAAATTCAAGAATTTAGGAGTCATTCTCAATTCAATTCTGAGTTGTGCACAAGCCTGAAACCCACTAATATTCCCCCTTTACATTGTTATACATTATATTGCACATTATATATAGGAGTTTAATGTAGTAACTAACTTTTTTTTTCTCTCTCTCACAGTAATTTTCAGTTTGGGTGAACTATACGCAATAATACATATTGCCACTATACACAATACATATTATTGCATTTTTGTATTGATATATTGTTACACCTCTAATGATGTGCATTGTGGTGGTGGTATTAATTGTCCAAAGAGATTTTGCTGTTGTGGGGGTGTTTAGTTGTAAAGTGCATGTCTCAATAAATTTGTCGATGCGCATGAATGAGTAAATAAAGCACGGGACGTGCTTGACATTAAAAAGAATTCAGCAACTTCTGACTCAACCAGTGGCCAAAAGTGTAGGACAGGATTAGCTGTTTGTTTGATGCAAGGAAATGTAACAAATCTCACTGCTTTTTCGACCATCTTGTAGTGTCGGACTGGCAAAAGTCATTTGAAGAGAAGCTGGGTCACTTGTTCAGTGTGAAGGAAAACCTGTCTGAAGATGAGGCAGCGAAGATGGGCCGCAAAGATCCAGAACAGGAAGTTGAAAAGTTTGTGTTAGCCAACACACAGGAACTGGGCAAAGACAAGTGGCTTTGTCCTCTAAGTGGCAAAAAGTTTAAGGTGTGTGTGATTTAAAATCGTGATCCTTTGTTTATGTTGTTGTTTATGTCATCCGGCAGACTTGGGGAAGATGTTTGTTTTTTACAAAATTAATGATCACTCAATGTCTCTCTAGGGCCCAGAGTTTGTGAGGAAGCACATCCTAAACAAACATGGTGACAAGATTGAGGAGGTAAAGAAAGAGGTGGTCTTTTTCAACAACTTCCTGATGGATGCAAAAAGACCCTCCATCCCAGAGATGAAGCCGCCACCTCCTCCAGGTCCAGGACAAGGTAAAGCAAGCTGGGAAAAAATATTTTTTGAAATTGTAAATGAAGATTATTGGAGTAAGTTTTACAAGAAAATACCATTGCAGTTTTTTCTACTTAAATTTCGCATTTAATTTTAATGTTACCTGCTGTTTCTTTGTAACTTGACTTGCAATTTAAAAAGTTTCTACTCCAATTTTTATCAGTGCGTCTGTCAATCTTGTTGGTTTGGTATTGAAAGAAATTGTGTTATCAGAAGTTGGACATGAGAAATTCATATGAAATGCAATTTTTCTTTCTCTCTTTAGGAGTGCTTTCCCCCGGAGGTCTTCCATTCCCACCTCAGGCTCCTCAAGGTCTCATGGGGTTTGGCCAGCCCAGACCTCCAGTTATGGGTTATGGAGGTGTGTGTTTAAGTATATCTAGAGTGAGACGGGTGGGAATCATTTGGCATCTTCTGGGAGTCGTAATGCAATTGCAAATTAATTTTTAATGCATCTTTTTTTTCAACTGTGGTGCAACCATTATGGTATGATATCTAGCTTGTCCTTTTAAAAGTATGTGAAGGCTTTAATGCTCACTCAGGTTCTCTGTACAAAACTAGAGATGCACCGATATGAACATTTTGGCTGATATCGATAATTCTTTAAATTTATAGCCAATAACCGATAAATCTAAGTCCAGATTTGTTTATAATTTTTGAGAGCCTGATTACAAAAACTCACCATTAAATCCATGCCCCAAGCACACAATTATATCATTCTCATAATTTTATCTAGCCGATATGACAGACACGTTGCACTTAATTTTATTTTCTTTTTTTGAAGTGATTCCAATCATATTTCAAGCAATTTATAATCATATTGAACAGTGCGCATCTGAAGTGTCTCAGCATTTATCGGCTTTTATATATATATATACACACACAAATATATGGCCAAATTTTCTAATCGGGCTGATAAAGATAACGTTAAAAATGAACATATCAGCCGATACTGATATGATGGCAGATATTTTGCATATCCTGAGAATTTACAACATGGCACACAATCAATTTTGCAGTGTTAATTAACTGAATTTGTGCATTAACAGGCCATTGCATCTGTAAATCAAAATTTGGCCTGATTGTTACCCTTTTCAATGTTAAATGATGCCATATTGAGGTGTTTCTCCAACCTTTAACAGGTGTTCCTCCTTACCCACCGAACCAGTATGGTGGAGGAGGCAGGGGCAACTACGACAACTTCCGCGGGCAAGGCGGGTACCCTGGAAAACCTAGAAACAATCGGTGAGTTGATCTGTATTTCAGTTTTCATTTATTTGAATGCAGTCAGGACACAGGAGTGATATCGTAATGAGCTTTTTTTTTTTAGGATGTTAATAAATGAACTTTAATAATGTCCTTTTTGTCTGTCTTTTCCAGAATGATGCGTGGGGATCCTCGCAATATTATTGAATATCGTGATTTAGACGCTCCAGATGATGTGGACTTCTTTTAGAGCTCCAGTTTTATTCTCTCCATTTTAATCATTTTCTTTTCTTTTTTTTACAGTTGTCAGCATTTTCCTGTTTTTGCATTCATTCCATAAGCAGAAGTCTCTTTCTGTTCACTCGCATGAATTACAGAAGCGCTCCACCTGAAGTGAACGCATGTCCTTTACGTTGAATGTCATTGCGTACTCGGTGTTATAGAATGAGCTTGTGCTTGTGGCCTTTTTTCTTCCAATAAAACTTTGGTTTGGATCCTTTGTGTACTGTATTGGTTTTTAATTTAATTAAAATTGATTGTTATTCAATCATGTATAATTGACATTAAAGTACAATATTTTAAGTCTTTTTTTTTTTAAGGTGCAAATAATTCAAGAAAAAAACTGCAGAAAAAAATGGGAAGCCTGTATTTTAAAAAGCAAGTTTATTTGATCTGTAACATTTAAATTGTCTTGTAAGGTGCGACTCTTTTTCTGTGGATGATTTCTTGTGAGTGGAGTTTGCTCCATGTAAACAGTTCCTTTCCGGTTCACACATTCGTATTGCATGCATTATGAAAGTATTTTCCACAGTGTTTCATGGTCATGACATGGAAGTTGAACGACTGGATGTACAATGAAGGTCATTAGATGATTTAGTGTCACTATCTCCTGAGAGCATGGATAAGTCTTTAGCGGTACTATTCAGTGTATTTGAATGTTTACTTCACAGCCCTAACTCTAGGAATGAGGTAAAATACCCACGAATGTGGTGTAGAACTTGTATTTACTTTATAACATTCCTTAAACTTTGAGAGAAATACAGCTCACGATATTAGATGCATTGTTGATAGCCACTCATCATCAGACCTCTGTTTAAGTGTACTGATAAGTATTTTCATGCACCTGTATTAAAAATAAAATACAGTATTATTCAGGGCAGACTCAAACTTTATGCTCTAATAGCATCTGATTGCTTCTGTTCATTTGTACATTCCGTCTTTATTCGCCCAACAGCTCGAGATTAAATTATCCTTAGAAACAGTTACAGATCAAGTTTAACGTATGAATTGCTCTCGCTTCCCTAATTCAGAATATTTTTACATGTTTGAAAGTCCAGGCTCAGCACAAATGCAGTGTTTTGCTCATTCAGCTAAATGATTTTACTAGAAGTGCTATTTTAAATGGTAAAAAGGAAAATTCCCCAGAGCCTTCAGAAAGAATTAAGACGTTTACAGAGTCACACAAGTAAAAAGACCAAATAGCAAGACAAAGCAAAGGACGGTGGATCTTTAAATGAAACAAAATAGCCTAGATCTATGGAACGGGACACTTTTGGGTGGGTGCAGGGTACCCGCGGGTCTTAAAAGCCTTGAAAAAGTCTTGAATTTGATCATCTCAAATTAAGGCCTTAAAAGCCTTGAATTTAGTATACAAAGTCTTGGATTTCGTTACAAAGGTCTTATTAGTTTTTACCAAAAGTAAAGTAACTGCAGTTTGACAAAGTTGACAAAAAATGCAAAGACTTTTCGTCAACTACAACTATAAAAAACAGGATGACTCAAATGTGATTAAGACCAATAAGCATTTTCGTCTGAAGACTAAGACTAAATCAAAAATGGCTGCCAAAATTAACACTGGCCTACACACACGTGCGCGCTACAATGCTGTTGCGTATGTATTAAATATGACTGATAATTCAATATATATTTAATTCAAGTAACCTCCTTGTACATAATTATTTTCTAGGGTTTAAAATGTATACAGATTTGACATTTTCCCCTCATACTTCTGTCGGAATGGGTACGAAGTTGGCATTGAATTTCATTTGAAATGGTATTAAAAAGGTCTTAAAAAGCCTTGAATTTAAGTTGGAGGATCCTGGGGGTACCCTGGGGTGGAGGGGGATGTCTTGTAAAACTACCAAAAAATAGCATGGTGGCAAATCAACTAATTGCTTGATGTAAAGTAGATGTCACATAAGCGTCAATAAACCTGTCATGAAGAAAATGTGCATGCAAAAAAAAAAATCTTTAGCATTAAATGTTTTACTGTGTCTGGGTAACAGAATAAAAAGAATCGTCCCCAGATTGAATTCCCTAAACATCACTTCCACAGAATCTGGAAGTGAAATTTTGTTTTAAGGAACATGATTGCATGATTAATAGTAGGTGGTGTTTTAAATTTCAACTATAAGAACCAAGTGACTTAAATTTGCTCACGTTTTATGGTCCTTTTTTATAGTGAAATGGAAAATGTTTAGCAATTACATTTATTTCATTGTCTTGAAAGACTTTTTTATTCATTATTTCATTTTTTCATTATTTATTTCATATTTCATTATTTATTGATTATAAATCATTATTTTAAAAGCAACTTTTATATTTGAAATGTAATTGGAATCGGGAATACTGTGAAAGTTTCTTCCTCAGTGGAAGTTTCTACATACTGGATATCATCTCTTTTAACCGTGATCTTCAACGATTAATCATGTTCATGCTAATTATGGTTAGAAATATTTTATACTGCTCGTAAGCAAACTTGGGTATGTCACTTGTTCCGGCACCATTTTGCTACAGACATGAATGATATCTCAAAATGTGTGGCATTGCAAAATTAAATTATCATTGTATTGTATGTGTGATATTACCAATATAAATGAATCAAGGATTGTGTCTGTTTCCTGCAGGTCGCTCATGTAGCAGACACACTGGCATCCTTGTGCTTCTAGGAACAGTTTGCATGATTATTTTCCTCATCATGACTTCTGTCATCTGTGAGTGGATGCAACGATATACTGTCTTTAGTGTATTACTACTGCTTTAATTTTGCAGTGTTATGGATAGTGTGACAAATAATGTGAACAAACTTATTGTGATATGAACTGAACTGAGCTTTAATAAACTATTTGAATGAGCATATTTGCAGAGAAGCTGAAGAAGTTAGTCTGTTTGTTTTGGTTTGAAGTTTCACATCAAGAAAGAAAGTTCTCAATGCTGGAGAGTTGGATGAGCAGCCACACTTCTGATCTAACCTCAGTCAAATCTGATTTCCAGATCACAGGTGAGAACTTCATCATCATCAGATCAGTTTTGGTAATGGACTTTTAATTAACAACTTTTTGTAAATTTATTTTTTGACAGGTAGTGACCTAGAAAAGAAGGTTTCTGAGCTGCAGAATTTGGTGTCCAGTGTGAGTTCATCTGTGAACATGTCTGGATCAAGTAACACAATTACCAACGGTTAGTGTCTTGACTTTGCCATAACTGATTATTTATTTTGTTTTGTTAGGCCATTTAAGGATTTAAAGAAAATTAAGTATAATGATAATTCATGATCTTGTAATCTTTTTTGAACAAAGTTTAAACATAAATGTCCTTCAAAAGTCCTCCATGAAAAATGTGACATTACTAATGTCTGTTTAGGGTCAAATCTTTAATGCAATGAATTTTTGCATGATTTAAGTTTCTCGGCAGAGCATGATTATTAAACATCTCTTCTCTTTGACACTGTAAATAGTCTAAGATTTGATATGTGCATAAAAACACTGATTAATTACTTATTATTTGTCCCTCTTACTCTCCATAAGAAATGCATGAAAAGAAGTTGTCTAATATTGAAACCTTGATGACTGATCTCGGCTCATCACTGAGTTCACTCGCATCCAAACAAGAGGAAAACCAACAAAAGTTGGGTGAGTGCTGGACGTACTTTCAGCTTTTAATAATCCTCATTTTTAAGACAAGCTGTACATTTTTCTGTCTTTCTCCTACAGACCACCAAAAGGATTTGATGGACAATTTGGGCTCTGCAGTATCAGCTCAGAGGTCTAAAACACGGGACAGTTTGATGATGTCTCTGGTTTTACAACATACACAAAGTAAAATGTGCAGGATGGCAATCTAAAATTATATGCATAAAAAGAAAAACAAGTATTAATTTAAATAAACTGTAAATGTTAATAGATATTTCATTTTAGAAATTCCGACTGTATTCATGAAATATGTTCTTCAGAATTGTGATTTTCTTATATTAGAGGTAATCAGGCTGATATATTGTTCTGTTTGGCTTTTGTCTCCGGCTAAAGTGGACATGTCAAGCTCACTGACGAACATCAAGAATACAGTGGAGGATCTGATATCATTTGTTCAAGCATTGTCTTATAAACTATCATTAACCAGTGAGTAAACTCTAAATTCAAGGTGCCATATTGTGTTTATGTGGTTCCTGTTTTAAATAACAATAGGTTACTGTTGTAGCCCCGGTTCTCTGAAACATCGAGTGGAGAGATCCATCTATGGGAAGGGCATCCGTAACTGACCTCTTGGACCAAGTCTGGCTAGACAGACAGAAGCGTGCGGCCAATGCCAAGTAAGTCCCCGGGGCCTAAACCTCCTGTAGGCGCTGCTGTTCTCCAGTTGACATTCGCTCGCGACCTCTAGACTTCGTCTCACAGCTCGTGGATTTGTTCGGACATTCACATTTGTCTGCAGGAGGACTTATCACTCAGATCAGATGTGATTGTCTCGCTCTCCATTTCAGCTGTGTAATCCTGCAAGCCACCAGTGCTGCACTTCCAATTAAGCTGTCCGCCTTTTTCTCGCTCGTTCGCTGTCGCGTGCTCATCGCTACCAGGGATTCTCGCCCTTTCTGCGTGGTCTGCATGGGCCTCAAACACGCGGACGAGGCACTAGAAGTCCACGAAAATTGTAGCCACTGCCTGGCACTTCCCAAGAAGCTCCGGCGCCACAGGCATAAGGTTTCGAGCAGTCGGACTCTGACGGGGGAAATGGCGACGGGATCGTGCACCCAAGGGACTCCCAGGCAGCGCCTTTGAGTTGGGCTGACCGCTCCGAGTCCGCTTTCCTTGAGGACTTCTTAGCGGTTGAACCCTCATTGACAAACAAGCCGCCCCGCTCCGGGGACGAGGCCTCCTCGAAGGCTCGGAGGATGAGAAGGCTATTCTGCCTTCTGTTGCACCTCAGGCTCGCACACCTGCTGCTTTACCCCAATCCGTCCTCATTGAATGTTGTGAGCGAGCGGGTCGCTCGCCTCAATATTGAATGACCGGCATTGCAAAGTGCCACCGACCAGTAGAGTGACATCTATGATGGGAAACTCCTGGGACTGCCTCCGGGCCCGAGAAGGCAGCTTCTCCATGTCCTCCCAGCTTGTGCCAAGCACATAAAACAAAGCTGGGGAGACACGCTCGACCTTAAAGGACAAGTTCGGTATTTTACACTTAAAGCCCTGTTTTAAGATAGTTTCTGATGAAATAGAACGGTTAAGATTGAAATTTGGACAAATGCTGCTGTCCCGAGAATTTTCGGTTTCTGTGTTAGCTCCCCCCAACCTATATAATCGTTTCATAGGGGCACACAAAAATCGCTGCAAAAGTTGTAAAACTGTGGACCTATTTTTCCAAATGCTTCACAACCGGACATTCTTCCGTTGAGAGCTTGAATAATAGACACTCCAGCCCAGTTGGTGGCGATAATGCACCTTTGCCAATTGCAAGGAAACCACTGTTTGGATAGCGTAGCCTACGATACCGCGACTGCATAAGACTACAGAAAGAATACAAACAACCCCATTTCCGTTTCCGGCGGCGGAGGAATACCGTACCTCACAGAACATCCAATACAAGTCAATGTAGTTGGACAAAAACTACGATAAAACCTGTTGGAAAGCATCTTTTGCAGCGATTTTTGTGTGAGCATATCAGTGAACACCGCAGACCACTCGGTGAGTTTCACGTCTTTGTAAACTAAAGTTTAATGCGTTTTATGAATGATTGTTCCAGTGCCCCTATGAAACCATTGTATAGGTTGGGGGGGTGCTAATACAGAAACTCTCGGGACAGCAGCATGTGTCCAAATTTCAATCTTAACCGTTCGATTTCATCAGAAACAATCTTAAAACAGGGCTTTAAGTGTAAAATACCAAACTTGTCCTTTAAACACGGTCTCACGGGTCTCGAGGTGAAATACATGACGGCCTTCGACCCCCCTTCCATCGCCAGACACCTCAACCCTTCCCAAGCCTGTGCAACCTAGCAAAATGGATAGTTTCTCTGCGTCCATCCATCAGGCTTCCTACAAGGCTTCGGCATTACCCGTCAGGGCTTTGAATGTTTCCTCCCTGCTTTGAGCTTACCAGGCCGAGCTTCTTGAGGACATGAGCAGCTGGAGAAGGGGTCTGCCCACCTCTGGAAGGAGATCGTCACTATCAAAGATCCCGTTCTTCACAATGCCCCGCCAGGGCGTCCAAGCCAGTGGGCGTTCAATGGCTCTCTCCGTTGTTGGTAAGCGTGTGCTGTGGCTCAACCTATCAGGTCTCCCCGATAGCGAGAAGCAGCGCGTCTCTGGAGCACAATGTGGAGGCCAGTTTAAGCACCCTTCGGTCCTGCCGTCACCCTTATGCAGCAGCGCTGCGACGACAAAAAGAAAGAGGATGAGGCATTGAAGCTATGTCTTCCCTGGCCTGATGCACGGCCACGGAGGGCTTTGAGTCCATGTTTGTGGGCGAAACGCCAGTTTTGCTCTTCAAATTCCCCCGTTAAAGAAACCGAGGGTCTCTGTTGGCGAGGCCAGATACACCCCAAGGAGACATCAGAGCTCATTCCTCTCGGCCTTTGTTCTTAGTGTATATATATATACACTACCGTTCAAAAGTTTGGGGTCGGTAAGATTTTTTATGTTTTTAAAAGAAGTCTCTTCTGCTCACCAAGGCTGCATTTATTTGATTAAACATAAAAAACAAACCCAGTAATATTGTTAAATATTATTTCAATGTAAAACAGCTGTTTTCTGTGTGAATATATTTTAAAATGTAATTTATTCCTGTGATCAAAGCTGAATTTTCAGCATCATTACTGCAGTCTTCAGTGTCACATGATCCTTCAGAAATCACTCTAATATGATGATCTGATGCTCAAGAAACATTTATGATTATTATCACAGTTGACAACAGTTGTGCTGCTTCATATTTTTGTGCAAACAGTGATTCATTTTTTTCAGGATTCTTTGAAAGTTCAAGAGAAAAGCATTTCATTAAAAAATAAATATTTTGCATTATTATAAATGTCTTTACTGTCACTTTATATCAATTTCATGCGTCCTTTCTGAAGAAAAGTATTAATTTCTTTAAAAAAAAATTAAAAAAAATTGACCCCAAACTTTTGAACGGTAGTGTATATATATATATATGTGTGTGTGTGTGTGTGTTGCTGGAATTATTATTGTGTGTGTGCCACATACATGTTTCACGTCCTGCATGTACACAGCAGTTATGTGTGTGTGTCAGTATTGCAGGTTTATGATTATGGGTCCTTCTCTGGCTTACAGAACCTCACTGTGAGTGTATTGGGCAATCGGAGAACTGTCCATGTCTTTCCCATAGGTGGATCTCGAACACGAGAGGATAAAAGAGAACTGTTATTCTGTTGGCAAAAACCTCTAAATCCGTAATGGTGCACCAGCCAGTACAATGATGAAGGTCAAAATAAATTAAATCACTGTGAAAAAAAATAATATACAATGATCTCAGACACAGATATTCTGAGCAGGATTAAATTAAAACTGCATGAGATGAAAAACAAAGTGTAAGTGATTTGCGGTGTAATTTTTACTGAGATTGGATGAGGAAAAACTCAGACGTGTTTGATTCGGAAATGCTTGATTAAAATAATACAAAAATAGTAGAGCAAAATATTAACTTAATTTCCCCACAGAGAAAACCAACCTTGCAGGGTTGAATTTGGTGATTAATTAATAATAAACAAATAAATCAAATTAAACGTACTTTTGTATCGTCAAACTATTAATGACTGAGTCTACTTTCTTGCATGAATCAGAGGAGTTGACTAACCAAATGTAACAGAGAGAGGTGGAGTAAATGATGACAGAATTTTTTGTTGTCTGGGAACTAAAGTGTTAATTTAGTCTTGTCTTCTTACATAGACTCATTTACACCAGGCTGTGGAACTGAGTGGATCCAGTTCAGCAACAGCTGTTACCTGTTCTCGGGTCACTCAATGAACTGGACCCAAGCAAAAGATTACTGTGAAGAGCAGGGCGCGCTACTCTTAAAAATAGAAGAAGGCTCTGAGAAGGAGTGGGTGAGTAACACACACACACACACACACACACACACACACACACACACACACACACACACACACACACACACACACACACACACACACACACTTTTCCTCAACCCTTCCAGGTGTATGATTCCATTTTTTATGGTGGTTTATATAGTGGTCAGGAGGTAATGTTTTCGCAGTAAGTGTTATTGAAGGAAACTGGTAACTATACTGCAAAATGCTAATTTTTTTTTATTTTTTAAAAGAATGCTACAACTAGGCATGTTTATTCCTCTAACCAATAACCGAAGCTCGTTAACCGATCATTAACTATTAACACACAAGATTGTTAAATTAGAATTGAACTAAAATAGAATGGATTAGTGTCTGTGACTCATTAAAAATAACAACATTTGTTTTCCAGGGGTTTAGTTTTATATGCGCAAATAACAGCATAAACATGAGGAGTCATCGTCACATCACACATCTGCAACGCTTCGGTGAATGGAGAAAAACAAAATAAAAGTATATACAAAAGGAATAAATACGCAAAATATATTTCACTTAAATAATTGGTTAATTTTTGTGACGCGCTCCACAAACAAGTTCACAGAAAGGAAACGGTGGCAGAAACCGGCATTTTGTTCGCTTTCTTTATTTTACAAAAGCACAATGTTTTTTTTTATTATTATGACTATTCACAATTTAAATCTAACGATATTTAAGTATTTATTTACTTTACCTTTTTTAACAGATAGTATTAATCGATCAAAATTCTTACGGTCAGTTAATAAATTATGAGCATCCATATAGCTACTATAAAGCTATACAATTTTTATTTCATATGGAAAACATAGTTGGTTTTCACTGTAACCACTATGCCTACAGATAAAATGGGGTTGTTACATACAGTAAACATTATGCATATACAGGAAATACTAAATCACTGAGTGTCTGTGCATGAAAGGGTTAATACCTTTTCTTCTGCCTTTCAATATTTTTTTTATCTCTCCTCCTAGGAATTTGTTACCCATTTGGCCAAACCATTTGAATACTGGATCGGTCTAACGGATCGGAACACAGGCCAGTGGAGATGGGTGGATGACACTAATTGCACCATGGACAAAGTGTGAGTTGAATTATGCATTCATATTTTATGCATAATTATGCAGTCAGTTTTCTATAATTCCCTTATAAACAGCTGTATCCACAGTTTCCACTGGATATCTTAAAATGTTCCCCTCAATTATTGCCCATTGTAAACGAAAGTAGGATAGGAAGCAATTAATTCAGGATAATGTACTTTAATAGTTCGATTATTAAAGGGTTAGTTCATCAGATATTTCTGATGAAATCTGAGAGCTGGATCACTCCTCCATAGGCTGATAGATAATTGCATCTGCCGGCCCAGAAAAGTTATTAAAGACATCGTTAAAATAGTCCAAGTGACTACAGAGGCTCAACCTTAAGTTTATCAAGCGACGAGAATACTTTTTGTGCGCAAAAAACACAAAAATAGAGGAGAAGATGACGCAGATGGGTCTCGATGTAGTGTTTAAAATGGTGTGCATTTCCTGGATGTCCGAATCGTGAGAAACCAACAAGAAAACTTAAAAGTGCCTTACCAATGCCGCAAAATTAATGGCTTACATTTCACACTTTCCCATCAAATGAGCATCATCTTCTCAGTTCTCGCGCATGCGTCGTGTAAGTACATGCAACTTGATTAAACCTTTCAGCCATTTAAACAGCTGTTGTAGATCATGGACATGGGATTAAATGACCATAAAATGAACTTTAGTTTGGATGAAATGCATTTTTTGGCTTTGGTTTCAGACACTGGGGACCTGGGGAGCCGAATGACTGGAAAGGACATGCGCAAGGGGGAGGAGAGGACTGTGCACATATAACAAAAAATATGAATATTAATGACAACCACTGCTCTGTCAAACTGAAATTTATATGTAAAGGACCTAAGGATGTTTAATAGCAACCTGTTTGTATGTTGCTTCTAGAGAGCGCCCATACATTTGTTGTGTTTTATTTTTTCTTTATTCATTTATAATCCTTTAATTATTGAATTTAATAATCATTTATTCATTTTTATTATATTACTTATTTTCCTTGCTCTCTTGCTGTTGTTGTTTAATCTTATGATTGTGTGGTTTCAAGAGATATTTGTGTTCACAAGTTTTTTGTGTCACAGGACAATGCTTTGAAGCAGTAATTTTCCATTGCTTTTGCTTTGCTATAATGACACTTGTTGCATGTGTGCTGATCAAACGGATCACAGGACGAAGTCCAACAGGGACGAAGACCAAAGTAGGGATGAAGTTCAGAAGAAGTTTGCAACTAAGATATTATTGTACATTTTCTGCATGCTCCGTTCTGGATTTTTTGGGCCGATCACTGAAAGCAGTATCGACCCGATACCGATCACCAAAATAAATAATACTACATGATAAATAGAAGACTTCAAATAGACCTATGGGGGTTATTTATATTCTTAACAAGAATTGATGTTAAAATGAAGAGAATATTATGAATTGACAATCTTTTATTTATTGGCAATCAACGTGTTCAACATATTCCTTTCCTTCTATGGAATATGTTGGAACAGCTTAATTTAAACTTAACTGAAATATAGCTTTCCTGTCAAAAATAAAATAATATAAATATAAATTATAAATATAATAGGCTATACATTTTATCAACGGAAAGTAGGCTAATCACATGTTAAACAACACTGTATAGTTTTCACTTAATAAATTAAATATATCCCATTAAATCTACTGAAGAGCAGTGATTAATTTTTCCCTTTGTCTTTTGATTGACTTTAGGGACACAGACAGCAGCAAGGGTATTTGGCTACTGTCACTTTAAGACCAAGTGCAATACTGAACCTGAAAATAGCTGTGATATAGTGAAGGAAATTATCCTGTCCTATAGTGTTTAGTCCTTTGTACACTATTTGTATTACCCACTGTAAGAAAGCAAAAGCAAACCCCTCAAAACTTCTGTTAACTTTGACAAATAAAAGAATTTCACAAAGAATTGTCTTATTGCTTTTTGTTTTCTAGAGCAGTGGTTCCCAGTAAGGGTATGTTAATAGACTAAGAAAATAGAGCCCTATAAAATAAGTTTTATTTTTTCTAATCTCTTCGCTGATGATGATGAGGACGGGGCAACCTGTCACTCACATGAGATCCACCAATAGCAAACAACAACCATCTAATCAATTCCCATTGGACAAAATCAATTCCCACCAAGGGTTGTCAGAAATACAGACTTCGGTAGCAAGATTTTAAAAGTGTGATGATACCAGCATTTCTCCCTAGCATTTTGAGCACTGTTGAGTGGATTCTTAGGGTGCTTTCACATCTCTGATTAGTTTTATACATTTGTAGACGTTTTAATTAGACATTAGTATAATTAAAATGAATAATTATAGTTAATAGTCTCTTATTGGCCTGTTTAGCTGAGCCATTCACAGAACAAACAAAACAAACCCTGACAATTGATAAAGGACATAGGCACTTGATAATCGTATTAGATGATTAGATAATTGCATTTGAAAGATTTTACATTCAATAAAAAAAAATTAATCATTTGTAAAAGGCATTTTTATGCATATTTGCCTGGGAATTTGTTGCATTTACAACGTTCTGACCACTAGGAGTCACTGTGGAGACGGGTCTCGGATTGTTTCGAAGGCCCTGTCCCAAATGGCACACTCCAGACTTGTGGACTTCCTCAGAGTCCACACTTTGGTGACGTCATGTAGTGTAGACCTATAGGGCCCTTGGCGCGAGTCCACGAGGGCGCATTGAGAGGTATTTTTGGGACAGACTCGATCGTTATGCCGGAAATAGGAAGACGGTCTTGTTGTTATGGACAGGAGCTGCAGGTTCGAGGAAATATGCTGCCAATTGTTGTTGTTGTTCAGTAAAGCCCTGACATTCGGTTCTATTTATTTAATGAATCAAAATGTGATCGTATTATTCAATGCGCTATTATTAGCCTATGTTTGAGACATCAACCACTGGTCGATGACCATAATGTTTGTATAAAAACATAAAAAAGGTCATAAAAACCGTAATGATACTTACACTTAAATATTGTCTTCTCAGCCATGTTAACAATTGTCCGTAAGCAAAATCTCCTCACATTCGTTGTCTGATTGGCCTTTCGCAAGGATTATTGGGTAGTTAAAGTGTGTGAACCTGCATTCATGCGGGCTTCGTGGAAGACGGCTTCAAGGGTACAAAGGGGGCGCTACTGAGCACACTTCAGAGCGTTAACATGATGAATGGCACGGCCTACGGACTCGTAGACTCAGCGAACACGCGCAATTTAAGTCCACGAGACCGAAAGTCCACATGAAGTGCACCATTTGGGACAGGGCCGAAGCCTCGACACAATACGGTACATTTGCTTCAACTGACAGTGTTCCACGAAGCCTGGATCTGCCCACCACTACTTTAATTGTCTCATGGACATAAAGTTAAAAAAAAAACGTTCCTACATGTTTCGGCACAGGCCTTCTTCAGGGAGAGTAACACAACAAACAAACTTTATATACACTCACAGCCTCTTTATTAGGTACACCTGATCAATTGCTCGTTTTTGAAAATATCTATTTTGCCAATCACATGGCAGCAAATCAATGCCGCTCAGCATTTAGGAATGTAGAGATAGGCTGTGCCCGAAATTACCCCCTATACCCTTGTTGTATTACAAATTTATTAAATGTTTAATTTAGGTACCAATACAATATAAAATGAGATATTTTAGTAGACTGAATTTAGCATTTTAGGTATAAATGATGAGATCAGAGTTATCAGCAAGATATTCCTTGCCAGTCCTGTTTCTCTCTATTGTAAGTTTAGGGTGATTGGATTAGCACCTATGCACCAATGACACTGTTATGCCGATGAGATCAGGGCTGGGGAATTTCCGGTAACAGGCTGACTCCTGTACTTCATTTACATGCTTTGTTCAGATTGTCTGTGAAGAATGTGAATAAAGACTTGTAACGATCCGTTTCAAGTCTAGGGGCAGAAAAGGAAGGTAACAAAGATTGCGGGGAGAGAGTGAAAGAACTCCCGTCTCCAGGTCCCAGGACAAGCACAAATTTCAATGACACCAGTTTAAAGTACAACGTTTTCACAAGTTTTATTTTACATAATCAGTGGGATATAAAAAAAAGGTAGATCTTCAGGAGAGGAAAAGGCCAAAACAACAAACAAAAAGTATTCTTTCTAAAATGTTTTTAGAAATAACTTAACTAGCTTCAAAAATAAAAATAAACCAAAAGACAAACACTTCCCTTACTTCCTCTCTATATAACACAGGAGAAAACAAACTGAATCTCAAATAAAATGAAGAACATCCCTACAAATTATCCCAATAAAATAAATCAAACAGCATTTTAACTTAGAAGAAAACTCCAGTTACATGTTAACTACAAACTCAAGGTTACAACCAAGTCACATAGAAGTTAGCACACAGCATACCTTCTTTTCATTCACTAAACACTATAACTGACACCACAAACATTAAATCAAATTAAATCAACAAGTGCTGGGACCAGAAGATGACAGTCTCTCAGAGGAAAGCCTCAGTCTCTCTCTTGGGGTGGAACTCTCTGGGTTCTTATATACACTGCTCCACTCACACCTTAATGAGCTGGAACACTGATCAGGTGGCTTTCCCAAACTTGTGAAGTGGATAGTGGGAGGAGCAACAAGGAAAGAGAATACAGAGAGACAATCACAACAACAACAAATAAAACACATACGTGCCTTGGGATGTAACAACCTCTATGTAATCCCTCCCCCTTGAAAGGCATAAACTCTGCTGTGCTGAGCTATTGAGTTTAGACTTGGAGGACTACAGCCACACACAGCAAGTTCTCAATAAAAAGTAACTTTTGCTTGAAAAATATCCCAACGTCTCCTGGTCTCTGAAGAAAAAGTTTCCAACCGTTTTGGTGCCGTGACCCAGATACAGCTCCTCACCTGAATCCAGATTGAAACTTCAAGCTCAACAAAGATCTGCCTGCATTCCAGACTGAATCTTTCTGTACAACTAAGGGTTGGTGAGTGCTACTCTATCCAAAAGAACCATTAAGACCAGTACAAATTTGTATCCTCTGCGCCGTCAGAGAAGAGTTAACAGACAGCTGTAGAGTTTGGTTAACCAAGTTATCCTCTAAAGTTTTCTTTTAGAGATGAAAGTTATCCTCTGTTCAGGCAGGGAAGATTAGCATTACGTGTTAATATTGATTATCCTCTGTTTCAGCAGGGAAGTTAGTTATCCTCTGTTCAGGCAGGGAAGAAAGTTAACCTCTGTTCAGGCAGGGAAGAAAGTTAACCTCTGTTCAGGCAGGGAAGATTAGCATTACGTGTTAATATTGGTTAACCTCTGATCAGGCAGGGAAGATTAGCATTACATGCTAATATTGGTTATCCTCTGTTCAGGCAGGGAAGATTAGCATTACGTGTTAATATTGATTATCCTCTGTTTCGGCAGGGAAGAAAGTTATCCTCTGTTCAGGCAGGGAAGATTAGCATTACATGCTAATATTGGTTATTCTCTGTTCAGGCAGGGAAGATTAGTGTAAAGTGCTAGTAATTTGTGTTATCCTTTACTCTGCCAAGGAAGGTTAACTATAGTTGATCTGTGTTAACAAGTGTACCCTCTGTTGATCAGATAAGTTTTAGTGTTTTTGATTGTGGGGTAACAAAGAAACTCACAAAATGTTTAGAAAAAATGCTTGACTGATCCCCACAACTGAAAAAGGTGGTCTTGCCAGTCCTTTGTGGTCAGATAGCGAATTCAAATCACTGTTAGGAGTACAAATGAACCTAATAGTTACCGAGAAAGTTAGACAAGAACTAACACAGAAATATGAGATTCATCCAGACAAGACCTGGTCGGTAGATGAGTGTAAAAAGGTACCAGGAGCAAGTGTTCGCAAGAACAATGTCAAAGGCATTATCTGCTGCCACAGAAAAATTGGTTTAGCACTAGCTACACAACAGTCTCAGCGTAACTCAGAGCTAGAGAAACAGATCAAAGAGCTCCGTGCTAGAGTATCCTCTTTGACTCAGAAATTAAACCGCAACAAAGCTACAGAAAAACCTGATGTGGAAGTTAGTCAGAGACTTCAGGATTCAAATTGTACTTTAAAAGATGTTTATTCTTTTAAAGAAGTGTTGTTAAAAAAACACACACCGTAGCAGCTGTCTACGATGGAACAAGACCTGCATCACACAGAAACCAAGCAGCTTTTATACCCTCTTTTGACAAAGTCTCTTCTTCTGTAATTTTCCGCTTACCCCAGTAAAACCAGATCTAGCAGGTTTTAGAAATACAATGGTCCTTCCTAACCCCCCTTCCTGGGCTTTTACTGTCCCCACACCTGTGAGGTCAAAAGGCTTTATAATACAGTGGTCCCTCTGACCCCCCTGGGCTTTACTGTCTTCACATCTGTGAGGTCAAAAGGCTGAATACCCATTAGTCTTTCTGAAGAAGGTGAGCCTCCCACCCCCCTGGGCTTTACTGTCTAAGAGAATGAAAAAGAAAAGTAAAATCGGAGGGAACACGGTCGCAAAGTGTGTCGCACGTCGCTTTTGACACAAATATATTAGAAGATCTACAAGAGTAAAGTGCCGTTAAAACCACTGGTCTGTCATGGCCTTGCTTACCCCGGGATGTAACACCTGCCAGTTACTGAGCCAGAGGGTCGCAGAATTGGAGGGGAGAGTTACGGTTCTTCATGGTATTAAGGAGGATGAAGAACTCTTAGGCAGCTGGTTTGCACAAACTAAATCCAACGTGATGGAAAGCAAACACAACCTACCCATGGCTACGTTCTTCCATTTCCAGTGAACCTGTCTTGCAGAAACGTAACTCGGTCTCTACTAACGATCCATGGCCTAGGCTTGGTGCTAAACCAAAGGCCCTTATTTCCTCCACCCTTCTTTCGGCTCCTCCGCAGAATGAATGGATTACCGTTCGCGGTGCTAAACGCGCCAGGAAACCTAGTCCAACAAATACATCAGCAGTTCTGCAACTGGAGAAGAGATATAAGGCCCTGGAAAATCTGGAAGAAGCATCTACTCACACTGTGCACGTCCCCCTATCTACATCTCCACTCCGGCCGTCACATTCTCAAGTAAAAGTGTCTAGATGCAATCCAAAGCGGCCTTTGTCTCCCGCAAAGCCGGCAGTTTCCATTGCTAGGCGGCAGATCTCCCGGGAGAGGCCGTTGCTTTCAGTCAGCAAACCCATCCGTGGTCTTTCCACTCTTGTGGTGGGTTCATCCATGGTTCGTCATGTTTCTATCCGGAATGCTGAAATCTTTTGTTATCCGGGAGCTAGGGTGGTGACATAAATTCCAAGCTACCGCTAATCATTAATAATCATTCCACTGCATCTACTGTCATTGTTCACATTGGGTCAAACGACATCAAACTCCAACAGTCCGAGAAATTGAGAGACGATTTTAAATCATTGATAAATACACTTTTGGATACTGGTAAGCAGTGCGTTATATCTGGGCCTTTCCCATCACCCCGCTATACGGATGTTGTTTTTAGCCGTGTACGCCAATTACACATCTGGCTTAAAGACTATTGCTGCTCATTGGGAATTCCGTTTGTGGATAACTTTGCTGCGTTTACAAACAGGCCAGATCTGTTTTTTTATGATGGTCTACATCCAAACAGGCATGGCGCCAGTATCCTTGCTACAAACATGTCTCTCACTCTTGCTTCTGGTAGAACACTGATTAGGCCCACCTGACGCTGTATTCCTTCTGTTGTTTCCTGGGGTTGTTCGCTCCCAAATCTGACTATGATCAATACTCCTCCCCCAGTATCACTAATTGTGTTTTCAAATCCACTTACGGAGCAAACTCCGATTAATTTAGCGATTCCTACTCTATTGTTCAATCATCGTTTTACTTCTAACATTAGCACCCAGAGAGGTGTTGTTAGAAATAATTTAATTACTATATCACTGAACGGTGAAACCGGCTCAACAGTGTCAAATCAGACTTTTATTCCAGACCCTAAAGCTACTCTGGAGGCCCCCTCTGACGTGTTCTCTCGTTGTGGGGGGCTGGGAATTATTCATTTAAATGTACTAAGTCTGATTCAAAAGTTAGACCTAATTGAAGTACTGGTCTCACAATCTAATGTTGACATTCTTATTCTATCTGAATCGTGGTTGAGTGACTCTGTACCTGATTCTGATGTACAGGTAACTGGCTACAATATGTTTAGAGTAGACAAGAGTACGTAAATGAGGAGGAATTGTAATTTATGTAAAATGTTGCCTAAATGTTTCGGTGTTAATGTCTATTTCTGTCCCAAAGGAATATGAATGTTTAGTTTTAAATGTGGTATTTGGTAACAACGCTCATTTAACTCTTGCAGGGGTATATCGCCCCCCTTCAGCCCCTCTGTGCACTTTAACTAAGCTTTTAGATGTACTTTCTATTTATGTAAAATCAGAATTATTGATTTTAGCAGATTTTAACCTTGATTGGCTGTCCCCTTTATCTGATAGACTCAAAGACAATTGTACTGAGCTAAATTTAACACAGCGGATAAATTACCCAACTCGCCCTAATGTAAAAAACCCGGAAAAATCATCTCTGTTAGACATTATTATGACTAATACTCCCCATAAATATATAGCCAGTGGGGTCTTTGCTAATATTATCAGTGATCATTGTCCAATTGCCTGCATAAGAAATACTAGACTCAAATATCCTGACCCCCATATTATCTGTAAAAGAAATTTTAAACACTTCTCACAGCAAGCTTTTAACTTACATTTGTATCACTCTGAGCTTTTATCTACTAGTAGCATTCTGGACTCAGAGTTAGCCCTTGCTCATTTCTCTTGTATTTTTAACTATTTCAGATAAGCATGCCCCCTTTAAGAATTATCGTATAAAAAATCGGACAAATTCATGGTTCTCTCCAGAATTATCTAATCTTTTCCAGCTGAAGAATCAGGCTTGGTCTTTTGCAAGGAAAACAGATATCCCAGCCGATTGGCTGATTTTCAGACAATTGAGAAATAAATGTACTGCAGCTGTAAAAAAGACAAAATCAAACTACTTCATCAGTGCTATGACTGATTCTGCTGGTGATCCTGTTAAATTCTGGAAAACCGTTAATTCACTGAAACGGGGAAATTCTGTTGTTTCTCTGCCAAAACAAATTATTTCAGATGCCGGTATTTTAAGTGGGAAAAATGATATATGTGATGCTTTTAACAAACACTTTATTTCTGCAGGGTTTTTATTTGAACAAAAATGTGACCAATATGACCTTGGCCAGGTAAATGACTCACCCTGTTTACTAAACTTAGCTCCCCTTAAAAAAACAGGAAAATAATAACCAGTTTTTTAGTTTTAAATTATTCACATAGAGAGAGGTCCTAGCTGCTATCAGTGCCTTAGATACAAAAAAATCCCTAGGTGCTGATAACTTATATCCTTACTTACTAAAGTCTGCTGCACACATCATTGCTGGCTCTGTGACTCATATCTTTAATTTATCATTAACTACAGGAATTATTCCAAAGGTGTGGAGAGCCGCTTTTATTTTGCCTTTACATAAGGGAGGTGACAGTAACAATCGGGATAAACACCGACCTATATCTAGGCTACCCTGTCTTGAAAAAATACTTGAATCTTTAATTAACAAACAGTTACAATCATTTATCTCCGAAAATAATTAGCTTAGTATCAATCAGTCCGGTTTTAGACCTAAACACAGCACCACCACAGCCACAATGCTTGTTGTGAATGATATTGCTAATGCATTAGATGAAGGAAAGCACTGTGCTGCATTGTTTACAGATCTGTCAAAATCTTTTGACACTGTAGACCATGATATACTTTTGAGTAATCTCTCATTTATCGGGCTGGGACCTGATGCCTGCAGATGGTTCTTTAACTACCTGACAGGTAGAACTCAAGCCGTCTTGGTTGATGGGGTTAAGTCAGAGCCATTAGCATTACTAAAATGGGTGCCTCAAGGTTCAATAATTGGTCCATTGTTGTTTTCGTTGTATATAAACAATATTGGTGATTATGACTCTATGAGCTCTCGCAACTTACCTGGAAAGTGGTTTGAGCGCAATGAGAAATCAGGCGGGCTGGCTCCGTCTCCATAGCAACGGAAGCTGATGATCATGGATAATGCTGGAAACAAATAAAACTGATGGCCATTACATAATATTGTTGAATTATCAAGCACACTTTCGCATTTGTGTTGAAAAAATATGAAGATGTCATTAAAAGACAATCGGTGGAGGGTCCTCAGTTTTATCTATAGTTTTCACCATAGTAGCGGTCGATAAGGCTCGTGGGAAATGTAGTTACTGTTAGATTTCACCATGGATTTGACACACCAAACCGATGGAAAACCGGTATTTCTCAAAAAAGAAAGGGCAACATTTAGCCGTAACTTAACTAAACTCTGCAGTCACGTTCAGGAAGAATATATTTATTATATATATGTACTTATAGCACAGACGATGGTTTACAATGTTGAGTAGCCTACCGACTATAAAGCAATAAAACAAGGATTAAAATCTCCTGATTAAATGTTGAGTAATGTAGCCCTTAAAGTTAGCAAAATAATTAACAAATGAGAGAAAGAAAAAAAAAACAATAGCCTACTGTGCTCTCGAAAGAAAAACGTGGTGCAGGCACGAAAATTACGTCCCATTGAAATACATTGGATTGAAAGTCGTGCTGAGTGACACGAACAAAAAGAAGGAAATTCGTGCCCATGGACACGAATCATTAGATTCATGTTGTAAAAATGTTGGCTAGTAGAAGCTGATTTTGCCGGTGGATAACAGACCCACTACAGAGCGTCCGGTGAGAGACTTTAATCAGAGATGATCAGGTATTCGGGAATAACCCATTTATTGTCACCACAACTCAGTACGCTGAATAAATCCGACTTTGCATGTGTGTGTGCTTTTCTATAAATACAGATATAAGAAAATAGATAAGTACAAATAACAATAACAAATAATAGTAGTCACAATAAACATAGTAACAGTAATGTCCACAATGAATATTAAATTACTATGATTAATACAGTACAATAGGAAAAAATGTGCCATTATATGGAAAGTGCACTGCTATAAATGATTAATACCGAGCGATTGAAATTCGACACCTTTGCGAACTGAGGAAAGAAATTGAGCCGCTCTGTCTGGCACATTAGTGCGCATGCGCCTAAAGCGCGCTTTAACTCTAGAAGTGAGCAATATATATATTAAATAAACCATATAATGACTAAAAGGCACATAGATTGTGTCTTCTAAATAGAACAATGCAATACGTGAGGAAACTAGTATGTAAATATACACACAAACATCTTTACAAGCTATTTCTTATTGTCACTCGCATACATTAACTTTTACACATGCGGGCCTATTCAAACGCTCATAAGCTAAGTAGAGAACAATGTATAAACAGGCTCACTTTACAGGCACGCACACAACTTTAGCAAAGGTACACTACACTAAAGTATAGCTTGCATAAATTTCAATTTTGTCATATAACAAAGGGACTAATACACTTGAATATAACTCTAATAGTGGCCTTTTTTACACGTCGTGAACTTTAGATGAGATGGGATGCCAGAAAGTTGTTATATATGCAGATGCAATGATATGACATTTGTTGGTTGTCATTATTCACAGATGCTGGGCTCCCGGGCAGCCGGATGAGTGGAAAGACAGAGAACAGGATATTCTGTTCTCTTCATAACATACAAGTTCTCTAACGTGTTATGTGCCATTGCTTTGGTAAAGTATCCATTAAATGAACTACAATTGAAAGCACAATGCAGTTTTTTCCACATTTTGTAAATTGTTAAGTTAAATTCATCAATCTGGTGAACTTTGGGAGTTCAGAATTAAGAGCTCCAACCCATGTTCAGTGTGCAAATCGAATAAAGAAAAAAAGATTAGTGAATTGACTTGTTTTTAGTTGTGATATAGTGTCTCTGAGTATAGTTTCTCCTGAGTCTCTCCGTAAGGCTGTACTTCTGAGTTATTTCTGAGATTTTGGATGAGTGAGATTATTCGCGTGTTTTGTTATTGTATCCGAAGCTCCTGTAAAGGATCAGCCTCTTCTGGAGGAGCAGCAGCTCATTTGCATTTAAAGGGACACACAAAAACGGTGCGTTTTTGCTCACACCCAAAAAGGGGCAAATTTGACAAGCTATAATAAATGGGGGACACCATAGATTTAAATTACATCGTGTGAAAAGGGGCATAATATGTCACCTTTAAAGGGTCCGGCTAGCGTGGTTTACATTGAGGCTGATTTGACGGATAAACTCGTGGGTCAGATTCCATCTTTTCGTGTCAAAACTGTGATAAGACTTTTCAGTGTTATGGACGTTGCCATCTTTTATATTACTTCGGTCACTGTTGCCGTAACTAGTAAGAAAATACGGGCTTGATTTCTCGTTGCATGTTCATACACACAGTAGTCTCACCTGTAAATAAATGCGGTTGTCAAAAATAGACAGTGTGAATGTAGCCTTAAACACTTTCTGATTGGCCATTGCGTTCACAAGCTCAACAGATAGGCCTATGTCTGTGATTGGCAGAAATGCTGGTATCGTCACATTTTTACAATTTCAATACTGACTTGGTGCTGAAAGGATACCGTTAGGAACACATTTTAGATTATATTTTTGCAGACAATGGAGAACTGGGCAGCCAGATGATTGGACTGAACACGGCTTGTTAGAGGAAGGAGAGGAAGGAGAGGACTGCGCATATTGCATCAGATGGGGTGCTTAATGACATCCACTGCTCTTCCAAATTTAAGTATATATGTGAAAAGATAAATTCAGACTCCAAATTGCTGCAGCGAAGTGTGGTCAACATTGAATAAATAAAATGATATAAGCACTGCGCAAATAGGCTTTGTTTTGAGTGTATTGAGTTTTTGTGAGTGGGGTGAATAGTCCTGAAATTGTTTTTCTTTGTTTGTGTAAATTACAAATCACATTAATGATGTTTATCAATGTTGTGGTGTAGTTACTAATATGACTAAATTGATATCTCATTCTACCAAATTAACCCTTCTCACTTAAATGTTCAACAGTTAACAAATTCACACTGATAAACTGTATATAAAACACTTATAATAATCATAAATAAAATAACTTGTAATAAAATAACTTGTCTTCCTGTCATGCAGTAGAAAAGATCTAAATGATGTCCTGAATATTGTGATTAAAATAAATAATTATTTTAATATACTTCAAAATGTGTCATTATTTGAAATGATTATTGTGTGATTTTTATTGTTGCACAGAAGCAGTAAGATGAAGCTCATCTCTCTTTTTTTCATGTAAAATTTAATTTATTACTAGGACACCAATTGAACCTTACTGACATGAAGGGCAAAAGTTACAATCACTTTTAATCACCGCAGCTCGAAGAGACGGGTCTGGGACAAGAGGGAGTTAAGTAACCGGAGCTTGTTGGTCTCCCTCATGCGTTCCTGGACCACCAAGGTGGACATCGCACAACCCACTGACCTTCGTCGCACGAAGCGCGAGGTCCATTGCGGTACGAAGTTCTTGGAGAACCTGTGGATCGTGACTACCCTCGTGCAGGTCCTCCAGTACCTTGGCCTGGTGGACCTGCAGCAACGCCATTGCGTGCATCAGAGGCAACTTCCCCACAGGCCTTGTAAGCCTTGCCAGATAGGTCCGACGACGAGTACCTACAGGCCCAGGAAGGAAGACACAGTGGCCCACTCCACACGCGTGTATCCCTGCCCCGCCATCAAGGTGGTGAGGGAGGAGGAGCCACAGGGACAGTTTCTGGCAGTAAAAGGTGCCGTCCATGTCCCCGTGAGCTGTTTTGAGGTGTTTCATGTACTTTTGCACATTACATACCCGTGAAAGGAAAACATGAGGAGAAATCGCACTTAACAAATTAATTGACGAACTGAATTTGATGCGCGTGCGCAGTAGCTTCAGTAGCATCACCCCTTAGCTGTATGGATAAATATGGAAGCCCAATCCGCCAATCAAAAGTCGAATTTATGACAAAAGGACATTAGAATTTCGATTTAAAAAAAAAATCTTAATTATGACTCAGTATTTCATAATTTCCACTTTTAAATCTCATAATTATGACGTTTTATGTCAAATATGACATGTTAGTAAGCCATAATTATGACGTTTGTGTCATATTTTATGACATAATTGACTTTTATGTCCTATTTAAGATTTACCAAAGCATGATTTATTTATTATGTGGCGGAAATTATCTCCAATAGATAAAAGCAAGCACACACTTACTTTGAAATAAATAAACCCCTTTAATCAAAACCAGAGGTCTTCCTGTACCAAAATGTTCCTTTTTTGACCATGCTAATTCTGGGTAAATGGTGAAGGGTGAAAGTTTAAACAAGAGGCAGGAAACCACAGTGAACCTGAGTGAAAACAGATGATGCTGAAAACACTGAGCAAGCAGTTTTAATGAGTCATTTAGCTGATGTGTTTCTGCAAAATAACTTATAGTCAGGGCCGGATTAACAATTTCCTGTGCCCTGGGCAACAAGACTCAAGTCCCCCCCAGCAACAATCGCAAAGTCGCTATCAGCAAGAGCACAGCCTATACTTCTATATGAACAAATCAGGCTTCTGCATGGAAGTGGAGATGTATGCATGTATGTAGCCTCAGCATAAAGTGCATTCAAGAGACAGAACAGATGCAAAAATGTTAAACAACTTTTTACAATGAATCTTTCAACGCTACAGAGTAATTATTAAATGTTTCAATATAGCCAATCAATTATATTTTGACTGCAACAGTGTAATAAAGCAGACAGTTAACTGGAAATTATTTCAAAAATGCTATAATCTGAAATTAGCCTGCCACCAGTTAAAAAATAAAATATATATTCTTATTTTATTTTATCAAATGGGCTTTATAATTGGCCTCATTTCAAGACTGAACTCATACAAACTTTTTAATTATTATCAATGAATTAATTATTATCTTCGGGTGAAAGGTGAGCCTAACAACAACACACTGGCATTCCAGATTATGTGAATAACTCATAGTCTTTCCACTGTTCAATCGCACCCGCGCCACACACACACGCACGCGCACACACACACACACACACACACACACACACACACACACACACACACACATCAGCATTGCAATCTTGACATCGCAGCCTGCTCATTATAGCCGTAATAAAATATAATCATAAAATAGTCAACCTAATATATAAAAATTGCACCGCTCTGTTTAAATAGTCACTTACAATTTATACCATTCCGCGTGAGCACTGTCGCCTATTCCAAAGCACATTTCCGTCGATATTGGAATGTGAGTGAAGTAAAACAAAAGCCTATAATAAAGAATAGTTTACCATCCAAATACATGGCGAATGTTGAAACATTTTGATTGTAAATTTCAGAGCGAAGTGACAGCTCGCCCTCGCTCGCTGCGCAGGAAGACAGACACTGTTTTCGTCGTGATTTAAAATTATATTTCGAATATATATATATATTATATATAAAAAATCTGCATTTAATTGGGAAAGCGAGGACTGCGCTTATAACGTGATCTAACATAATGTGATGAATGCTGGGGATTTGTTTTTTCTGTTGGCCCATCTGAACCTGTCTGGAGCACATTTCGTTGATGGCCTGAAGGCAGGGATAATTGATCTCACCTGGAGTGAGGACATTTAAGAAAAGTGAGAGAGGGGATCGGGAGGAAGGTGTCTGGCTTGTCGCCCTCGGGACGGAAACGGGGACGCGTATGTGTTGCTCGAGACCGTTGGGTTTGTCCGGCAACGAAGATAGCTCGTTAGATCGACTGCATCTGTGTAGTTATATCACAGTGGGACTGGGGTTAGCAGCGCTGGTCATATGTTCCATGAACGGTTTCAAAAGCCGTCGACGCCCAAAGAGACATTGTGATTCCTAACAAGAGCTGTGATGCCCAAAGAGACATTGTGATTCCTAACAAGAGCTGTGATGCCCAAAGAGACATTGTGATTCCTAACAAGAGCTGTGATGCCCAAAGAGACATTGTGATTCCTAACAAGAGCTGTGATGCCCAAAGAGACATTGTGATTCCTAACAAGAGCTGTGATGCCCAAAGAGACATTGTGATTCCTAACAAGAGCTGTGATGCCCAAAGAGGGCTAATTAAAGCAGTGATTAATTGCCGTGACTGCGGGGACGAGAATAACGGGAAGAGCGCGTGCTTTCTTTGTGGACGACTTGGCACGGCTGATTCCTTTCCCGAGACCCCGGGATGGGGTCTTGTTTCATGGAAATGGGGAAGTGTTTTAAATTTAAATTATTTCATGTGTGGTGTGCATGTGTGAGTGTGTATGTGTACTTTGAGTTTTAGAGGTTGTATGGACATTATAATTAGTGCGCTGGATTGGGGACGTGCCGATTTCTGTCCACTTGATGACTTGATTACTGTGTGACCACGATTTCTATTGTGCTGTGCTGGCCTGAGGATAACCTCTAGAGTGCAGTGGAGTGATGTTTTGGGAGTTTCACTTGTGTATCGCCGTTTTGTCCTAGTGAGCGTACTGAGTAAATGTTTGTGAACTTCAAATGCTGTTTATATAATGGTGCTTATTTTTCTAAATGAAAGTGTCAATAAAGTAATATTTTTCCATAAAGCTTGTGGTATGACGTACCCTCTGTCCTCCATAAAATTTAGCTAAACCTCTTTAAATAAATTAACCAGAGGTTTATTACAATAATATTTGACGGTGCCCCTGCAAGTGACCAGTTGCCCTAATGGTTAATCCGGCCCTGCTTATAGTACACTTGTTACAGGTCAATAACCTTTCAAATGAGGAACGGAAAGTGCTGTGTTTTTATACACTAATGCCCTTTTTACTGTCATTGCAGGAGCTGTTTTGGATTCTGGAAGCAAGTAACTGCAAAAGTTATGATGGTCTATCAGAAAACTGATAGTTCTGAAGAAATCCTGAAAATGGACATGGACATGGAATATGAACGGAAGACGACATTTAGCAAAGGTTTGCTATGACACTATTTGATACAGAAAGATGTCTTTGTGTTGTATATGAGAGAAAGAGTTTTAGTCAGTTGTACAATACCTTAAATGTCTGGTAACACTTTATATAATCACTTAAAGTAAGAAGAAGGCGCTGTGCTGTATCGTGAATAAGTCACGGCTGAAGGGCGTTGTTCGGCACGACGCAAAGCATTATACATATTAGGCAATATGATGAACCTTCAAATTCTATGCAAAACAGAATTATTATAGCATTTGATTCATTATTTGAATGTACATGAACTATTGAACTGAACGTTGAGGCTAATGTTGTTAATGACTGTGAACATTTTGAACAAAGATATGGAGCCCTTGCAATGGTGATTGAAGAAATATGAGATGGGAGGGAAAAAAATATTGCCACATTCCCCCGAAAAACGTTGCATTTGCACACAAAACCTTTCCGTTGTAAAACTACTAATTCATTCTAAGCTTTGGAGTTCATCCTACAACATATGAATGGATGCAGGCGTGAAGTGTTTCGTAAAATACTTTCCTGATCATATTGCACATAACATTCACATTTATGAATTTGACAGATTTATCCACATTGCATTCAAGATAGACATTTTTATCAGTTCTTGCTTTCTCTGGGAATTGAACCTTGGTGTTGCTAGTGCCGTGAACTACTGTTCTAAGGAACAAGAATACTGTCTTGCTTTAAAGAAATAAAGCAAGAATGTTATTTCTCATGGTGTGTTGTTTTCTGCAGGTCGTAGCAGAAAAACAGGCATTTTAGTGCTTCTAGGAACAGTCTGCATGATTATTTTCATCATCATGACTTCTGTCATCGGTGAGTGGTTAACATCACACTTTGAAAGTGTTGCGTTGTAAAATATTTGCATTGTAAAAAGTGAGTAATGCAAAAAAAATGTATACATACTAGTGGTATGCATGTTTACAGCCTTTACATTAAGCGGATTACAAAATGTTTTTTTTTGTCCACAGTTTTTCATCAACAAAGAACATTCTCAGTGCTGGAGAGTTGGATGAACATTCATAGTTCCAATCAAACTTCAGCCAAACCTCAAAATAATATTGAGACCTTGATGACCAATCTTGCCTCTTCATTGAGTTCAATCACATCCAAACAAGAGGAAAACCAACAAAAGATGGGTGAGATTTAATTTTTTTTTATGTACTGTACATTTAAATCCTCCAAAACCAACACATGGATTATGTTGTGTTTTGTGTTATTTTCATTCCTGTGTGTTTGTTTCATGTGATTCAGGTCAGTTATGTCAATTACATTTACACACTGCCTTCGAAACTTTCGTCCGTCATAAACAAATTCAGATCGGGTTTGATTTTCTGCGTTTTTCGAATCGGGTAGCAAGCATTTTGAGTTTTGACAATTCAGAGCTAATATGAAAAAACGCATATGATTTCAAATATCAATAGTTTCTCAGAAATCGCTTACTGCACCTTTAACAAAGGTTACATTTTGTAAAAATAAATAAATATATTTTCTCATGCATTACCTGTTAATAAATGAGATCTACCAAGAAAGTTTTATGAACACAGTATGCTATGAAAGCTTGTTTCCGCCACGGAATTAATCATTTTAAAAGATAATTGCGACTTTTTTTCCCCTCCCAATTCTGACTTTTTTTTTTCGCAATTTTGACTTTCTGACAGAATTGCGTGAGAAAATGTCATATAATTGCGAGATATAAATTTGCAATTACGTGTTATAAAGTCAGAATCGCAAGATATAAATTTGCAACAAAAGTCAGAATTGCGAGTTTATATCTTATTGCGAATTTATATCTCGCAATTCTGAGAAATAAAGACAGCAACGTTATTGTCTAAGACAAAACTGATATGAGCAGATGTTGATTATGTATTTTTATACTTTCTTATTTACGAAGCCATTATTTCTATGCACTCAGTGATCTTGCTGATCCAGTATATTGTATTTATGTCTTTCATCTCGTGTTTAAGAGTCTCTGTCGAGCTCAATGAGTGTCCTGAAGAGTTCAGTGTCAGATCTCACTTCATCTGTCGCATCGCTGTCCTCTAAACAACAGATCTCTGGTGAGTTGAGTGCAATATTGCCATAACTGCATTATGAATGATAACTGAATCTATTGAATTTATCTTTTTTGTTAGGCATGATTTCAGGAATAATCATAATTGTTGATTTCATGGATCTGCATGCTTATACTGACATTATTCTTTACATTGGAAATAACTGTATAGAAATGAAATTGACAGGACACTGACTGCAGAAAGTCTAACAAGGTCTGGTGTGTTTTCTTGTGTTTGAGAGGAGAGAGTCATGAACGCTCTGAAGGATCTGAAATCTAACATGAGAACAGCAGGTACTGCATCCACACTCTTAGAAATAAAGCTGCCAAAAGAAGGTTTTCGCAGCGATTCCATAGAAGAAACTTTTTAGTTCCTCAAAGAACTTTTCAGTGAACTTTCTTAAAAGGATCATTTGTAAAACATTGTAAAAATCTTAAGAACATTTTTACGCTATGAAGAACCTTTTGTGGAATGGAAAGATTCCATGCAAGTTCTTCATGGAACCTTAGATGTCTATAAAGAACCTTTTTTATTTAAGAGTGTAGCGCTACTTTAATATATCAGCCAAATTTTCTTATCGGGCCGAAAGTGATAACATTATAAATGATCATACATTGGCCAATACTCTTTACTACCTTTCTGGGCCTTAAAAGTGGTCGTTGCATAGACTGTCAATGGAGGGAAAGAAATCTCTCAGATTTTATTAAGTTCTTTATTTGTGTTCTGAAGATGAACTTAAGTCTTATGGGTTTGGAATGACAAGTGAGTTTTTAATGACCGGACTTTCATTTTCGGAGAACTGACCCTTTAAATGTGCTCTCATTTTGCATCTTTTGTCTGTCTCTCATGCAGACGTCCCTGTAACCTGTAAATCTGGCTGGATATTGTACAAAAGCAGCTGTTTCTTGTTCTCCCATAATAAACTCAACTGGACTGAGGCACGAGATTACTGCAAAGCACAGGGCGCGTTACTCCTCAAAATAGAAGAGGACGACGAGGAGTGGGTGTGTAACGTTCATGGATGCGCATAACATAGCATTTTGATTTTTTTTTTTAAATCAGTTTCTATCTTTCCCCTAGGCATTTCTAAACAAACATAGCATATTCGAGTACTACTGGGTCGGTCTAACGGATCAGGACACAGGCCAGTGGAGATGGGCGGATGACACTCCTTACACTATGAACAAAGAGTGAGCTGATCCATGCATTATTCACTTTCATTCACAAAAACATTTCTTAGCAAGCATGCACTAAAATAGCATGCATTTAAATTTACATTTGAATTTTATATATTATACCTTTTAGAGGTTTAGAACCAAATTTTGGCCTCAAGATGGCATTACATTTACATGTTTATCCCTATATATAAATTCTATGATCTAATATCCACTTTACGTTAAGTAGATTTTCTGTGGAGATTGTTTTAGCTGAAACTGTGGTTCTTGGTGATTCATAATGCAAGACAATGGCTACCATCCCTTTAAGAGTAAAACAAAAACACACAGGCAAAACAAAATAAATACCTGTGGCTTCTGACGATTCACAAATATAAAAAGAAAAAATCGATCTGTGCAGGAAACTGAACTTTTTTTGTAAAGATGCCCCTGAAACCATTAGTAATTTATTTTGGGAATGTCCTAAGGTATCCTTTTTTTGGAAAGATTTTAAAAATAACAAAAAGAAATTAACAAAATATCAAAAAAGAAAATAAGATTAAAGATGCTATATGTAGAATTGAGAAACTCTTGTTATTAGCGACACCGGTGGCCGTGAAGTGAACTGCAGCAGCACTTAATGCTCGTTCGTACAAGAGACTGAACATGATTCAAGGCCTCGATATACTCCGTTTTTTTTTTTTTTTCATTTTTTGCTTAAAAGTAAAAAGCTGGAAATACCTTTGCTATGATTTACTGTTAATGATCATCCTGATGCATCTGCGCTGCCGAGAATGACATTTAAATGAATGTGATTATGTGCTGGGCACTTTCCTCTCAATAACAAAATAAACACACAACAGAAATTAAAACGGTGAGAAAACAGCAGTTCAGAAAGCATCTGATTATAGCGATGTAGAGATGTTTGCATCGATAAATGCAATTAATACACAATTCTTATATATCTGCTTTAATCTGGTAGATGCCGATGTGATGTTTTGGTGATTCTCATTGGATCGTGATACATTTTGATTTATTTATATAAATTCATAGTCAAGTGGTTTGAAAAAAAAAAAAACACTTAACAATTTAAAATGTATTTGGAAACAATATATGTAAGAACTTACCGTATATAATGTTTTTCTCTTTTTTTTACATTTCTCCCTGACATGTTTGGTTATGTCCTCAAAAAAAAAAAAAGAATACTATAATGCAGTACATGTTAAAACTATTTAAACTAGAAACTAATGTGTTTATGATTATTATAATTAAAATAATGTGGTAACAAAGACCAGTTTGCAATATCAAGCATAACAGACTGTGTTTGTAAAGGAAAGCCTCACACATTGAAGTCAACTCTTATGTTAAAAATGTGGATTATGGTCACAAAGTTTTTCATTTTCCAATAATTGCTCAAGGAAAGGAGGCAGTTCTGCTTCAAGATAATGTACCTCAAGCTTTTGCTTATCAAATAAATGCATCTTGCATTAAACAATTTCATCTGCTTAAATATTTGTTGTTGGTAGTGGTGTTGGGATTAAATGCATATATATATAAAATGAACTTGAGATGGGATGCCAGAAAGTTGTTATATGCAGATGGAATATGACATTTGTTGGTTGTCATTATTCACAGACGCTGGGGTCCCGGGCAGCCGGATGACTGGAAAGATCACGGTCTGGGAGAGGAAGGAGAGGATTGTGGGCAGATTGCATATAGTTTGAAATTAAATGACGGCCATTGCTCCAGCAAAATTAGATTTATTTGCAGAGTGCAATTCTGAATCTGAACAGAGTGGGTTTGTAGGGCGCTATGAATTTTTTTCCCCCAAATTCTGTTTGTTCCGTTTTATTTTTGTGGATTTCTTTTAATGGTTAATTTAAATTTTAGTAATCAAAACACGTCTAATTAATTGAAATCATTTAAAGATACAATGTTATTCTAGGTGTTTGTATGAGACTAGCAGTAAGCTAGATCAACATTAGAATAACATACTGATCATATTCTAACATTTCATCATGTTGAGCTATATAACAGATACTTTATTAGACAAATGAGCAAATGTACATAAAACTAATCAGTCAAGTCGAAGTTAGTTGCGTACGTGGATCTCTTGAAACCCCACGCTGATATTGGTCCTCGCTTTAGTTCTTTTGTCCCAAAGTCTGCTTGCCATGGTCCATAATGTCTGAACGAAACGACAACGTCGCGAGTTCGCCGCTAGTCGTAATACAGTTGTCCACGTCTGTCGCCATGGTTACTATGGCAGTATGAGCCATTATTTAAAATTGGAATTTCTCTGAAATGAAAAGCTTTGGGATACTATAAGTAAACTGCAGAGAATAAATAGCTGCAATGATTTTTGGATGTTAAATTACAAAAAAATCTTACATGTTGTACCTTAAACAATTTATTAAAAGTTTAACAATAAATGACACACTTGGGGCCCTATGAAATAATTTTTTTTTATATCAAATGTTTTTTTTTTTTTAAATTCCTGGATTCAATTTTAATGGTTTGATTACTTTAATAATCAAAAAGCATGTCTAATTAATTGACTTCATAATTTATAAAAAAAAAAAAGTTCAGAAATTCCCTGGCATATTTGTAATGACGTGCATCAGAATTGTGACCTATACCTTAATGATCTATTAATAAAGCTTCCTGTGCAGATTAAAAGTTTTACTTTTTTTATTAAAATAAATTTATAAATAACATTTCTACACAAAACATGTGCACGCACCAACCCAAAGACAAGTCACAACAGCTGTTTCCAGATGTTTTATTGGTGTTAAACTGACATGGATGTTCATGCAGGAGTTTAATCGAACAGGCCGAAGCCCATGTCTTCATCAGACTCCTCGGACTCCTCCTTGGGCGCCTCCACTTTAGCAGCAGGAGCTGCGGTTTTCTCCACTGCAACAGAAGCAGCAGGAGCTACGACAGCAAAAGCAGTGGGATCAGCCAGGAAGGCCTTCACCTGCGAGAGAGAAAAATAAATTAAGTCATCCCTAAAAGGAGTACTTACCTCAGAGCTTGATTAAAAAAAAAAAAAGAAAAAAAAAATCCATTCAAGACAAAAACGTTAGACTTCCTGTGGGTCGGTGCTAAAACCTAAATTAGAAAGTTGTCCAGCTCGATGAGATCAGTATGTGTAGAGTTGTGACTGTAGACTTGTTTCAGACATGCTTTTAGTGCCAACGAAGGCATAAAAACTTTGTTTTAGCAGCCCTAATCCTACATTGTGCATCGATGAGTCGCATTGGATTCGTGCATTCATCTTAAAGTGACAGCAGCCCAATATACCAGCAACTGTTTGTTACCAAAGTTAAACAACAAAAGAGAAAATACTTTTGTAGCTTACCCCAATCATCTTAGAATTATTAATTCTTTACAAATAGAGCCATTCAAATTATCAGGTAACATTTTTATATGTAAAAATCACAGAAAAACAACGCAATCAAAGTCAGTTTTTCAAGTATCGTACAGCCCTACTTAGGATTGTCAGACCAAGCGTCCCGAAAAGACCTGATGCAGACTCTGGACTGATGGACAGAACGACACGGATCAGCTGTTTTGTAAGCTAGCCTGCAGCAGGAGCACATGTGTGGGAATCACAGCAAAAAAAAAAAAAAAAAGTCGTACCTTCTCGGCCATGGGGAAGGAGTAGTCAGTTTCCACAGCGACAGCCAGGACCCTCTTGTAAGTATTGATGATGGAGTGAGGGATGGAGGCGAGCGTGGGGTAGCCGATCTGCAGACACACACTGGCGATGTTCCTCACACCCTGTAAGAAAAACAGTGAACAAGTTATAGGCAGTGTTTCCCAAAGCCTGAAGGATGGGCAAACCAGTAAAAAAATAAAATAAAAATGTCTGAGACCAAGCGTCCCTGTGAGCCGTGGGATGCAGACGCACAGGGATAGTTGGAGACATGTTGATTTGTGCAGGGGGAACGACAGACAGGCACTGACACAGCCAGTCCGTAACTTGACCTGCATTTTTACACTCAGTAATAGTTCAAGTGCACGAACCTCCAGGAACCTCTTGTGCAGGGCATCTTCAGTGATGTCCAGCACCTCTGGGCTGTAGACGCTGCCGTTATCATACACCTGCTGGATAATCAGCCCGTAGGAGAAGGGCGAGATGTTCAGCATGTTGAGCAGCGTGGCCTCGCTGGCGCCCACCTTGTCTCCAGGTTTGATCAGTTGAACGTCGCTCTGCAGCCGGAACAGGTCAGTTAGTTCATGTGCAGTATTAATTGAAGAAAATCACAAATGACAGCAGCCTATTATACTGACTGCAGTCTTTCAATGATAAACTGAAAAAAAAAAGAAAAAAAAAAAAAGATCTTGACTGTTTAGTCTTGCTTGTGCACATTAAATATTATCTTAAACTTTATTAAAGTGTTATTTTACATAATTCATTTTTTTGTTGTAGACTTAATGCTTTTAGTACATCTTCCTGAAACTTAAAACGCTATTATTTAATTTGTACATTCGTTCTGTTGTATTAATTTGTTAATTTTGTTTGTAATTACTTTGTTCCCATTGCATTTGCTGACGTTTTACTTGTCTTGTGTAATTGAGGACCTTTTTCTTACATTAGTTATGCTAGTCTTAGTTTTTGCTGAAGTATCGATAAAGATAAAATTTCACTGATATTTACTCCTATCGTGAAATAAGACTGATTGCATCACCAATCAATAATGTGTTAAATAATCGGGGATAAGATTGGCCATAATCCAGCATCCCTACTGATTACATGGAAAGAAGTGCAAATATTTAAGATGATTGCTCAGTATATTTGGAAACATTTTATTAAAATTTCCCCCCGACCCCCCAAAAAAAGCCTTTCTAATAGTTATTTCTTGTGGGTTTACTTTAAACAAATTCAAATATATACACAAAATATAAGAGAACCACCATGTTATAGTGCGCTTACAAAAAAAAAAAAAAAGCCACACAAAATAGAATACAGCACAATTATCTTAATGCCATAATTATTAGAAACCAAATATCATACTAACCAAGATTTCAATGGTTCCTCTGGAGATCTTGGTGGTGATTCCCAAAGCCTGGAAGAATGAGGTCTTCTCAGGGCCGAGACCGGTGTTCTGCGCCGGGACGGTGACCTCACAGGGGGCGATGGCACCGGCACGGGCTTGAGCGGGCACCTAACACAGAGATCACAAGAGTTACACCAGAAGAGACACTCAAGCCCTGAACGCTCAGTCGCTCTACAGTCATACTCACTTTGTTTGCCAGCAGCAGATCCCTGACCTCAGGCAGATCCTCCTTTGTGAACACGAAGCCGACATTCCCACGAATGTGGGGAAGCAGCCTAAAAAAAACCCCACAGGAATTAACTCAAAAACCCATTTAAAAACCCAAATACATGCAGCACACAGAATGTCTGAGACCAAGCGTCCCTGTGAGCCGTGGGATGCAGACGCACAGGGATAGTTGGAGACATGTTGATTTGTGCAGGGGGAACGACAGACAGGCACTGACACAGCCAGTCCGTAACTTGACCTGCATACCCATATTCATCAGTACTGCATTAATCATGCTTCTCGAACGACTAAATGTTTCAAATCTGCATCAATATTAAAAGGATTTAATATTACATAGAGAATGCAGAGTAGAAACAGATTAGACTAGATTTTATACAGACTTCAGAAACTCTGAAAACCTGGGGCCTCATTTATAAAGACATGTATAAGATGATCCGAAATGTGAACGTACGACAAAACGTTTTCAAAATGTCCCTATGATTTTTTTGTGGCATGTACAAAAGTTATTTAACACATCTCTATAAATGACAGTTTAGAATAGCTTTAGGATATAATTGTTTGATTTTATGGATTTGATCTTATGCAGCAAGGTGACCTTGAAAGGCACCTATAAATAAAAGGTATTTTTATTAGTTCATCTTATGGTTCAGACTCAATGGGCCAGGATATCCAAGCACACTCAGAAAACCTGCAGTACCCATGGCTCAGTTAGTTTAATTCCTCAAAAGAACAAGGCAAATGATTGAGGTGCACATTAAAGGGAAGAACTTGAAATTAAAGATAAGTGCACAATCTTTTAAGCACATTTAGTGCCAAAAAATTGGTAATGTGCTTAAGAGAGTGTGCAGTTAATTTCTTTAATTATCAGGAAAGTCTAGTTGCCTTGTGCATAACAAATCTAGATTTGCTCCTCACTTTTGATGGAGGATAAAGTCCATGGGATTTTGAGTCAAATCCTGTCCTATTGGTGTTTTATAAATAAGGCCCCACAACTTTAAAAGCCCTTAATTTTTCTACCGTGGATCATCCTTGTGCCCAGACTGACACGCACCTCTCCAGAGCCGGGTTGTTCTCCAGGTGGCCACGGATGGCCTTGCGCATCATGGTGTTTTTGCCCATGAGCACGACAGCCTTGCCCCGCAGGGACAGACGGATGGTCTGCATCTGCTTGGAGCCGACATTGTCTGCGCCCACGATGAAGCACTTCGGGAAGTCATCCAGCAGTTGCTGCACACAGAGAAAGACTATCAGAAACGACTCAACCTGATGGGGTCACGATTAAAATATGTCTGAGACCAGCGTCCCTGTGAGCTGTGGGGTGCAAACACTCAGGGATAGTAGGAAACGGTTTTATTTCAGCAGGGGGAACGACCAATCAGCACTGACACAGCTGATCTGTAGATGACCTGCTGTATTTCATGCCATAAACACTGATAACTTACGATGATTTTCAGAAAATAGTTGGACTTCCACGTGGCCCTGTCTTCCCTGGGCATCTTTGCAGTGCTTCCAAGGATCGGTGAACAGCCGGTTTAAAGACAAGGTTGAAAAATCTGAGAAACAGAGATTGAAAGCCATTTAGACACATTGTCTTTGAATAAAGCTTAAGTGCTTAAATACAGCTGGTTAAATCTCAAAAACAAATCAACCCAAAATCAAAAGTGTTAGGACACACTTAGAAGCATTAAACTTAAAACATGTTCACTACAATTAAAACAGTTTTTAGTTGATAAATTGTCCTTAAATTTAATAAAAGAATGTCTGAGCCCAAGCGTCCCTGCAAATCGTGGGAAACAGACAGACAGGGATAGTTGGAAACAGGTTTATTTCAGCAGGGGGAACGACCAATCAGCACTGACTCAGCTGATCTGTAGATGACCTGCTGTAATTCATTTCGAATACACACATATACATACTCACACTCCGTACATTATATATACACGCACACATACATTAGATTTATGCGCATTATCCACCTCTATAATCGAAAAAAAGAAAATCTACAAAGAGAAAATAAGCATAAAAACGTTTCAAGTCTTATCTCACGTGGTGCAGAGGCCTAAGCTAACATGCTAATGCTAACCTTTTCCTCAAACAACTATTATTATACACATTTTGAGTAAGAAATATATCTCCTCATTATTCTTAATATGGTTATAAATTATTTACATCTCGTATGGTCACGGGTAAGATTAAAATTAGGAAAGCAGCAGAGGGCCGCAAAACACCTCACCTCACTGTAGGGACGCGTGAAAGAAAGAGACCGTTGCAGGAAACGGCACATTATAAGTACAAGTCGAACATCCAATCAGAATGTCGCAGGAGAGAGTATCTGTGCGCTGATTGGTCAATAAACATGTCTCTCACTCTGCAGCAGCGATTGGCGCTTTCCAAAGTACATTGAAGTGATATGTGAATAAAGAAAGTCAAGTTTAAAGAAAATATTTCGACATAAAGTCCAGCTCGTTAAAACATGAACAAATATTTCCCTATTTTTTTTTCCCCATTTGATTTTATTGGCCTGGCATCACGTACTATGTGTTGGAACTGAACAGTCTATAAAATGCGCCTTTTTTTTCTTCAAATAAAGTCATAAAGTATCTTAGCTGAATCATGATATAGAAAATTATCGTTTTTTTTTTAAAGAAAATTATCGTGAGAGATGCGCCTTGAGGCGCAGCGACGTCATCAGTGCGCGCCAGCCACATGAGCCACATAAGCGAGCGGATGATGTAAACAACTGCAGCGCGAGACTCCTCTGCTGTCCGTCTTTCTTCTTTCTTTCTTCTTTCTTTCTTTATCAGCCCTTCTCGGTGAGTGAGACGGATTCACAGTGCTGCGCGTCTCCTGCAGATCATGCCCCACGACCCCGACCCTCCTCCGGCGAAGAGATTTAAGCCGGGCTCTCCCTTCTTCCGCCTGGATAAGAAGCCCGGCATGCTGTTGCCCAGAGCGGGACACGCGCCCGTTAGCGTGGACGCTCAGAGGAGACAGTTGCCCATTTACCCGAGCAGGACACAAGTCATCAACCAACTCCGACAACTGCACAATGCTGTGTTCATCGGTAAGACTTCATATGGGTCTGTAAGCTGACAGTATTCTCAAAGTATTGCATGGTAATGCTATGCATGTTTTACATGTATTGTGTCAATACACTACTTCTTGGACATTGGGCTGATAATTTCAAATGGTGAAATTACACAATTATCGATGCTTCAGCAAAAACTAATACTAGGTTAACTGATGTAAGGAAAAGGTCCTCAAAATTACACAAACAGTCAGCAATGTAATAGGAACAAAGACTAACTACAAACAAAATCGACAAATACACACAACAGAAAAAATATATAATATTTTGGACATGTTCCATGGTAATATCATGCATGTTAGACATGTACATGATAATGCTATGACATTTTGGATAGATACCATAGTAAAACCATGCATTTTTTTTACATGTATCATAGTAATACCATGTATTTTGGAAATGCACCAAAGTAATGCCATACATTTTGCACATGTACCGTGGTATTACGTTATCGTTGCATTCTTAATGTTGAAAACCCCCTTTTTTATGTGTTTTGCAGGTTTTTCATATGAAACAAACTTTGTCTGTAGCTTAAACAGTAGAGCAACACCAAAGTCACAGGTTCAATTCTCAGGGAATGCGTGAACAATAAAATAAGTTGAATTTTTATGTCATTTTTTTATACCTATAATAAAATGTAAACCTTCAATGCAGTGGATGATGCTTTGGATAAAAGCATCTGCCAAATGCAGAAATATAAATGTAAACTTCCTAAACCATACAAGAGCATTTTGGCACTTTTTATTTATTTATTTAATTAAGTCCATGAGTTTTTATTTACTAGTGGCTATACTCAAGTCGTCGTTTTTCTGTGATATTTATCCAAAATGTGATCCTCGCTATTTTAGCAAAAGAAGTGCACACATGATACTTTCCTGTTGCAGGTGAGACGGGCTCAGGTAAAACCACGCAGATACCGCAGTACCTGTATGAGGCGGGCATCGGGCGACAGGGCATCATTGCCATCACTCAACCCCGCCGGGTGGCTGCCATATCACTGGCTGGAAGAGTGGCCGAGGAAAAGAGAGTTCAGCTGGGAAAACTGGTGCGTTTTCACTTGTTATTCAATTAAAGTCCACGTTCTCTATTTGCATCATCCTAAATGAATATGATTGTCATTACACAGTATATTATTGAATAATGACACTATTACACTGGCAGTCAAAAGCTAAATATTTTTTTATGTTTTTAAAAAGAAATCTCTTCTGCTCACAGAGGCTGCATTTGGTTAATGAAAAATACAGTAAAAACAGTAAAATTGTGAAATATTATTACAATGTAAAACAGCTGTTTTCTATGTGAATATTTAGTAAAGTGTGATTTATTCCTGTGATCAAAGCTGTATTTTCAGCATCATTACTCCAGTTTTCAGTTCAAGTTCAAGTTCATTTTATTAGAGCACATTTTATAACAGCCACTGACTGACCAAAGTGCTTTACAGAACTACAAAATTACAAGACACCAACACCATGCATAGTAGCACATCATAGAACAGTACAGCAATGTTAAGAGCAGCTTAAAACGGGAGACATCCAAGCAGTCTCAGAGACTATCAGTAGTAGAAAATAAAAACAGAGAAGACAGTATTAGTTACGTCATTACTCCAGTCTTCAGTGTCACATGATCCTTCAGAAATCACTCTAATATGATGATTTGCTGCTCAAGAAATATTTCTGATTATTATCAATGTTGAAAATAGTCTATAAAAAAAGCAATTCATACTTTTATGCATTAAATTGATTAAAGTGACATTAAGACATTTATAATGTTTAAAAGATTTATACTCAAATAAATGCTGTTCTTTTGAACTTATTCATCAAAGAATCCTGGTCAAAATGTATCAGAGTTTCCACAAAGATATGAACATATATGTTACCTGAGCATCAGATCATCATATTATCCTGATTTCTGAAGGATCATGTGACACTGAAGACTGGAGTAATGATGCTGAAAATACAGCTTTGATCACAGGAATAAATTACACTTTACTATATATTACAATAAACACAATTTTACTGTCCAAACCAGACCGCCAGTGTTATTTCTGTAAAGCTGCTTATAGCTGAAGTGAACTTGTTTCAGATTCGTTGAACTTACACACTTATTGAACTGAACTGAATCAACACTGAGCTGAATAAAAACACTGTCTGCATTATTTGATGAAGTTTGCATCATTGTTTGTGTTATTTTCTTGTTTATTACTGTAAAGCTGCTTGTAGAAAGCGCTGTAGAAATAAAGATGACTTGACTATTGAGACGTATCCTCTTCATCATGGTTGTTCCTCAGGTTGGCTACACGGTGCGCTTTGAAGACGTCACGTCGTCGGAGACCAAGCTGAAGTTCATGACGGACGGGATGTTGTTGCGAGAGGCGATCGGGGATCCGTTATTACTGCGCTACACTGTGGTGATCCTGGACGAGGCTCACGAGCGCACCGTTCACACTGATGTCCTGTTCGGCGTGGTGAAGGCCGCCCAGCGCAAACGCACAGAACAGAACAAAATACCTCTGAAGGTACGAGACAATCAGGCCGATACCGATAGTTTGATTTTCTTAAAGGAACACGTCGCCTTTTTGGGACTTTAGCTTATTCACCGTATCCCCCAGAGTTAGATAAGTCCACACACACCCTTCTCATCTCCGTGCGTGCCGTAACTCTGTCTGGCGCACACACTGCTAGCCTAGCTCAGCACAAAGACTGGAAGTAAATGGCTCCAGCTAGCATCTGCTCCCAATAAGAGACAAAATAACACCAACATTTTCCTATTTATATGTTGTGATTTGTATAGTCACAGTGTGTACAAATAACAAGGTCATATGAGACACAGGCATCTTTTAACTGTATACATACTGGGAACTATATTCTCAGAAGGCGAAGCACTGCTACTTGGGCGGAGGGATTAGCGCAGCTCTCTGAACGAACTCTCTGCTCCTCACCACGCGCTTCTCAGGCACTTTGAGCAAAGTATATATAATTAACAGTAAATAAGCTCCTCTAGTGTTTATTTATGGCTAACTAATGAACTATGAACATTGGAAAACCTTCCTGAGGTAAATGTAACATTAAGTGACATTGTTCAGAAGCTGTTTTATTGACGTCTTTCTGCGGTTGAAACACTGAGCCATTTATTACATTAAAAATGATACATTTCAGTAAGTTATTCTGTATCTTTCAACACACCTTTTGCTGTGCATGCATGTTTTATAACTTGTATTAAAGTGGAAGAAAATACTCACGCTCCACACAGCATTCAACATCCATGTTTTTATGAACTACTGACTTAAAAAAAAAAAAGAAATGTTGGATTTAAATTTGAAAAGCTCTCATGGAATGTTCAGCATTCCAAAAGTAACAGACAGTAATGACATCATGCATTCTAAATTTTGATTGGTCTATGAACACCTCTCAGACATTCTAATTCTGAAAACAAGCTCACTGATCCGACAAAACCAAACAAAGTGTGTGTTGCCGTCTGTCGACGTGCTGTGAGTTGTCCTTAATGGTTTATGTGTACATTTTAAGCATATTTATTCAGCTCTACTGCAGATATGCGGTTAGGTTGTGTGTTGATTCTCATACTCAGCTGACAGAAAACCAAATGCTTGGTGAGAGCTTTTCAGCTGTTGTTCTGCTGCGTCAGTGAATGAATGCTGTGTATCTGCAGGTGTTTGTGATGTCTGCCACCATGGACGTGGATCTGTTCTCTCAGTACTTCAATAAATCACCCGTTCTGTATCTGGAGGGGCGACAGCATCCCATTCAGATCTACTACACCAAACAGCCCCAGTCTGACTATCTCCAGGCAGCGCTCGTCTCTATATTTCAGATTCACCAGGTCAGTACACACACATGCACGCACATGCACACACACACACACACACACACACACACACACACACACACACACACACACACAGAAGAGGCATCTTCTTGTCACTGAATTGCTTGCGTTCACAGCATGTTTTTTATCTTCTTCAAATGGTTAGTGAGTAAAATAAAGTTCTAGATTTTTGGTTTAATTTGAAGTGCAAAAAAGGATTTTTTTTTTCTTGAAAAATGGTGCTTGTTTTGTTTCAAATAAAAAATAAAACAATTCTCATTTTATTAAAAAAAAATTCTTCAAGAAATGACTTAATTTCTTTAATATATATTATATATATATATATAAATAATAATAATAATAATAATAATATATATATTTTTTTACATTTAGAAAATGTTACAACAGTATTTATTTTCTAAAAAATTAAGAAAATAGAAAAAAAATTCTAAAAAAATTATATTTAATCTAAAAAATGATACTTGTTTAAAAAAAAATATTTTTTTAAAAAGTGATCAAATATTTATTTCTTTAAAAAATGTATACTTGTTTTCATTAAAAAATAATACTTTCTTTTTATGATAAAACAATATTTATTTTCTTAAGAATTATACTTGAGAAAAAAATAACACAATAATTATGTCTTTAAAAAAATTATAAAGTTTTATCTAAGTATTTTCCCATTTTTTTTTTTTAAATGATAAACTACTTATTTCTTAAAAAAAGAACAAAATTGTTATGTCTTTTAATGTTACTTATTTTCTTAAAGGAAGCTTCTCCTTCTCATGATATCCTGGTGTTTATGACGGGCCAGGAGGAGATTGAAGCGTTGGCGCGCACCTGTCGGGACATATCGAAACACCTGCCTGATACCTGTGCACCAATGACAGTCATCCCCCTGTACGCCTCGCTGCCGCCCACCCAACAGCTCCGGGTCTTTCAGCCCGCGCCAAAGGTCACGACCCCAAACGCCACGACACACCTGATGCTGAACTAGCACTTCCACTCACTCACACACACTCCTTTCTGTGATCGTTACAGGGATCCAGGAAAGTGATTCTCTCCACAAACATTGCCGAAACGTCCATCACCATCTCCGGCATCAAATACGTCATTGACACGGGGATGGTGAAGGCCAAACGCTACAATCCAGGTGAAACTCTCAAGCCTCCTCTCTAAAGTCCTTGCACACAGAGTCCGAAATTTTCGCACGTTAAAAAATAAACTTAAGGACTTAAAGGAACACTCCACTTTTTTGGGAAATAAGCTCATTTTCCAACTCCCCTAGAGTTAAACAGTTTTACCGTTTTGAATCCATTCAGCCGATCTCCGGGTCTGGCCGTAGCACTTTTAGCATAGCTTAGCATAGATCATTGAATCTGATTAGACCGTTAGCATCTCTCTCAAAAAAAATGACCAACGAGTTTCGATATTTTTTCTATTTAAAACTTACCTCTTCTGTAGGTACATCTTGAGCTAAGACCGATGGAAAATTAAAAGTTGTGATTTTCTAGGACAATATGGCTAGGAACTATCCTCTCATTCCTGCGTAATAATCAATGAACTTTGCTGCCGTACCATGGGTACAGCAGGCGCAATGATATTCTTAGTACACGATGTAACTACAGAAGAGTCAAGTTTTAAATAGGAAAGATATCAAAACTCTTTGGTCATTTTTTTGAGAGAGATGCTAACGGTCTCATCAGATTCAATGATCTATGCTAAGCTATGCTAAAAGTGCTACCGCCAGACCCGGAGATCGGCTGAATGGGTTAAGAAACGGTAAAACTGTTTAACTCTAGGGGAGTTGTAAAATGAGCCTATTTCCAAAAAAAGTGGAGTGTTCCTTTAAGTCCAAGGCATTCCTGTTGAGGAGAGATGCTGATGTCCTGGTGTTTGTGTGATCAGACATTAAATAACACATTAAATGTACTGAATCAGAGAGTGGTCTGGAGGTGCTGGCGGTGCAGCGAGTGTCTAAAGCCCAGGCGTGGCAGCGGGCCGGTCGAGCCGGGAGAGAAGAGGCCGGGTCATGCTACCGTCTCTACACTGAAGACGAGTTCGACAACCTCGCCAACATGACCGTGCCTGAGATACAGAGGTATAGCGTCCTGGCTTCACGTGCTGGTTCTTAAAGCTGGAAGTGTGTTGTGGTGATATAACAGACATTATCTGGCAATATTTACTGCCGTTCACACAGGACATGGTCTTGCATTTCATTCGCAAATTTTTTTGTATCTGTTCACATGCACCAGGTTGAAGCCTTTGGCTACTGAGTTGCATTTGCCTGTTTTTCAGCATTATTTTTCTAAAAACATTTAAAAAATATATATATATTATACTTATTTTCTCAGAACAATTTACTTATTTTCTTTGAAGATGCTTATTTTCTGAAATAATGCTTATTTTCCTAAAAAAAATCTATACGTATACTTTTTAAATTATACTTTATGTAGAAAAAAATACTTATTTCATTAAAAATAATAATAATTCGTTTTAAAATTATACTTTTTTCTTAGAAAATAATAGTCATTTTCTTTAAAGAAGATCCTTCATTTCTTAAGTGTAACTCATTTTGCTAAAAATACTACACTTATTTTCTTAAATGATACTTATTTACATTAATTATACAAAAATATCCTAAAAAGCTATACTTTAAAAAAAAATTATTAGAAAAAAGACTCTCATTTTCTTTAATGATACTTATGTTCTTAAATTATACTTCTTTTCCTAAAAAAAATAATATATATATATATATTATGCTATAATATTTTTCAAAAAATATATAATTATACTATGTTATATTATGCTATTTTTAAAAAACAATACTTATTTTCTTTAAAAAAAAAAAATCTCTTAAAAATACTATTTTTAAAATATATATATGTTTTTCTTTCTTTGTTTCTGCGATACTGTTTTTAAGGTGGTGTTTCAAATGCATGAATGCTGCATCCGGTGTGAATGTAAAACAAGTTTGCTGTACTTTTATATGTTCTGTCCGTGTTCAGTGATGATTATTAATGACTCTGTAGGTGTAATTTGGCCAGTGTCGTTCTGCAACTGCTCGCTCTGGGAGTTCCTGATGTTCTCAACTTTGACTTCATGTCCAAACCGTCGCCTGGTATGAACTCTCCAACATATTATATACCATACACTGCAATAACCATTTTCTTCATCTTATTTCCAGAAGAAATATCGAAACATTCTTGAATCAAGATACATTTGTAACACTTTACAATAAGGTTCATTAGTTAACATTAGTTAACTACATTAATTAGCATGAACTAATAATGAACTGCACTTATACAGCATTTGTTAATCTTTGTTAATGTTAGTTTCAACATTTACTAATACATTATTAAAATCTTGCTAACATTAGTTAATGCACTGTGAACTAACATGAACAAATAATGAATGACCGTATTATTAACTAACGTTTATAAGATGAACAAATACTGTAACAAATTTATTGCTCATGGTTAGTTCATGTTAGTTAATACATTAACTAATGTTAACTAATGAACCTTATTGTAAAGTGTTACTGATACATTTACTTTAGAAGTTAAATTACTTAAGATATTAAGTCTTGTTTTCTGAAACATTGATCAGAATCAAGTGAGTTTTTGAAGTAAAAAAATTTCAAAAACCATTGAAGTAAAAAAAAAAAATCTTGTTTTCCATTTGAATTAAGATTATTTTTCTGACCCGAAAGCAGATGTCTGTTCTTGTTTTAAGCATAAACGCACTTCATTTTGATCAATGTTTTAGAAAACAAGACTTAATATATTAAGTAATTTGCTCCTCAAGTAAATATATATCTTATTCTTAATGTCATGTACTGGAAAACAAAACAAAAATCCAGTGCAAGAACACCTTTTTTTTTTTTGCAATGTAGTAAATCCCAAACTTTTTTTGTCAGATTTTAAGTTTAATATTTCAATAATTTATCAAAACATTCATGTTCACAGTTCTCTGATTTTCCGTTTCAGGTAAATAAATAAAAAAAAGTATAGATTTTTAGTAATTGCTTGATTTTGATTTTACAATTATATATATTATTTTCAAACAATTTAAATAAAAAAATTTTTTAAGCTTTTCCTCAACTGATAACCCTAGTTTGCTGTAATATATGACTTTCACCTATATTGCCTTATTCACATACTATATATTGCTATTATAAAAACCACAACAACAAAAGCGACACAAATGTACAATAATTAAGTCATGTTTACTAATAACGATGATAATCACTTTAAACTTTTTTTTTTTCAATGGTTGCTTCAATAATACAATCAGCCTTCATGTGCAGTTTTTTATGTTAAAGATATTTCCCCCGTGCGTGGTGTGTGCAGAGTCGATGCGGACGGCTGTGGATCAGCTCAGTATCCTCGGGGCCGTGGACCGGAAAGATGACCAGGTGTCATTAACGCCCCTGGGCAAGAAAATGGCCTGTTTCCCACTAGAGCCTCGCTTCTCGAAAGTAAGAAATACTCATTGACTTGTTATTTGTAAATGCTTTAAAGGGGTGGTAAAACACGATTTCACTTTTCTAACTTTAGTTAGTGTGTAATGTTGCTGTTTGAGGATAAACAACATCTGGAAGGCTACAATGCTCAAAGTTCAAAGCAAAGGGAGATATTTGCTTTAAAAGAAAAGGACTACAATAGGGACTACACCACGGGTTAGT
>CM060620.1:45444966-45479966 GCA_030578275.1 Meda fulgida
ACACTTGAAAATATAAGTCACTGCTCTCACGGTTTGGGTTGGTAGAGATTGTGACTATTTCTAGTTATCGCTGTTCATATTAGAAGCCACAGAACTTAAAGTAACTCGAGAAAGTTAAACGTACTTCTCTGTAATCCTCACTTTTGAATAAGAAACAATATCAAATAAACCTCGTCAAAACTCCGCGAATCAGCATATCGGTTAAAACACCCGTTTAAACAGCATACACACACTCGAACTTGACTGCACATTTAATATTATTGACCGGTCTACGGGACATAAATTAAGCCTTTAAATAAAAGGGTTATTGGGCTGTTTACACTGCGTCAGGAAACAGAAATGAACACAGCACGAAACGCACACACGATATGACGTCACACTCTGCGCGTGTGTTAAATATATGTAGCCCACTTAAAGTGTTTATTACAAATAAATTACTAAATACTTCAAATGAATACATGTAAATGAACAAAAAAATTGCATAACATATACAATTCCCGTGCTGCTGGGTGATTTCCCACATTAAAGGAAGTCTATTATAAATGTTAAATGTTTTAGACGTGGTGGGATGGTTTTCGCGGGAAATCGCGTATTTGCCGGAGTTTGAGTCGTATGGCAAGCCATTTTAACATTAAAAAAAAAAGTTTGACTATCCGGAATTAACATTGTAGATATCAACAATGTCTTTCTGACTAGTCATAATTACATTTTGGATAGTTGGAATTGTCATTCAAGATATCTGTAACGTAATTGTGACTAGCCGAAATGACAGATAGAGATATCTGTAGTTCAGTTTTGCCTAGTCAAAACTGAATTACAGATATCTGCAATGACATCATTGAAAACGACATTCAACTCGTCACACATCTTAAATGATAATCTGTAATTCAGTTTTGACTAGGCAAAATGAAAGTTAAAGATATCTCAAACATCATTTTGACTAGTGCAAATGTGTTGCACATGTTCCCAGCATGACACAAATTGTATTTATTCACAGCCTGGGGGTCTCAAAAATATAGGCAACATGCAATGTTTGCCATGCATTTTTATGTTTATGATCATGCTTAAAATTACCGTAGGTTATTGTTGATGTAGGATTTACGTATGAGAGAGATTCACACTAATTCACTTTAATAAAGTCAAGTCAAGTCACCTTTATTTGTATAGCGCTTTTTACAATATAGATAAAGACTTGGAAGTGCAATAAAATTAACTTCCTTAGATGAGAAAATATAGTTCTTAGTTCAGATTAGTTCTTTTTTTCCCCCACAGTAAAAAGCCATGATAGCCTATAGGTATTGATTTCAGGTTGAAATAGTAGCTAACAGCTTTAAAAAAGACGATTAAAAACTAATTCGCCCTCTGGCTGCTCAGACATGGTGCTAATCAGTGCTAATTACAAGTTAACAGTTAACAGGTGTTAACTGCTAAGTTATTTGATGATTGGTGCAACACGCTCTCCTCCCCCCTAAAGTGGGATGCGGGCCTAATTTGCATACAGATATCTGCATCGTCATTTCGCCTAGTCAGAACTCTAATTCAAGATATCTGTAATTACATTTTGACTAGGCAGAATGAAAGTTAGAGATATCTCAAATTTTAGATATCTCTAATCAAAATTAATTTCAAGATATCTATAAATTGATAATAGATATCTACAATTAAATTATGACTATCCCTAACTGCAGTTTGAGATATCTACAACGTTATTTTGACTAGTCATAATTCCAGTTACAGATATCTACAACGTAATTTCGCCTAGTCAAAACTTAATTTACGATATCTGAAAAGGAACATGTAGATATCTTGAACTGAGGTTAATAAAAGATATCTTGAACAGGAGTTATGACTAGTCATAATCAAATTGTAGATATCTCAAACTGGAATTACAGATATCTACAATTCAGTTGCAGATATCCGTAATTCACATAGTGGATATCTCCAACTGAATTGTAGATATCTGTAATGATAAACCCCATACAAATGAATGGCAAAAGTGATGTCATTTGTCCTAGGAAAAATGTCTTTGTGGATATCTGAAATGACAATTATGGATAGGAAGAATGTAGTTGCGGATATCTGAAATGTTCTTTTTGACTAGGCAATACTGAATTACAGATATCTGCAACACATATCCAGTCTAGCTGTTAAATGTTAAAATGGCTTGCCATACTCGCTCCGGCTGCTTGAAGCATGTCCGATTTGAAATTTTGTAAAAGCTATACAGAGATGATGGTGTTTTTATTAATTAACAGGTGAGTAATGGGTTTACTGAACGGATAAATTCCCGTATCTATAGCTCTCCAACAGTGTTATTTGCAAGTACGTGGCTATTAATGTGTAAAGCTGTAGTAGCCTAATATCTTCAGCTAGTCAGGAACCTTTACATCTAAACTGGTTATATCTCTTAATTGGTTATTCATAGTTATAATGTTATATTTATGAGAAAGAACCATATTCATCCGCATAGTCATAAAGAATGTATGCAGTTTAGTTTTTACTCATTTGACACCTTTTCTTTTCTTTCAAAATTTGGAAATCCCCAAAAACTTTATGGTAATTTTCCAAACTAAAATGAAAAGGATGGATATTCATATGCTACTTATACAAAACATATACAATGCAAAACCACATAGAGAATTATGCAAATTTATTTAAATGTTCCATTGTAAAAGTGTACAGCGTCTTTAAGAACACATCATTTACTTTAGCTGAACACTTTTTATTTTCAAGGTCAGTGAACGTTTAAGACGTGAAACACCCAAACACACACGTCAGAACTGCTGCGGCACACACACCAGCGCATCACGTGACAGCAGCAGAATGTGGAACAGGTGCGCATGCGCGCGCCTCGAACTGAATGACATCAACATTCAGTGGGTCGGGAAAAAGGCAAAACAGACATTTGGACCACGATCCGGTTTCACTCATCAATTTCCAGTATGTGCGGTCTGATTCTGAAAAGCATTAAAAAAACCATTAAGAATATTCGCAATATAATACAAATATGCATTCGATGTGTTATTGCATAATCACAAACAGGAGATGCATGTATATTGGTGCATAGCCTTTAATCTTGAGAAAATTTGATCCCTAGCTTTGGTTACATAAATAGTTGGAGCACAAAGAGGGTGGAGGACTTGCCTAGACATGTCTCTCAGCAAGTGTGCAAACACATTTAACTGATCAAACTTTTTATTTTATTCTTTATTGAACATAATATAAAGGCAAATACATACAGCTCCAACTCAAAACAGAATTAAACAACAATAATATAATTATAAACAGTAGATAAAAAGCCAGTAAAATAAACAGACAAAAACAAACATTGAGCTAGGGATAACATAGGATTTAAAATAAATTCAATAAACCCCGACTCCCCTCTATTTATTATAAAAAAGTACAGTCTGATCATACTCACCTCGATGCATTTTCCTCAGGATGTCGAGCTCTTGGTTCTCCTGCGTTTTATTTCACTGTTTTGCAGTTTTTCTGCTATTTTTCTCTCGTGTCCAGCTGGGGAATGGCGATTAGTGTTCAGTTCGATCTCCTTCTTACTCCTGCCTTTTCCTCCGGCATGACAGGGATATTCCTCCAGGTTATAATAATCATATTGATCATAATGGGCTTCTTCAAATGACACTAATCTATCGATGTCCGCGGCGGCCATGTTTATTAGAATATAATCTTACTAAAAGACAATAGAATTGACTTGCTGCACGAGCTCTTCTCTTCTGTGAGTAAACAACACTGATGTCACACAGTTTTCTGAAACCCCAACGTCACGTGGGTATTAGAGCTCGTCGGTGATTGGCGGAGAGTTCTTGCTGTCGTGTGAGTGGCTGCATTTTAATACGATTCGTCTGATTGGTTCATTTAAAGCTATTGTGATTGGCTGAACGCTAGGTTGTTTTTATCCTTTCTTTTAATGTCTGTGTTTTTATCCATTAATCCATGCACAAAGAAAGCTCACTTTCGTATTTTTCTTCTTTTTTTAACTGACAGAAGTACATTTAACTTGCAAAAGTCATTTAGGACTATATGTTTATATTTTATATCAGAGTGATTTGCTCACAGCGCCTGAAAAGCCCGTTCTTTTACTGTCTATGGTCGCGAGGAGCAGAGAGTTCGCTAAGAGTGTTGCGCTAATCCCTCCGCCCAAGTAGCAGTGCTTCGCCTTCTGAAAATATAGTTCCCAGTATGTATACGGTTAAACGATGGCTGTGTCTCATATGACCTTGTTATTTGTACACACTGTGACTATACAAATCACAACATATAAATAGGAAAATGTTGGCGTTATTTTGTTGGGAGCTTATTGGGAGCAGTTTGCTTGCTGAAGCCATTTATATATATATATATATATATATATATATATATATATATATATATATATATATATATTGCAAGCATGTGGTGCAGCAGAAAGAAGCCACAATGTGGCTTCACTACATGGTGTAACTTCATTTATGGCAATGTAATTATGGCTTCAGGTGTCTTTCACTTTCAGCTATTTTTATTTGTACAAAACAGCACATTATGCTGCCTGATATTGCAAACTGGTATTTCTCACCATATTATTTTAATGCATTCTTAACTATATACACGCTAATTTGTAGCGCTGACAGTTTTACAGTTTCTGCACCTTGATATTCTTCTCACTATTTCCCTATAGCGGCTAATAAATCTGAAGTCTCGTACATTCCCAGGAAACATCTTAATTCCACGTTGAAAAATAAGGTGGATAGAGTAAGCTGTCTACCACTAGCAAAGCTTGCTGACTATCCTAGGGCAATATGCTAAAAATGCTAGGAATGTGCTAAAATCATGTTAACAACATGCAAACAATGTGTTAAATTAGCAACATAAGAACCGCACAAAGACGCCCTAAATTTTATTCTATTATAAAAGCCCCCACTAACACAAGAATGGCGAGAACCTTTTTAACCAGCAACTCAGAGATAAAATCAAATGAATTCTTGAGCCATTCATTCATTTATTCATAAACTCCTTTTGTAATATGACATAAACTTATCATATTCAAGTTAAAGTGATGACAAAGTTAATCAAAAGTTTACTAACTGCAGCTTTACAACATGTGGGTGTGAAATCAGAGTGCAAAGGGTCACACAAAGACGCCCAGAATTTTATTCTGTTATAAAAGCCCCCACTAACACAAGAATGGCGAGACGCTTGATAGACACAAGCCCTGTCGAACAGACCACGCCCACATTAAACAAGCCACGCCCCCATGGTATGATGACACGTCCCGACGCTTTTCCACGTCGCGCGCCCAACGGTTGAGGCAGCCAGGCAGGGGAGGCTGCGCGCGTTCGTGCTTAGGCCGGGAAAAAATGGCGGCGCCCGTCTTGCGAGTGTCCACCCCTCGCTGGGAGCGGATAGTCCGGCTTCTCGTGTGTCTCTCAGGAATCCTGATATCCCTGTACGCTTTCCATGTGGAGAGGGAAACGACTCGCGACGCCAGTTACCGCGCCATGTGCGACCTGAGCAGCTCCATCAGCTGCTCCAAAGTCTTCACGTCCAGGTGAGAGAGAGAAGGACTGTGTGTCAAAACCTAGCGAGTTCCCTACATAGACAACGTTTGTGTTTGTCATAGGTGTGTTTGAGCGCTCGAAAACAACATTTCGATCCCTTTTGTTTCTTTTTAGTTCATTTTAGGGGCGTTTCAGAGTTTTAATTCGCGTGTGACGAGCTGAAAATACTGTCTAGATAGGGGGTTTCGTTTGGATTTGACACACAGCCAGAGAGTCGCTCCGGGCCGCCTTATTGACTGAGAATTTTATCAAATAAAAATATTAGTCTTATATTTATGGTGTTTTCTTGAAAAGCTTATTGGTGTAGGCCATACATCTAGATAAAAATGAAACCACTTTCTTTTAAAGCAGTATTTGAATGTGGCTTTTGTCTTGTCAAACACAGTGCGATACCAGCTAATGCTAACCGTGCTAATGAGTTAAATATCAGTGCGCTGAATGTTGTAATAATACACACATTATTTCATATGCGTTTATTTGTGAAAATAAATATAAATAAATTGCGGTCGCGGGGTGAAATCAAAGACACTCGTTTATTTATAAGCATCCTCAGCTAACTTGACAGCACATCCCTTATATGAGTACAACAGGCTGTTTCATACCTGTCATCATGTTTCATAACATAATTGTTTCTCTTCATGTTTCGAGTATGACGTTTATCTGCACCTTTAAATGTGTTATTGATGTATATGGCTGAAGAAGTGGATGGGTTTGATCTGGGTTCAACTTTGTTTTAGTAACCTTTGAAATCAGTGTGGTTTATTTATGAGAAGTCAGTTCCTGATTTTACTACTGAAGGATACACCCTCACACATGATCTGACCATTAATGGTGTGGTTCAGCAATTATTTATAGTGCTTGCTTTATTCGTATGGTATTAACTATGATAATATCATAGTTTATACCGATAAGAATAAAGTAATGATAATGTGTGAGGGTGCATCCTTCATTTGTGGTTATATATTTCATATATGTATATTTAAATATCCAGATTCTGCATTGCTTTTAAGTAAACTGTAGTTTTTCCTGTTGATTCGGCGATAACAAGCCCAGTTCTTTTGAGCAACTGCTTGAGGGAAAAAAAGATGCTGATATGGTTGTCAGGAGTCATGTGAAGTTTACAGACACACTTTCAGGAAAATAACATCTGTTTTGTGAAAACAAACCACATGCTTACCAAAATCATATCAGCATAGATCAGCTGTCATAAGGGATGAATTTTTAATATTTCTATGTGGTTCTTTCGCTCATCGAGATGACAGCAGACAGAACTGCTTTGGATGTGCTTCATGTGTCCTGCAGATCTGTTATTAATAGAGTCTCTGGCTTTATCTGTGAATCTGTAGATGTGCCCACTCATCACTAAGATAAATAGGACAGCATTATATATCATGATTACTTATTTTATTACCATGAAATCAGTGTAGTTAAAGAGATACAAAAGCTGTGTATCAACATATCTTGATAAGTTTATGAAATTGTCTATAGTGATTGCGTTATTTGCTCCGGGTGTTCAACGGGAAAAACAACCAAACAAAACTCCCAGCTGGGTGAAGGTTTTCAGGAACGTTACATAATCAGGCTTAAGGTCTCGCTCTTAAAGGGAACCAGCATTTATAAGACTTTATTGTGCAGCAGAACTGACTTCAGATGATCAGATGGCTTTACGTGATCGAGATCTTTTGCTTGGCCTGTATGTTTCGCCACTCTGTTGGGAATCCACACAGCGTTGATCATTGAGTCTTCACTGCGCTCCTGTTTAAAGGTTTGTGGAAGTGTTTCTGCAGGAGAAAGATGTTATTTTATGCTGTAAGAGGAGTATATATTGGAATATATATCTCATCTTGATTGGAGTTGCCAGACAAACCAAAGATGGTCTTATTACTCAATGTACGTAGCTTGTTTGCAGTTTCAGCCCAGTGAACTCTTGTATTTAAAGTTCATAGTATAGTGGAATTAATTTTGAGTGCAGCAAACCTGAAATGCAGACACTAGAACATAAGATAACAGCATTATTTTGATTGTATTGTTTTTTTTGCATGTATTGGTATCAGTAATTTAATTGAATAGGTTGTTAAAGAGAGCAAAAATTGTGCTCTGGAAGTAAAAATCCAATTTATTTTCTCCATAAGGAAATTGATTTTTAATAGTAATGTACAAAGCTTTACAGACTAGGCTAGCCTTTCGTAGCCTGATCTTTAGACTGATGACTCATTGCATCGCATCGCACCTTTCATTGGCCAATAACTTCGAAGAGGCCGTCTGACTGACATGAAAAGCAACCAATCACAGTTCGTTTTGTTCAGTGTCATGTTTGGGGGCGTGAAAATGTAAATTTGATGTCCCTACAACAAAAGACTGTCGTGTAAAACTCTTGGATGTATTCTACAGAGTTTATCCCGTTAACTTCACATGCTTCACATAATTGAAAATCCAGTGTTTAGTTGATCCTAATAAATGCTCATTATCACAGTTATAAACGTAACAGCTTTCTTTTTCCATGAGGGGGTTTGGCATCACAACGGGTTTGTTTCCAGACACACGTCTCCTGGAAATCCTGTAAAATTTAACCAATCAGATGACTTTGAAACTCTTGAAGTGTTTCCTATTTTGTGTGCCTTATGCATCAGATGTTCAGCCAATGGTTTGTGCGTGATGTCTGAACCTGAGACTATTTACAGACAGACCTGCTGATGTACAAGTCCTAGGGATTTTAACTTTAAGAAATCATTTTTAAAAGGCAAAATCCCAGTGAGGAACTAGACTACCCCATAATCCTGCAGAGATCCACCACTAAGAGAAACCACTGTTACCATGGCAATGAACGTCATTTTAAAAGAGCTTTTCGAAGCTCAATCGCCCGATCCCATGAAGCATTGTGGGTGATCAAGCTGATAAATTGCTATGTATAGAGCAACTAATTAAATGCTGTATATTAGATGTCGACCGATAGTGGATTTGACCGATATTTAGGTTTGACCGTACATGTCGATAACCAATCAATTTTTATTCAAATGATATTTTTTTTAAACCGATACTGGATTAAAAACAATCATAATACTCCAAGTAAAACAGTGCTGAATTGAAATGTGCTTAATGAAAATAATTATAGAAATATTAATATTTTAAAATGAGAAGTTCTACAGAAAATAAGTTAAACATTAATATATTATAGGTCAAATGTGTTTCTTTAGCTATAACCTAGAAACATTTAAATTTCATAGGTAACACTTTGAAAGTCTTCAGTTGTTTTAAGAGTACAGTCGGTGAGTGGGGATTAGACGTCTCGTAAAAGTTAAATTATTACGCTTGTCTGGTATGCAGACTTTGCCTGCTAATAATCGTGATACTTTTGTTGTGTTGGAGAGATTTATTTACATTTATGCATTTTGTAGACACTTTTATCCAAAGTGACTTACATTGCATTTAAAGGTACACATTTTTACATTCTTATCAGTTCTTGCTTTCCACTGGGAATCGAACCCATGACCTTGGCGTTGCAAGCGCCAGCGCTCTACTGTTTGAGCTACAGGAAAGCTGTACACTGAGACACTGAAGCTTTGATGCATTATTGCTAGAAACAGAATCATGATTGTACTGCATTATTATTCATGTGTGCCTTTGACTGGGAATGATGGGACATATGGAAGAGATTGGGCATGACCTCTGGTGTTTGGCACGGTTGGCTCTTTGATAAATCCATTGGTAGGCAGTTATGAAGCTGAAGTGCTGTAACATGCCTTTTTCAGGGTTAGATTATAGGGTTATCAGGGTTATTATTATATTTTCAGGATTTTCAAACATTTCAGACCCATATAAGAGTCAGATTCCAGTTCTACATAAACCGTAATTGGAATCCAGTCGCTACATTCAAGTTTACTCTCAAAGGGAAAGTTCACCCAAAAATGAAACTTCTGTCAGTAATTACTCATCCTCATGTTGTTCCAACCCCGTAAGACTTTCGTTCATCTTCAGAACACAAATTAAGATATTTGTGTTTAAATCTGAGAGCTGAATCACTCCTCCATAGGCTTCTAAGGCATTGAAACTTGCCGGCCCAGAAAGTCAGTGAAGAACATTTTTAAAATAGTCCAAGTGACTACAGTGGCTCAACCATACGTTTATCAAGCGACGAGAATACGTTTTGTGTGAAAAAAACAACAACTTTATTCAACTATTCGTTTTCTTCCGTGTGGGCCTCTGAGCGAGTTCACGAGAGCGCCACGACGCATGCGCGAGAACTGAGAAGATGACGTTCAAGAAGAAGTAGAAGAGGAACGCCATCTTCTCAGTTCTTGTGCATGCGAGATCTATCAATTCTCATATATCAATATATCAATTCTGAACTATGAATTCTTGCATCCGGGAATAATACAAGTCGACAGCATTAAGAATAAAAGTTTGCTAAGAGGATTTTCTACTAAACTAAGACGGTATTTGACTGGTAAGTGTTTCCAATAGCAGACTGGTGGGCGTGGCCTTGGACGGCAACATGCCCCAGTGCATTTTGGGTGTTGAAGTTTTCTATCTATTTGACAAAAGAAAACTGCCTTTTTTTCTCTTGTCAGGAAGCACCGGTATCAAACATGTTCTCCTTTCTACTGTATAGGCAACCAAGTCGCAAATTAGAAAATGGCTTTTGGTGTAAAAAAATAAATCCACGATAATGGACAAGAGAAATGTTTTTTAGATACTTGATGTTACTTGCACACTAAAAAGTATCAAATATAATGCAGTTAAAATGGACTATTTTACCCAACATTTCTGTTAGCTGTGTTTGGACTCCAAATGCTGGAATTGGATGTGACTGGAAACCACCACATTTCTCCTTTGTTGGTGTAATTTCAAACAATTTGGGTCAGAAATCCCTGTTCGCACCAATAAACAGAAACTGTTCTCTTTATATGCTGCTGTCTTGATCATTGTATAGTTTTAATTTAGGCCAAATATTCTTTATTAATGTTCTTGCGTTCCCAAGAGAGAATATATATTTAGTTCTTATCTCTCATGTTGTCTGCTTTCAACTGCTGCTTTTTTACTGTTTCGTGTTTTCATCTTTTCTCTAGATGGGGTCGAGGATTTGGACTGTTGGGATCCATTTTCGGGAACGACAGTGCAGTAAACCAGCCAAACAGTGTCTATGGAATTTTCTTTTATGTCTTTCAGCTGTTACTAGGTAAGAACATCATAAAGCACACTAATCTGCAGATAATGCCACTAGATTTACGCAAAACTTTTGCGTTTTTTTCTCTAAATGTCGACAAATAACGATTGCGCAATGACAGCGTTTCCATTAACCGATGTTATGCGACGAAAACTTAATATTTGCCTCTCACGATCAGTCATTCCAGAAATCATGGTGACGGACGTTGGTAGGTTTATGTATATCCCAGCCACCGCACTGGCTGTTATTATTAATCGCAGGAGACGTGCGTGTGCGCGTGTGTGTGTGTTCCAAGCATTAATGGCAAGGAAAGACTCTTATACTGTGAGCGTATAAGGTGTTTCGCCCTCATTTCTAGATCTTGATTGTGGCATTTCTTTGAGGTTTAGAATCCAGTATTCCTGTAGTTCTTTGTCTTTTATGAGTTTAATAAAGAACTCTGTCTCGTATTGTCCAAACACACCGCGTCATCTACATCAGGCGACTGTAAATGCACAAAAACTGTTTCCATCGCAGTTTTGCAAAATATTTCTTTTTCGAATTGCCTGAAAAACCACCTCATGCGAGCGTTTTTTTGCGCTAAATGGGAGTTTTTGTGAAATTAACGTGTTTCCATTGGGCGTATTTTCAATTCGCAATTTGAAGGTTAATGGAAACGCGGCTATTGTTTCACATGAACAGGTACTTTATAGGGATGCACCAGTATAGAAAGTATATGCCATAATAAATGTTACTTTATGGCCAGAATCTTGATATTTCAAACTAACGTGTCTATTGGTCTCTGATGAGTGTCTTTGGTCGTTGCATGCATTGTTTTTTACTGTTCGTTCTGCATCAAGTTCAACTTTTAAAAATGTGTTGAGATTTCTGCATGCACTTTTGTTCAATGTAGCTTTATTTAAACAAGGACTATTTTAACTTAAAATTTCCTTAAATTACCTTAAACTTAAAATTTCTCAACTGCTTGATTGTTTATATTGTTGCAAAATGTATTATCGCCCAGCTCTTTATATGATATTGATACGTAAGGTATCATGTAGAGCGATATAAACTGCTTGTATCATCGCAAAATGTAAACCATATTATCGCCCAGCTCTAATCTGATAAATGCAAATGAGGCATGAAGATATTATAAACATTAACATCATATTTTTTTCTGTAAAGCTGCTTTTAAACAATGTGTATGTGAACACACTTTACAAATAAAATTGACTTGACTTGATTTTGACAATTATGAAAACAAGATAATTGAGAGATAACTATTATGGTGTTTACTGGTTTTCAGTAGGTTGTGCAACATAGGTGATACATTTGTTTTTGATATTTATTTGTGTCTATTATATAGTTCAATCGTTTATTTATTTTTATTTATTTTCATTTATATGTTTTTCAGTTGTATTATATATTCAAGGATCATTGAAATCCACTGATAAAAAGACAATTAAAAAATAAGACAATAACACAAAATAGGTAGTTTCAAAAGTTACGAATTTATTTAAATGTTTGTTTTTCAGTTGAATTCTATATTCAAAGCTCAATGAACACTAATAAAAATACAATTAAAATAAAATACAAAACAGGTGATGTTTCCAAAAGTCAATGGTGTTAAATTACAAATTTGTTTATTCTTTTTACGTTTTTATGTTTTTCAGTTGAATTATATATTCAAATATCAATGAAATCTACTGATAAAAAGACAATTAAAAATAAAATAATAAAAAATAGGTGAAGTTTCCAAAGTCAATGGTGTTAAATTGCGATTTTTTTTCCCATAATCAAGCAGCCATAATTTAAACACAAGAGCACACATGGTGTTTCCAGCCCCATAAACTACATTTACTAGTGTGGGAATTGTTGAAACTCATACGTGATGATAACATTCCTGTCTCCGTCTAGGTTTATTTGTGAAACGCCTGATAGTTCAGTTTGTGCAGTGTTAGCCAGAGATGAAAGTTAACTCGTATCGTTTCCTGAAACAGGATTGAGACTGATACTGTAAGGGATGTTCGAGCGTCTCAGGTTATAGTAGGACCTTTAATGTCTCACAGACCTCTGAATTAATTAATGCCCTCACTTGTGCACGTCTGTCGCCACCGACGGGTGAAATCTCTAGGCGTTTCACTGATAAAGCACATGTCAAACATTCATAACCTTAGTTAACCCCACGTCTCTTATGCGCCAATCTCCTCTCTTGACAGATTGTTTGGCAAACGTCTCGGACTGTGTGTTTGAGTTACTGCTGTATCAGCTTCTCTTATATTTCTGATTCCTGGGTATATTATTATTAATAACACCGCATGATATAACGTGATATGATAAGTGTGTAAAATAAACTTAAATAGCTTTAAAATATATTTAATATGATACAACCTTCACAGAATTTTTGTGACTAGAAAACATCCCTAAACTTCTGAAAGCATAAGAAGTGTAATTTTAACATCAGTGTAAACCACAGGGTTCAGGTTATCCTAGATTAGGGTTATTTAACAACTGAAACTGAATAATCACATGTAAAAATAAAACCGCTTAGTTTTCAGTAGGGCTGCATGATATTGAAGAAAAGTGCAATATGCGATAACTCATTAAATAATGTGATATTCGATATGTGATACGATAATGGATAACTGAAAACAGGATGACTAATCGATTCTTGAAATTTATGAATTGATAACGGTTTGTAAAAATGAGAATCGATTAAAATTGAGATTTTTTTTTTTTTAACCTGATATTCTACATGTAATCTATGATAATGGGAGTGTGACTTATTTTCTGTAAAGTCATCACCCTTTAAAACCACCACACACATTTAAAGCTCAACAAATCTAGAGGAACTAGTTGACTAATCGGCTACTGGGTTGTTGGATGTCTAGTCCTGGCCGATTCCTACACGCACTCCTGCCTCATAATGTCCCGTTCTTCATTCCTCAGCGGTCATGTGGGCTTTGCTGACTCGTTCTTCTGCTGATCTGTCCTCAGGTTCATTGTGCTTCTGTAACTGGACACACTGAAGTCTTTCTTCACGCTATTGCAGCACATTTGCATAATGCCAGTGTGCAGTTTGCTCTCTGAGTGACGGACGGTTGTAAGCGTGGAATCGTTTTGCACTTCCTTTAAACCGTTTTACATTTACTGTGCAGTTTCTCTTCTTATTTTCTTATCGACACGTGAATGAATGGAGACGCTGTTAGTTCAGTTACTCAAACGAACGGAAAAACTTTCTGAGCTGCCTTCTAAAGTGGCAATTAAAGACTATTGTGGCGCTTGTTATGGCAAATACCAAGCCAGTTTTAATTTTTACCCCCACATTTTTTATTTTAATGCAAGAGATTACAGGCCAAAAAAAAATAATATTCTTGCACTGCTCAATTTTTAGATTTTGCTTTAATGACGTGTCTTTTTTCAGACTAGTGGAAAGAAAAAAAATCCAAATATTTAAGTTTTTATTTTATTGGACTTTAATAATATGGATTGAAATTGAAATCTACAGACGCAAATAGATAAAGTCGGTGAGTCTAAATCAGAAATCTCCACTTCAGCAGCTTAACACACACTTTAATTCCTACCTGTACAGGTGAAAAATTAGAATATCGTGCAAAAGTTCATGCATTTCAGTAATTCAGATTGAAAGGTGAAACTAATATATTTAGTATATAAAACTATATAGATATGCATGATTATATTTTTCAGAGGGCCGACATTTCTGTATTTAAAGGATTAGTTCACTTTAAAAAAACTTTTGCTGATAATTTACTCACCCGCATGTCATCCAAGATGTCCATGTCTTTCTTTCTTCAGTCGAAAAGAAATGAAGGTTTTTGATGAAAACATTCCAGGATTTTTCTCCATATAATGGACTTCAATGGGACCCAAACGGTTCAAGGTCCAAATGAGCATTTCAGTGCAGCTTCAAAGGGCTTTAAACGACACCAGACGATGAATAAGGGTCTAATCTAGCGAAACGATCGGCATTTCAAAAATAAATAAAGTTAAAGTTTTATAGGCACAAATGCTCGCCTTGCTCTGTTCTGTGATGCGCGTTCGTGACTCTCCTGTTCGAACTCGTTCATCAAAATGAATGAATCTTTTTTCGAGTCATTTCGCTCATTTCGTTCTTTTGCACGATATTCAAATTTTTTGAGTTTCACCTGTATTTTCTGAAGATGTTCATATATCATTTGCTTGGTATTCCTAAAAATAATGTTAATGTCTTTTTCATTTCTGGAGTGATAAACGATCCAATAAACTGTAAAAAACTTTAATACGTCAACAAAATGAAACAAATTTTGAACCTGGGTTTCTCCAGTGTTCAGATTGCTGTTCTGGCAACGTATGCCAATTAGTTGTATGTTTAATTTACAAAATGCTTCATTTTCTTATTTAAACAACAATTCAGAAAATTTGTAATACAATTTTTCAAAAGATAAATTAGATCCTTTTTACCCTATTCACGTGTGGTGTCTTGCTTTAATTGTTTAATTGAAATTTAATCCGAAAACTTTAATGATTTAAAACATTAACAATAATAGGTCCGTATGAAATCTGTTGTATTTCTGTCCCGAACTCCATGTTGTTTCTGTGTTTTATGCTTTACCACAAATTTATCATCAAAAACAGTTGTAATCAAATTAATTTATAAAACTTTAGCTTCATCATTGAATAAAATGAAAATAGAATTCCTTTTCAAAAACATATTGCATTTTTTTTGTCAGATAAGCTGCTGGACAGCAAAGGTTTAATGTGTGAAATAAAAAAAAGACATTTAACAGGCATGTGATTGGCTAAGGACAAAAAAGCAGGAAAATATACAGATATTATAAATATTTTTTCTGCATGATTCACGTAGGTCACATTTTCAGGTCAGAAAATCCAGAATTCCGGATTAATCCGGAAAAATCACAACCCTGATTTAATTTTCAAACATTTCATATGTTATAAAGTGGCCCTTTAAAGGCTGCTGTCTATGGAGAGCTCACTAGGTTTTGCAACCGATCCCTCGTGTTGTGTGTGTGTTGTGTGTGTGTTGTGTGTGTGTTGTGTGTGTGTTGTGTGTGTGTGTGTGTGTGTGTGTGTGTAGCCTTGAACCGACAGATACTTGAACATGTTTTTAATTTCTGAAATCTTGATCTCCACTATGACCCGAATCTCAGACGTGAGTCTGAAGGTCTTCCTCTCTCCTGTCCTTGTCTGCTGCGTTAATGTGTGTGTGATCTTTTTGTCCTGCTCTGCCCTAATGAAATTTCATGACTATGAATAGCCAGACTGTGTGTGTGTGTGTGTGTGTGTGTGTGTGTGTGTGTGTGTGTGTGTTGAATGCCCTCTGTTCAGGAGAAACGTTCCCTTTTCCGAAGGAGTCAAGCGATGATTAGTGGAGGAAAGGTCAAGCCTGACAAAGCCCCGACCCCTCACCATAAGCCACGTCCACTCACCATAAGCCACACCCACTCATCATAAGCCACGCCCACTCTTTTACACTCAACCAATTTAGCTGCATGTCTATGAAGGCACTTGCCTTTTAAAACATCATCCTAACTGCAATGCAACCTTATGAGTGTGTGATTTGAAACGCTCTACATAGGCAGAATCTCAGTGTGTTACAGAAATAGAAACACAGCCCGAGTGACAATACGTGTCATTCATTCAGTATTCATTGTTTCGGCATGTGAAGTGTCAAGTGAAGGAGTTGACTACGTTTGGCTTGGATTTTTCTAGTAACACAGCAAGATCTGGATTTCAATGTGATTAATAGAGAAATTATTAGTGTTTAAAGAAACTCGAAATCTGTTATTAGTGTTTAAAGAAACTCAGAATCTGTTATTAGTGTTTAAAGAAACTCGAAAATCTGAAATCTGTTTATTTTACGGTGATTCAACTGATAACATATTTTTTTTTGTAATAAGAAGAATATTGTTTATTATTATTCCCATATATTATATATTTACTCATATGTATGTGTGTGTACTAAAGTCTTTATTATGTTTTTGCTGATGTGGCATTAAAATAACTAAAAATGAAGAAATTGTTTTTTAAATAGTGGACTTTCCATAAGATTTATATTGTTTATTATTATTATTATTATTTCCATATTGTGCGCATGTATATGTGTGTATATTTATCTCAGTATACGTTGAAACCTTTGCTCATATGGCATTAAAATACAACTATAAAAATGAAGAAATAACAAAATAATCTTTTTTTTTTAAATGAAAGCCTTTTTGCAGTTTATTTTATAACGCATTTTTAATTCTATATTGCATTATTTTAGTTATTACATTGGTGTTTCTATGAATATAGCTTTTTAATGCTGAATGACATTTAAAGATGTATAAATAAATTTGCTGCATTTTTTTATCTTCATATTCTTACACATACCATCATGTGAAGGTCATATTGAATGCAGTTGATGTGTCAGTGAACTCGTGTTGGCAGTGCTTCAGTGCATTAACTGCTGTGTGTGTGTGTGTGTGTGTGTGTGTGTGTAGGTTTGACGGCCAGTGCGATGGCCGCTCTGATTCTCATGACCACCTCCATCGTGTCAGTGATGGGCTCCCTGTACCTGGGCTACATTCTCTACTTCGTCCTTAAGGACTTCTGCTTCATCTGCGTCACCACGTACCTACTGAACTTCATCTTGTTTGTGCTCAACTACAAGCGACTGGTTTACTTGAACGAGGCCTGGAAGCAGCAGCTCCAAGACAAGCGGGACTAGACACACAACAAGTATAGAAGGATAACAAATCATCCAACGCGTGGGGAAATGTGACCTCTGAAAATTTGTGACTTGCCACCAGGAGACCTTGCTTCCAAACAAATGTTCATTCTGTTGTGTGTGTGTGTGTTAAGCGAAACAAAAAATTAAACAAGGAAAAGAAAACGTGTAACTTTAGGGGGCACAGATCACAGGTTTATTGGAACGATTGGAAAACAGAAAAACAAATCTTTGTCCGTTTTGATTTCTTGTTGGTTTTCTTTGTTCCCTGATATGAAAATGAGGTTTGCGCTTTGATCGCGAGAGAGAGAGAGAGAGAGAGAGAGAGAGCGCAGTCAGAAAGCTCTTAGGGAACTTCCAGTCAGTACAAACGGAAGAATGCGTGCTTTCCCTGAGGAATAAAATAACGGAGAAAACAATGTGAGACTTAGAAATTCTGTTTACTTGAACCCACTGGGAAAACCGTTGCTCTCTGGGAGCAGCCGATTCCAGCGGGACTGAATTTAAAGGTTTATAAAGGGTAAACACGAGTGATCATGAGGCTAATGTACTGCTCGCAGAGATGATTCCACGAAAACAACAAATAAAGTGTAATTTTTTATGTTTACAGTTTTTTTATTTTATAATTATTATTATTGTTTTGAAAGAGGACCACTCAAAACACGCAAGAATGTGAGCTGTATGTGTGTAGATCAGATTTATCTGTGACTACTTTTTATTTGTTTGTTTCGCAGTTCTGTAAATAGCTGCCGCAAAGCAATATTCCAGACTAGTTTGTGTTTTACCGTCGAAACATTAAAAAGTCCCAATCTACGGCATGTCCGTCACTTCCAGTGAGTGTTTTCAACAGCGACTGAGTTATTCTTCATGCGTTGTGCTCATTATGTTGGGGGTCTTGATCCAGATTAAATGCTGCATTTATGTCCTGTTGGAATTACTGTAATTATGAGATGAATGACGACAATCTTTCCAGTGGTTGTCTTAACACTCAATGATTATATATTTCTTTGCCAGCGCTCGTAAGACCAAATCGATGCAGTCACTGCATTAATTCACTTCTGAAGTCTCTTGCCAAATTTATTGGCTGTATTTAAATAACACCAATCTGTAAAATGTGTAGCAGTTCACCTATAAATGACAATTTTGTCAGCATTTACTCGCCCTCGTGTCGTTCCATACCCACAAGACTTTCATTCATCATGAAATCGGAGAGATTTTAGATGTGGAAAGCTCAAGCATGCGAGAACCAGTGAGGTTTACTTTCACGCATTGAGCAAGTACAGTTGAGCTTCTGTTTATGTTCACTGATCAATGTTTATATGTGAATAAAAGCCTAAGTTCAGCGTATAAAACGGCCGTGTCTTTTCAGAAAATTTTGCCTAAACCGAGATCTTTGTGTTGTGAAGATGAACGAAAGTCTTACAGGTTTGGAACGACAGGAGCGCGACAAGTTTTTAGTTGTTGGGTGAACTAGCCCTTTATCTACCCGTGTATTGCTGAAGTTTAGGGCATTTATATAATGTCAATGACCAGCACTTTCATAAAATCCAGAATTTAGAGCTTTTGCAAAATTCTTCAACTTTAATAAACTCGTCAGTAACTTATAATTGTGGAAATTTGGACAAATTCCCATTGAAACGAAAGTGTGTGTTCCTGGAGACGAGTTAACTAACTTATACTTATTGGTTTCGTAAGTACACGCGTCAATCTCTCCCACTCTTTGTGTTTGAGTTAAGTCTATTTTAATTCAACTTGTCTTTTCAAGTCCATCGTATGTCATGATACAATTTCTTATTTTTGTGTCTTTTTGAAGCTTTTTATGTTGTAGCATAATTGACATCACATCTACTGTACTACTGTTGTGTAATTTACCCCACTGTTGTTACCCATAAACCCCTCTGCCCGCCGTCACCCTTGACCGTTCTACAAAACTACAAGTACCCACAATTCTCTTTTTCTCACCGCTACCTCTCAGTATTTGTCTCCAGCTGTTGGGATAGTTGCAACATCTAATTGTCCACAGATGAGTCGAAAACATGCCGGTTTTCGTCCCTCTTTTAATTTATTTCGAGTTAAAGTATGTCCAATTGTTCCGTCTGTCTTGTGCTGTCGTGTTGGACACTGAAAGTCATTATTTTGTTGGTTCACACAATGAAAACTTGATCTGAATTGACCAACTATCCAATCCAGTATTGTACGAGTCAAGCGTTTTCTGGTGATGTTGAGCTAATTTCAGTTTCCGAACGGCCATCAGGTGCTTTTTGTTAATGTGAAGTTAAAATAAACACCCAGCTGAACTAGTTTAGTGAACTTGTGAATGAAAATAAGCTTGTGATGGACACTGAAAATACTTTGATCTTGTTCATTCACAGCAATTTAAAAATGCTATCTACCCAAACTAAAGCATATGGCTTGGTGATGTTGAGTTATTTCCTAATTTATTGACCGTTCATTGGAAACTGTGTATTGAGCAGCGCTGATGGTGCTTTTGTGAAGCACGACTTGTGGTTGACGTCTCTGTCTATACGGCTGAAGAAAACAGTGTTTCCAGCCAAACCTGAGTGGTCAGAGCGGACAAATCGAAACGTAGTTAGTTACGCAGCTCACTTCTAAGAGCTGATCAGATATGTAGATTAGCGTCTGAGTCGTGTGTGTGTGTGAGTTCTGTTGGTTTTATAGTCAACGCTTGATAGAAGAAACAGTTTCTCCCTTCAAAGTCGACATGAAACCTTTTGCAAGCCGTTTTACTCGAGTACTGTGACGTGTTTTAGAGTGGAAAGACATTCAGTGTCTAGAGATTGAGTTCATCCATTAAGGACCATCCGTGAAAAGGACCTGACTGTGTTTCCTTAATTTTTTTGTATTAACCAATAGCCTGAGCGATCTAGATGACATTATCTTCAAAGTAAAGTCATTTCAAGTTATTATTCACTCTTAAAAATGAAGGTTCTTTATTGGTATTAATGGTTCCATGAAGAACCTTTAACATCAATGGAATCTTTACATTTTACATTCCACAAGTGGAAAAAGGTTCTTAAGATTATTTTTTGCACAAAGAATTTTTCACTTAAAGGTTCTTCTATGGAATTGCTGTGAAAACCCTCTTTTGGAGCCTTTATTTTTAAGATAACATTGTAATAATGTGCATTGACCAATCATTGAAGAGCAGGAACGTGAAGTAAATAGTCGGTTTTGAATTTATATTGACTTTAAAGATGATGACATCTAAGGCTTTTTAAACTTATGTCCAATTCAAATGACAAGATCCCCTAAAAATGACAAAAAAGGCTTGGCTTCACAACTTTAAATTTCATTAAAAGTGCCTTCTGAATGTCCACTGGGCCTTGGAATAACTGCAGCCTCGTTTGGTTTAAGTCTGTCCTTAGATGGGTGATCTTTGAACTATCTCGGTATTGTCTCATAACCAGTATCCTTAACTCGATATCTCACTGTTAAAACAGCAAAAACACTGTAAACCCAAATCCAGACATGTCTCATCATACAGCGATTTGGTTGTTCCTCCATTAATCTTTGTATTATTTCTGATGTTTTCTGCAAACACACCACGTCAGTCCTGGGAATTGTACAATGTGAGTTTCAGATAGCATTTTTTCGTTCTGCTTTTTATTTCCTGATGTAATTGTTGGGGCGTCTCGTTGACGACGAGCCCCTGTAGATGTACAGACTGTTAACGTTAAAGCATATTTTAGTAGATAAACAGAAATGAGAAATGGACAGATTGAAGATTCCATGTTTGGCGTCGTTTTTTATTTCGAACGCACCTTTTTGGGGTATTTCTCTTGTGGAATATGAACTGTTTCGGTTTGCTTCTGTATTTGCCAAATATGAATTTAAGTTAAATGCTGTGTTTTCCTACATGGATTACGTGTTATGGAGAACGCAGAAGGACATCGGAAGAATTTTTCATTTAGTGAGATCTGTGTCTGGGCATCAGCTGGAGGAGACACTGCAGTGAACATTAACGCGTGTCGTTGTGTGGATTTGATCTGCCATTAAAACATTCCCCCAGATGTCTTTGACCCCTTTTGTCCTTGTGAGAGAAATGTGTTGAGAACTGACATAAATATGTTTGGAATAGCGTACTGTGATGCACTCTTAAAGGAACACTCCACTTTTTTTGGAAATAAGCTCATTTTCCAACTCCCCTAGAGTTAAACAGTTTTACCGTTTCTTAATCCATTCAGCCGATCTCCGGGTCTGGCCGTAGCACTTTTAGCATAGCTTAGCATAGATCATTGAATCTAATTAGACCGTTAGCATCTCTCTCAAAAAAATGACCAATGACTTGATATTTTGTCTATTTAAAACTTCCCTCCTCTGTAGTTACATCGTGAGCTAAGACCGACGGAAAATGAAAAGCTGTGGTTTTCTAGGACAATATGGCTAGGAACTATCCTCTCATTCCTGCGTAATAATCAAGGAGCTTTGCTGCAGTACCATGGGTGAGCAGGTGCAATGAAATTACGCAGCGCCTGAAAATAGTCCCCAGCTATATAACTTCCAACGTGACCAGCACTATGTGTCTTGCGTGTGTTATGTCACTATGCGCCTGCTTTACCCATGGTACGGCAGCAAAGTTCCTTGATTATTACGCAGGAATGAGAGGATAGTTTCTGGCCCTATCGGCCTAGAAAATCGCAACTTTACATTTTCCGTCGGTCTTAGTACACAATGTACCTACAGAAGGGTCAAGTTTTAAATAGGAAAAATATCGAAACTCTTTGGTCATTTTTTTTTAGAGAGATGCTAACGGTCTAATCAAATTCAATGATCTATGCTAAGCTATGCTAAAAGTGCTACCGCCAGACCCGGAGATCGGCTGAATGGATTAAGAAACGGTAAAACTGTTTAACTCTAGGAGAGTTGTAAAATGAGCCTATTTCCAAAAAAAGTGGAGTTTTCCTTTCAGAATAAGCGTTCCAAATGGGTTTGTTTTAGCAGAAATTTAATAACCATTTTTGCTTCCATAAAGAACCTTTCAGTAAACTTTCTTGAAAAGAACCATTTTTTTTTTCTTACTGTGAAGAACATTCTAATTATCTAAAGAATGTTATTCCACTATAAAGAACCTTTAGTGCTTCCATGGATGTTATGGAACCATCAATGCCAGTAAAGAACCTTTATTTTTTTTAAAGGTGAAGTACTGGGTTCACTTAACCTAGTTTTTTGTTCATTGACTACTACAGGTGAAACTCTAAAAATTAGAATATCGTGCAAAAGTTCATGGATTTCAGTAATTCAAATTAAAAGGCGAAACTAATATATTTAGTATATATAACTATATATGATTATACTTTTCAGAGGACCGACATTTCTGTTTAAATTTTTTTTTTCATGTAATCTAATTTTCTGAGATTTTGAATTTGGGGTTTTCATAAGCTGTAAGCCATAATCATCACAATTATAACTTTTGCACGATATTCAAATTTTTCGAGTTTCACCTGTATTACTAATATGGAACGCAGGAGAAAAAAGTTCAACACTTGAAACGCTTTAAAAAAAAAAAGGAACACAAATGTGATGTAGCTAAAGCCATTTTTGCTCATTGATATGGTTGATTTGGATCATCAGAGGTCTGCAGCACAGATATTTGTCAATAAAGTGAGATTAAATACAGTATATTTGTGTAATTTTAACATTTAATTATTGCAGGTTTGTGTAATATTCTGAGTTTGAATTTCTACAAATAAAACTACAATAAGTATTATATACACACAGCACACACACTCTCAACATGGGGAGCTGTCAGTCAATACATGGGAAAACAAAGTAACTTGCGTTATTTATTTGAAAAAGTAACTCATTTAAAGTGACAGTTCACACAAAAACGAAAATTGTCATTAATTACTCCCCCTCATGTCGTTCCAAACCTGTAGGACCTTCGTTCATTTTTGAAACACAAATGAAGATCTTAATGAAATCTGAGAGCTTTCTGTCCCTCTATTGACGGCTACGCAACTCCCACTTTAACGCTTCAAGAAGCTCATAAAGAGATCGTAAAACTGATCCATATTAATTGAGGGGTTTAGTCCAAATGTTCTGAAGACTCGACCACTTTATATGATGAACAGATTTAATTTAGGCTTTTATTGACAAAATATCAAGTCGCACATCACTTCATTCTCGTGTTACGCTGCACATTTGAGCTTCTGCAAGAACCAAGGGACTTTTTTAAAGAAATTCTCCTTTTGTGGCCCATCAAAGAAAGAAGGGCTTCCTCCATTAGAACAACACCAGAGTAAATGATGACTTCATTTCCATTTCAGGGTGAACTATCCCTTTAAGCCTTGTGATTATGAGTGTATTTTAACATTTGTATCATGGTCTCAGATTTCCTCAGTCTGTAATTAAATATTCTTTCCAGAGTTTAAAACCAGCATGAAGTAAAGCTGTTTCCATGGTAACAATTAACAATGATGCATCGCAGTGCGTTACTTAATGAAGCACACGCTGCATTAACACTGGACAGTAAACAACTGGAGACGGAAGAAAAATAACAAATGTTTTTTTTTGATGCCTCCGTCAACCTGTCAGACGCAGTTTGAGTCGTGTTCAGTACATGTGAAACCTTAAATAAGTGCAATAACACGATCATTCCTACTGTCTATATGAGACAACTTATCTTTTTATTCCGTCTGAACTGTGCCCTGAATTACATATGATGTGTGTCAATTTAAAAGATAATTATGAAAGTCTAGAAAGTCGCAGTTTGTCATAAAACAGAAGAGTAACATTTAGTTTTTTGTGAAAATCGCTCAATGAACTACATCTCTCGTCTCGCACTACGTGTCACCAAGCTCGTGTGTGTGCAGTCTGGTACAAAACACTCAGGCATGACGGTGTAACGTTACGATTATAACGTTAGACTATAGATAAAATGACAGACGTTAGCTTCAGTAAAGTTAGCTTCAGTACAGTCAGCTTCATTCATTGAGAGAAAAGGTATGACGTCACATGCGCACCTTTTGGGTTTGTAGTCTTTGTAATTACGTATTTTCACAGTTTTACATCAAACTGCGACTTTCTTTTAAATTGACAAACATCATATGTGTAATTCAGGGGCACAATTCAAACGGGATCAAAATATTTGTTGTCTCTCGAGTGCCGAGGTTATGACGTCACTTTGTAGGCCAAAACGCGGAAGTGAGTTAGCATTTTAGCACTTCCGGTTCCCTCGCCCTAAAGTCTATGGGTTTTTTGAATGGGTTTTTGCTAAATCGCCTGAAATAAGGTCTGTGGTTAACAAAGCCTCCAAATATTTTCACGTTTTGATCTATGACATAAAACACACCAGTTATAACCTGCTTGTGTTTTTTTTAAACTTTATTGTGTCTTAAAAACGGTGATTGCTAACAATTTGCTAAAAGGGACTACATCGGGTTTTTTTCTGGCGAATTAGCAAATGGTTTGCAAACATAATACAGTGAAAGATAATCTTTAAAGTTTATTTGGGGCACAATGATCAGGCATAATAATCTTAATCACAAAGAAAATAATATTAAGGTTTATATAAACTAACAAAATAATAAACGAATAAATAAAACATTAACAAAAGATTAAAAAAAATCTCAGAGGCACGCATAAACAAAATTAGTTTCTAACATTTTTGGAAAAACGAATGGGCAATATTTCTCATGAAAAAGTGGATAAGTGTTCATACACAGCGCAATCATAATGAGCTAGGTGTTTTTTAAATAAAGTTTGAGGAAGCTTGATGATGACGTTGATCCGCGACCATGGTGTGCTGTAGTCCGTTTATAGCCTACCGTTAGCATTTTATATCTGACGGCTTTATTTAGGCTTCAAAATGTATACATTTTGGATTAACTTGTAAAGATGATCTTGATAGAAAAACGTGTAAGGGTCACAACTCTTTGTTGAACACAGATCTTATTTTTTGCGATTTTCCAAAAGTCGATGGGGAAAATGCATAGCTTTTCGTGCGCCGCTAACTTCCGAGTTGTTCTACAAAGTGACATCATAACTTCGGCACTCTATTGACTACCATTTAATATTTTTCCGAAATAAGGTCCCATGATGGTCCACCGGAAGGGGAGGGACTTAGGCGCTCTATAGGAAATTGTATGATTTGACTGAGGAAACATTGCCTGAGACACCGTTTAAAATCTAAAGTCTCTCTGTACATTCTTACGACGCCATAAGCATTTAAATGGATATTTGTTTAAAGTCAGAAAAAAAAATTGTAACGAAAAATTCCTATATGTGTACTTAAAATATTGCTCTTTCTGATTGTGTTTTATAGATCAGTAGTTTGTTCAAAGTTTGTTGCGAGTACAGGAAATGCACAAATTGTATGGGTTAATGTACATAACGTTAACTGATCCATTTAATGACATCATTGATCACTGTTGGTAAAAAGACACACAAAGCTCTTTTTCAAGCTGTCAAATGGTGTCGCTATTGGACATTTAATTGTGATTATTGCTGCTCGGAGGTTTATTATAGGCTACTGTTGAATGTTTTATCGTTTAAAAAAAAAAAAAAATTTTTTAGACTACTTAGTGACTTTTTATAGGGCTTGAATTACAACCTGTGGGCAGTTTTTCTACATGCTTTGTGAACGTCGTTTGACAGTCGTATGCTGCACAGCGGGGCATATTAAAAGTGCCGTCGGAGCTGCCGATCTCTGTATAACGGCCGCTGGAGCCTCTGCTGGTAGGGAATCGGCATAGATATATACACTAGATTTCGCCTTGGGGTTCTAAGCATGCGTCAAAACCGCCGCCATCTTGGAACGGGTCTTGTCATAGGAAGTAGCGGTCACGCTGCATCTCTGCATGTACTTCGAATTCATGGATGATGCCGGACTTTTGTGCTGCGTATGGATGTTCACACGAACGAAATCTGAATTGGGAAGAATGTTTTCTTTTTAAAAAAAAATGTTTTTTTTTACATTTTCTCTGGACTCAATGATAAATACATGTCTGACCGTTGGAACGGACGAAAAAAAAAACTAGAAAATCGCATTCATGACGATTTATGGTGATTTTATTTCCGTTAGACCTTTTCCTACATTGACGCTGATGCATTAAAGCTGCCGTCGGCAACATTTTTTTGATCATATTCAGTGAAATTGACACTATAATCCGACAGAACAACATAAATAAAGTGGTTTTAGAAAAAACGAGCTTCTAACTCCACCTGGAGCGTGTTATTTGTTTTGGAAAAATCCACCGCTCCCGGATCATCAGGTCCAATCAGCGCAGGGGGGTGTGAGATCTGACTGTCAATCACAGGTCGTGCACACGCCACCCCTCGTGCACGTCACAATCACATGCACACGCCTGAAGTTCGCGCAGTAACGAAGAGTGATGGCGGAAAAGATTCATTTAACCTCAAGAGCTAGGAGGTAAAAACAACACAGGAAAAGAGAACACCTGCTAAAAAGAAAGAAAGCCGTGCCCGTAATAAAACCAGGATCAACATCGGATCGGCATTTGAAAGGTGGAGAGATTTACGTGATTTAATTGGGTTCAAGCTGGATGCAGAGCTTGCAACATTTCTTCTCGACAGGTAATTGTGCTTTATCAACCAGTTACTTTATTTCTTTGTGTTATGTTAGTAATCTAAGAATGTTTGCCCAAATGTGTTGGTATGGATAGCTAACGTTAGCACTTGTTGGGCAGGTTCGTGGTGCACACGCACTGACGAGCACGAACTCGGTGGGGGGGGTATTCGTTGATAGTGGGCGAGGGGCACAAGAGTTGTAAACATTCAAAATTTTGCCTAAGTCCACTCAATCTGCCAGACTTGCCGACTGCAGCTTTAAAAAGGAGGAGCTCCCCTGTTCCATGATGGCGGCGCTATTGACGCATTCGTTCCAATGAACTGCCGTAGCCAAGGTGACGTCGAGTGTATATTTCTACGGGGAATCGTAAGATGGCCGCTCGAACACTTCCGGTGGCGTCACTGTTTAGAACGTCATGAGCTACCCGGTCATGCTATATAGATGAACCGAGGCAGATGTGTGTCTGCTGAATCATATTACTTGAGCGTTTACTCTTGAAAAGGTATATATTAATTAGTGCTGGGCAAGTTAACGCGTTATTATCGCGTTAACGCATTTATTAATTAATGCCGACAATTTTTTTATCGCACGTTAACGCAGTTTTTTTTTTTATTTTGAAAGTCCGTTGCTCACTGGCTCTGAGTACACATAGGCCTACAGTCAACCCATGATCACAGGAGGGGTGGGATATATAACCCACCCAAACCAGCAGTGGAGAGGCTTTGGCAGGTTCTCAGGCGAACAGAAAGGGAGACAGCGCTCCGCGAGTGAATGACAGGCCCTCTATACAGTACCTATAAAACCTATAGATAACTATTTAGATTCTGGAAACTCACAAACAGCGAGCCGAGGATCAGTCTCTCTTCCAATGATTTGTGCTGCGCGTCGTGTACAAAAATAGACAATTGAACTTCGGCAACGGGCGGGCGTGGGCGTGAGGCGAGCATGAGCACAACAGTCTCACAGGAACGCACCCGCTTGACGCTACACCATGTGCTCGACCACTTCACCTCACTCTGTTTAATGTAATCTTACGTGGGAAACCACGGCACGATCAAACCTAAGCTACTATCAGAGAAGTAACGTTGGTCGACTTATATCTGTAGTAGTGATCATGACCTCTGACTACATAGACTGTTTCTGCTGCTCCCTGATTCAAGATACCTGTTGATACCTGTTCAGAAAAAAAACAAGAAAACTGGACTCGTTTTAACAAGCTAGATAACAGCTAATGCCCTGGCAGTGGCAAATACCTTTGTTTAAATATTTGATTTGATTACATTAATGTTTAAGTTGAGATTTACAAGAAATATTTTATTGATACTGTGTAAAGGGAATACTGCTGGTATAAAAGCACCTTATTTGTTTAAAGTTTTTGCAAACCACATGTTATTGCACTTTTGTATATATAGCAGTACATTTAAATCAAAAGTGCGCAATACAGTACTTTAGAATTCATTATTCAATTTTGTGCACAACAATGCGATTAATCGCAAGAAAATGATGCGATTAATCACGATTAAAAAATGTAATCGTTGCCCAGCACTTATATTAATAAATCTGAACTGAATCTGGCAAATGTTTCTGATGGCAATAACATGAACATCCATAAATCTCAGGAATGATCTTGTGGAATGTTCTTTATTTTGACATAATTCAGAAAAGTCTGGAATGTCCACAAAACAAAGGACTCAATGAATTGCTTATTATAAAGTTGTTAACTCTTCCCCCGCCATTGATTAAATTTTCCGGAAATCCATGTTTTAACTGTTATACAGTAGGGGGCGCTATTACAGTCTCCAGATCAAAACACAAGAGAAGAAGCAGAAACAAGCGAGAGGCATTGCTTGCGCTCATCAAACTTTAAGCTAGAAACTTTGAATCAAGTGCTTTGCAAAATAATTCACAGGTTTGAAGTGTTTGAAAGGCCACAAGATGGCGGCCCCTGCTGGTCAAACGGTGCAAATGCAACAAACTCGTCCAAAACACCTTTTACAAAGCAATTGCAAATGTTTTATTGAAAATGGTATCTATTAAATTCAATTAACAAATCATCTAATATCAGGGAAAGAGTTAAAGTAAATCATTCAAATCAACACAACACTGGTCACACAGATGAAACTCAACACGTGAAATATGGAGGTCATGAAAGACAATTATTAGAAGTTAATTAAAATTATATTAAAATTCATAGAAAACACCGGTTTACTAAAATACTTCCAGTGAAATACCCAGTGGCCTTATGGGAAATATAAAGGTCTTATGATTAGAAACGTGTTTCAGTGAATCTCAGGATAATAAGTCCGGGTCACATTTCACCTCAAAATTATGATTTATTTATTTTCATGAAAAAAAAAAAATCCTCAAATTCTCACTGTATTACATCTGTATGTTTTTTTTTGTAATTCTCATTAAATATGCCTTAAGGCAGTAGAGCAAATATTTCCATGATTTAAAAATACGGTAACACTTTACAGTAAGGTTTAATTTGTTAACATACACTTGTAAACATGAACTAACAATGAAACATCATTCTAAAACATTTATTAATCTTAGTTAATGTTACTAAGACATTATTAAAATCTGTTAATATTATTTAATGGACCTGAGCTGACATGAACGAACAATATTTTTATTGAATAGTTAACAAAGATTAATAAATACTGTAACAAATGCCTTGCTCATTGTTAGTTAATAATAGTTATTGCATTTAATAACATTAATGTAACCTTATTGTAGTGTTACCATACATTATAATTGGAATGTTTTTTCCCTCAAATTCTCATTGAATTAAATTGATTTTTTTTCTCAATGACAATCCCTATTAGATGCTTATTAGATATTATTGCTGCAATCATGCAATTATTTCTTGCATTAAAGTAAAGTATTTGGCAAGAAATGTGTCTTGCAAACTGTAATGCAAATAATCTTGCTTAATTTAAAATTTCTTGAGGTCAAACATGAACTGGACTCATTCTTGACAGGTTTCATGAGATTCACTCATTTGAATATCATTGCAAACATTCACATGAATTCCAGCACAAGGCGCATTTAAGGAAAGACATTCCTGTTCCAGTTTAATAGTGTTGCCGCGTTTCTTAAGCGCACAAACGCTTTTGTGACATGGACGTTTGTAATAAAAAGCTGAGTGTCTTTACAAACACCAACAGCACATGGATTCATCACACAATCCCAGCATTACAACAGATCTGTGTGATCGTCACAGTGTAGGAAGTGTAAGGCACTGTTACTTGCTAAACGCCTCATTCCCAGCAGGTGTTCCTGTTACCCAGCATGCTCAGGAACCGCTCACTGGGAGGGATACCTGGTCCAGGTGGGCAACACACCGTCTCGATGGCGATCCTCCAGTACCGCTCCCGCAGGAGAAACGCTCCGGCTTTGGGCTGCCGCTGCCGAGTGAAGATCCCTTTCTTATTCCCAACCACTCGAGTGATGGCTGGACAGAGAGAGGACCAATCAGGGCTTTTAGCGCTTTATGACCCTTTTAAATCAAATGAATAGCATATGTGTGGGGAAGAGCATGTCTACAGTAACATCCTAATGCGTAAAATGACTGTACAAATAATATTTCAGCCTTTAACCCATTTTTAAAGAAAAGTAAGGATTCAGAATTACATTACATCTTTTGAGCGCGTGAACACAACGGCCAATCAGAGGCGTTTCAGAGTCCACTCAACAGCTCTCAAAATGCTAGAGGGAAATGCTGGTATCGTCACATTTAAATACCGACTTGCTACTGAAGCAATTTATTTTTGACAACACTAATATATAAATATATATATTCGAGAGAGAATGGCGATGCATTCGGAAAAACTCAGAATCGATCCAGAATAATTTCACGATGCATTTACGATTACTATTTATTGTCCCAGCCCTAATATATATATAATATATATTTAGATATATATATATATATATTAGGGGGGTAATTAACGACAGAATTTTCATTTTTGGGTGAACTAACCCTTACAGGTGAAACTCGAAAAATTAGAATATCGTGCAAAAGATATAATTTTGATGATTATGTAAAATCTCAGAAAATTAGAATATTACATGAAATCAATTAAAAAAAGGATTTTAAATACAGAAATGTCGGCCCTCTGAAAAGTATAATCATGCATATGTATATAGTTATATATACTAAATATATTAGCTTCACCTTTTACTTTGAATTACTGAAATACACAAACTTTTGCACGATATTCACATTTTTCGAGTATCACCTGTATAATAATCAATCACATCGTGTTTCCAATTTTTCTGTTCCCAAACTTTAAGATCTCTTGAAATGATAATTAAGATTCTTCTTATATCACTTATGATATGTAAGACTTTAATCAGACAGAATCAGCAGCTGAAGGGACCCTGTGGATGCTTTCCTTACATTTCAAAACTACGAGTTGCATGAAAATGTGCAAATAAAGTCCATGTGGACCTGCTGATAACCAGTGAACAATCTGACACGTTCTCATTCTCTCATCAAAAGCGTGCATGAGTGAACAGTAAAAGCCTGTTGATGTGTTCCAGAATAACTGGTTCGGAGCAAAGGGAAAAGGCTGCGGTTATTTCCTACTTTGAGCCGTCATGAAGTCGGCAAAGTTCCAGATCAGTTCCCCAATGACGAACTGCTTCCTCTTCTGGTCAAACACGCTGTGGTAGTTCTGCAGGACCGTCTTCTGATACTCCTCTGAGAACATCATGGGTGGATCCTACAGGAACACAAACACACCAGAAACCAGGTTTGCTCTCTACACTGAACAACTTAAACAGCCGGCCGCAACTAGGAAACTGTAAAAAACAAAAAAACAAAAATTATATATGTATATTAGGGCTGTTAAACGATTAATCACATCCAAAATAAAAGTTTGTGTTTTCATAATATATGTGTGTGTGTACTGTGTATAATTATTTTATATATATATAAATACATACACATGCTTGTATATATTTAAGAAATATTTGCATGTATATACATTTATATATAAAATATTTAAATTTATATATAATATAAATAACATTTTTCTTAAATATATACATGCACGTGTGTGTATTTATATATACAAAATATTTTTACACAGTACAAACACATTTATTATGTAAACACAAACTTTTATTTTGGATGCGATTAATCGTTTAACAGCCCTAATATATAATAAAAATATTCTTATAGCATCAGATCTGATTTGCAAACATGTATGATTCACTTATATATGTGACCTTGGACCACAAAACCAGTCTTATGGGTAATTTTTTTTAAATTGAGATTTATACATCATCTGAAAGCTGAATAAATAAGCTTTCCACTGATCTGTATGGTTTGTTAGGATAGGACAATATTTCCATAATATTATGATATAAATCTGATTTGCATAATTTTTTTGTTACTCAAATACATTTGTATATATAGTCCTATTTATCATAGAAGTATAGCATAGAAGTAAAAAGGTCAAATTAAATAATCTAAATATCATATCTAAATATACAATAAAAATGTTAGAACAAAATATCTAATATGCATAATTCATTAAGTGAATAAAAAAATCTATATCTATATATTTAAGTTAAAAAAGTATATATAAAAATATTATTTTATATATATATATGTAAATATTCTTACGACACAAGATCTGATTTGCATAATTCCCTTTAGTAAATGACGCAGACAGCGCGTGCAAATAAGGCTTGACAAGGTTCAAATGAAGCATTTAATGAAATGTGTGCTCAGACATGCTCAGATTATGTAGTTGTGTATTATTTGTGGACTCACGCTGTGTAGACCAGCAACAGCATCCGCTCCGTACTCGCTCTGGATTATGGGCTTCTTGTATTTCCCATACCAGTTATCAAACTGAGTGCTGAGCTGAAGACTGATGACCTCTGTGTGACCCGGGTCATGATACCACGAGAAATAGCTGTTTACACAAATAACATCCACATACGGGGCCTGAGGATGAGAACACGTCAACACAAACTGCATTTATAACACTGTAACAAATATATATAGAAATACACAAACTGGTGAAACTCGAAAAACTTGAATATGGTGCAAAATATATAATTTTGATGATTATGGCTTACAGCTTATGAAAACCCCAAATTCTAAATCTCAGAAAATTTTAATATCACATGAAATCAATTAAAAAAAAAAAAGGATTTTAAATACAGAAATCTCAGCCCTCTGAAAAGTATAATCAAGCATATACATATAGTTATACTAAATATATTACTTTCACCTATAATTACAGAAACACATGAACTTTTGGACGACATTCACATTTTTCGAATTTCATCTGTACATATATATAAATTAGGGATGTAACAATATATCGTGTCACAATATACCGCAATACAAAAATGCAACAATGTATCGTTGATAGTGACAATATGTATTGTGTATAGTTCAACAAAATAAAAAAATTCTAGTTTTCAGAGTTTTAGTGTCAGTACAACATTAAACTACTATATATAATGTTGAATATAATGTATAATAATGCAATGGGGGAATATTTGTGTAAAAAGTGGCCTACATTATTTTAAATATATCTAGTCAGTGACAGATCAAGCATGTTCGTCTAAAATAATTCTGTTTTCAGCTTCAGAATCATGAATATGTTTATTCTGGTGTCTCTATTGTCCTGTGCTTTGGGTTTCCAGCACCAAGTCCAAACCTATTCATTTACACACACAATGTAAAACCAAATTAGCATTTTAATCAACAGTACATGTTTTGGAGTACCCCAATAATATCGTATCGTGATATGTATCGAATCATGACATCAGGGTATCGTTACACCCATAATATATAATATAATATATATATATATATGCTCAGGTCTGTATGTTTGCAGTGTTCAGGGGGAAGTAAATGAATCTGCAGATCTACTGTAGTTCAACTCAACATGATAGCAAGAAATATAAGCTAAGACTTGTTTAAACAGCTGAAATAAGGAGGTCAGAGGGTACTAGGTTGTGAAATGATTACTTTGCAACATATTAGTTACTTACAAATAAATGTATAAAATGTGTGGTTTATGTCTCACCCCCAGATCTCTGGCGTAGTTACTGTTTGTGATGTATGTGACCGGCCGGGAGGAATCCAGAGATTTCGTATGAGACACGAGTTCCCTATAAAAATACAACAGAAACAAGAAAAAACAGGTTAAGACGTGTTTTCTGACACTACCAATTTAGTCAAATAAATATTTAAATAATGTCCAATTCTCAGTTTAAAAACAGGATTTAAACAGTTTTTTTTGCCATTTTTTCATAATTGCTGCATAAGGATGTCTTAATTTATTATTTAAAATAATTTATGATTAATAAATCACCATAAGAAATTTCTTGCTGATTAAATATACATTTATATTGATTTCTATGACTTTCCAGGATGTGTGATACTTCATTTAAAGTTAATATTTAATTGTTACTATCATTTATTTTAATTTAATTTATATCATAAACATATTGGTAACATTTAATAACATTAGATATCCATATTAGTTAACATGAACTAACAATGGAAAATACTTTTTTCAACATTTACTTACATATTAATAAAATCAAGTCGTATCTGTTAATATATTTAATGGACCCGAGCTAACATGAACTAACAATGAACAGTTGTATTTTTATTAACTGACGTTAACAAAACATTTAAGATTAATAAATACTGTAACAAATGTATTTCTCATTGTTAGTTAATACATACATTAACTAATGGGACCTAATTGTAAAGTATTTATTTATTTAATTTAATTATTATTTATTTATTTTAATTAATTCATTATTTTATTTTTCAATCATTTATTTTATTATATATATATATATAAAAATTCCAGGTGTGAAAATCACAATTTTACCATTTCCAGATTTTCCATGGGAAAGGGAACAAGAAACTAGTCAAACATCAGTGATGCAGACAGAAGGGACATTAACATCATGGCATTAAGTTTAATATTGTGCTAGCAAGCATTAATAATTCAAACGGATGTTGTATGCAAATGC
>CM060620.1:45484966-45524966 GCA_030578275.1 Meda fulgida
TCCACTGAAGACAGAAAGTCATACAATGGCAAAAATGACATTAATTTCAAGGAATAAATTTCTTTAAAATGGTCAGTATAGGTATTATAGTCATTCTCAGCATAGAAACATGAGAAAACGAATTAATTTCCCCATTATTGCATGATATTACTCTACCCTAGTTTAAACGATTACTGCCAGTGTCATCAATATGCGTGCGATACTGACAGTATATACTCATGGCTTTTTTTGTATCTGTTTTTCTTGAGGCAGAGTCAGTATTGTGTGTTTGCATGAAAGGTGTGTGTTTTCTGCCCTCTGCTGACACTCACGTCTGCGTCCTCGTGCTTGTTGACCCCGTGGAAGTAGAAGGGCTTGTTGTTGATGAGAAACTGTGTGCTGGTGACCTTAACCGTCCGAATACCCACTGAAAGCGTGTAAACATCCGTCTGTCCGTCCTCTGCTGTAGCCTGAACCTACAAAAACACCAGAACAAACATGAGTTATGAATCCAAGTTTTGAATCAATTCATTGAAACGCTTTGAACTGATTCACAAAATGAATCTCGAAACTCTGTGACACTTTTCAATAAGATTCACATTAGTTAACATGACTTCTAAAGCATTTATTATTCTTAGTTAATGTTCATTTCAACATTTACTAGTACATTATTAAAACCAAAAGTTGCATCTTTAATAGACCTGAGCTAACATGTACCAATTAAACGTTTTATTAACTAATGTAGCAAATGTATTGCTCATTTTTAATGTTAATTAATGCATAATCCAGCATTAACTAAATGCGACCTTATTGTCTAATACTATTTTTTCTACTGAAGTTTCAATCAAAAATGTTTTTTAAAATCTAACGACACAATATGGCCAAATATACAGAGCACTGTAATCAGTGCAATATTTTCTCATTAATTTTACATAACCAGGAAAAGTTTTTCTTTTACATTTATGCATTTGGAGACGCTTTTATCCAAAGTTGCTTGTATTGCATTTGATCAGTTTATGCATTCCCTGGTAATCATTGCAAATATATTGTCAATATTAGACATGCACCCAGCCCTAAGAAACCAATCACATCTGACTTCATGTTAAAGTCACCATGAGATCAAAACGGACAATTCTTGTTTTGTTTTTTAATTGCAGTTTTATTATCAATTATTTATCTGTGTGCATATTTTTTTATTTTATTCATGTGCCTTGTAATCTTGAATCAAATTAACTCTCCCTCTTCTCTTCTCTAATGACGAGGGCGGAGCAACCTGTCACTCACGTGAGATCAGCCAATAGCAGACCACAACCATCCAACCAATTTCTTACGGACAAAATCAATATAAATACACAAACACGCATGTATATATTTTAGAATTATTTGCATGTATATACTGTAAATATATTTATATATAATTTATATTATTATATAAATATTTTATATATAAATAACACATTTTTCATAAATATATACATGCATGTGTGTGTATTTATATTTACAAAATATTCATACACAGTACACACACATACAGGAGAAACTCAAAAAATTAGAATATCGTGCAAAAGTTCGTGTATTTCAGTAATTCAAATTAAAAGGTGAAGCTAATATATTTAGTATATATAACTATATACATATGCATGATTATACCTTTCAGAGGGCCGACATTTCTGTTTTTAAAATCCTTTTTTTTTATTGATTTCATGTAATATTCAAATTTTCAGAGATTTTGAATTTGGGGTTTTCATAAGCTGTAAGCCATAATCATCAAAATTATAACTTTTGCACGATATTCAAATTTTTAGAGTTTCACCTGTATATTATGTAAACACATACTTTTATTTTGGAAGCGATCGTTTCACAGCCCTTGTTCCAGAAGCCGCTTCACTCTGATATATGTAAGCCTATTTGTTGGTCCAATGAGGGTTTCCAATAATACAGGTGAAGGTCTCTGCGTGTTACTGTCTTTTCTCGAGGCAAAGTATTTTGGTTAAATTCAATACATTTTGTCTTATGTATTTACTCGTTATTTCATCTGACTCCATAAATGAAAAGGGTTTTAATGATATCTGGGTATCATTAAAAGTGAGCGAATGTTTGATTATTCTTTTGAAACTCTTTAATTATGTTTTACCCGATCAGATTAGGAAACTACGCCGCTTAGAGGTCTTCGCATCTTCTGCGGGTCTCACGATCACAATCTCGTCAGTTTCGTCACTAAACAGAGGTTTTTGACTAATATCTCAGACGGTCGGATTCACCCAAAACACAATCAGAGATACTTTTCGTTTAGTCCCCTTGAATTGCATACACTTGAACTTAATTCAATAGTTATACTTTAGTGGAGGTTTTGGCCCTATTATAGGTATGAGTTGACCAACAATACTTCCCTAATAGTTTAGACTGGCCAAGCCCGTGATTTCTCACGTACACTTATCTAAAGTTACTTTAAATTAAGACAGAGGTAAAATAGACGTACCCAAATTTAGGTTGGTCAAGTAGCACGTTAGCTACCCTAAACGGAAAGCCCCGTCTCTACAAAACAAGTACACTTGAACTAGTGACAAAGTATCAGCCGTCGCCAATCTGACGCAGTCTTGCGGGAGCATACGAATCCGATAATCTCCAAACTCAGAGTCAATCAGAGTAAAATCAAACGTTTACAATTTAATATGTCAGGTAAATGTGTCATTACCGTTATTTCATAATCAATTCAAAGATAATCAATGTAAAACCTCAATTGCTCTAGAACAAAGAGGAAAAAGTTTACCCGACAAGAAATACGTGAGGCTGAGAGTCTCGCAACTCTCTGCCTCAAGGGCCGATCTCAAATACAGAAAAGGCCCCGAGCTCTCGCTGCGTTTCATTATATACCCAGACCTCCTTTCAAATCTAGGCCTCATCCACAGTGGAAATTTACCTGTAAATCACCATTTGCTAGCAGTGGAAAATTAGCATTCAGTCAAATGGTCAGAAGGTGTTAACTCAAAGACACACCCTCCGGTGTGGAAGATATTTCTAAACTTCCTAAGAACTTTATTATCTTTTGGTTTACTTCTTTGGGAATTAGACATTTGTACCAGTCGCACCGAGACATTTCAAATAATACCAAACATGTATAATAATCATTCACATTAAACCATTTAGATTCTTGTGTGAGTTTGGGAGATCTCTGCCAGGATGAAGAATGGGGGAGAGAAATGTAGATTAGGAGGAGGGAGGTGAGACCTTCGTCTCAATAGTGCATGAGGGGGAGTTCAAATGTTCATTTCCTTTGTTTTCTCAGAGAGTGGTCCTCTCTTAAAGTCCTTCTAGTTTTTCCAGTCTTACATATACGTCACAATAGGGATGAAAACATTAGTGCAACTTCCGTTTCATGTCGACAGCATCAGAGAGTAACTTCACTAACCTCCATGGAGTAAAGGTATCCGGGGTTTTCGTGCATCAGGTACGGCCACCAGAGGTTGACGTCTGTGACCTTGAGAATTCCTCGGGAGCCATTAGCCGAAGCCACACATCTGCCGTCCTTTGCAGAGAGCATCACTTTCACAGCAGGTTTAGAGCCGCCCAACACGGACACATTATAACTCACCACCCCTGAATCACAGGACACACATGTGAACAGATGAATTAGGACTACATCAACAAACATTTTAAACAAATGCATCAGGTTAAGGTCTGTTCGTAAACATCACACTCGTTATAGGCACACCCACATTGAGGGTTCAAAACAAGGCTTTCCTCCATTGACCACCAGTCATTTTTACCAGGTTTGTATTAAGTACTAATGTAGAGAGACAATGATATTAAAAGACCAAATTCAGTATACACCCTATTGAGGACACATACTAAATACAGGAAAACAAATGAACCCAGAATATAAACGCAACACAGTTTCTCGTTAATTGTTTTTCCATAGAAAGCCATAATAAAGAAAAGCGTTTTATAATGTCCCGCTTTTTTTAGTGATTGAAACACCGCAGCATGTGTTGTTTATGTGCCTAAGTGCCTACAACTTTTTGTTCACATATTTTTAAAAGGTGATCAAAATATTTGTGGCTTGAAACTATGAATAGGTTCTAATGTCCATTTCCCACACAAAATAAGACAATTCGTCCCTCAGTTTGTTAAAACACGTGAAAATCATACTTACACAGAACGTATTTGAATGTTCAAATACACAATAAAAATACTACATTTTGACTTTTCAGTTTTGAAAGTGCTTCTGAGAAATGTTTGAATTCACTTAATAAACAGAAGAGGGGATTTGAGGAATCTACATTTATGTATAAAATATTTAGCAAATATTATAATGTTATTAATCAAGTAAAACAAAAGACAGAAGTCTGTGAATGATTATACCATTCATTATATGTGACCCTGGACCACAAAACCAGTCACAAGGGTCAATTCTTTGAAATTGAGATAAATAAATAAGCTTTCCATTGATGTGTGGTTTGTTAGGACAGGACAATATTTGGCTGAGAAAATTTGGCTGTTTGAAAATCTGGAATCTGAGGGTTTGCCATTGAGAAAATTGCCTTTAAAGTTGAGCATATATGTTTGTGATTGTGCAGTCTTCACTCACAAAAATAAATGTTTTATATATTTACAGTAGGAAATTTACAAAAAATCTTTAAGGAACATGATCTTTACTTAATATCCTAATGATTTTTGGCATAAAAGAAAAATTGATCATTTTGACCCATACAATGTATTGTTGGCTATTGCCACAGATATACCCGTGCGACTCGTGACTGGTTTCGTGATCCAGGGTCACATATGTTCTAAGGTGAAAGTGAAAGTATCAGGAGCCACATCTTTTTCTGTAAGCCAATTCTCCGCTTACCAATGTTATCAGAGAATGAAGTCTCCACTGTGATGTCATCAATGTGCACCTTTGGTGTCGTGTACATCAGGACCGATCGGTGTATTCCAGCGTAGTTGAAGAAATCAAAGTTAGTGTTCTGAACGAAGTAGCCAGCGGGGTATCTGCATGGAAAAGAAAATGGTAAAGAAATAAAACTTTTATATTGATCCAACTAGGTCCTACAGGTTTGGAACGACATGAGGGTGAGTAATTAAAGGAACTCATTTTCCATGAGTTTACCCATGATACTGCAGCAAAGCTCCTTGATTATTACGCAGGAATGAGAGGATAGTTCCTAGCCATATTGTCCTAGAAAACCACAGCTTTTCATTTTCCGTCGGTCTTAGCTCACGATGTAACTACAGAAGGGTCAAGTTTTAAATAGGAAAAAATCGAAACTCTTTGGTCATTTTTTTGAGAGAGATGCTAACGGTCTAATCAGATTCAATGGTCAATGCTAAGCTATGCTAAAAGTGCTACCGCCAGACCCGGAGATCGGCTGAATGGATTAAGAAACGGTAAAACTGTTTATCTCTAGGGGAGTTGTAAAATGAGCCTATTTCCAAAAAAAGTGTTCCTTTAACGAAAATTTTGTTTTTGGGTGAACTGTCACTTTAAATATGAGTTTAAATATGAGACAGTTTAAATACTGTCACTTTAAATAAGAGAGCTTTCTGAACCGCCCATAAGCAGCAACATCATTGCAACTTTCAAGGCCCAGAAAGGTAGTAAAGACATTGTTAAAATAGTCCATGTGACTACAGTGGTTCAACCTTAATGTTATGAAGCGGCGAGAATACTTTTTCTGTGCCAAAAAAACGAAAACAACGACTTTATTCAACAATCTCTTCTATCCATGTCATTCGCCTATGCTGTTGACGTAGTGTACCGAAACTCTTCCGGGTTCTACGTCAGAATACTGGCTCATTATTGGCCGACGCTGGTCATGTGAGCACCACGACACATGTGATGCTGATGCAGGAGCTAGTCAATAATAAGCCGGGATTCTGACGGAGAACCTGGAAGAGTTTCGGTGCACTGCGTCAACAGCATAGGCGAATTACATGGAAGAGAAGAAATTGTTTTTTTTGCACACAAAGTATTCTCGTCACTTCATAACATTAAGGTTGAACCACTGTAGTCACATGGACTATTTTAACAATGTCTTTACTATCTTTCTGGGCCTTGAAAGTTGCAAAGATGTTGATGCCATTAGGTGGTTCAGAAAGCTCTCGGATTTCATCAAAAACAACTTTTAATTTGTGTTTGGAACAACATGAGGGTGAGATTTTCATTTTTGGGTGAACTATCCCTTTAAGCGTGAGAGCTTAATAAAACACGGGGAGAGTGTCAAGCACAAGAAATGAAAATATATTTCTAGGTATATTAAACTTTAAAATATTTTATCAGGTGGAAATCGTGTAGAAATTGGTGTTTGGAAGTTAATAATAATAATATGAAACGATCACAAATAACTAGAAAAGTCATGCAAATTCTGAGAACCCTGATTTAACATTCACTTACTGAAACTTCTGAAACTACAGAATTTGAATTAATTACTTTCATTGAATTATTTTAACAAGTTGCTACATCTAATTTATGTACATATGTATATTGTCGAGGAGTTATTATTATTACAATATTTTAATTATTTGTTATTACAATGCTTGTTATTTTATTATAATTAACATATAGTTTTTCTTAATGTTTCTAATTAGTTTATATTTTTGTATTTTATTTTAGTTTAAGTAATTTTGTGTGTTTGTGTCATTTTTAATGGGTTATATGTACATTTTGTTTTTAAAATATTTGTTGTTTTTATAAATAAATAAAAAGTTTTAGTCATTTTAGTATTTCATGTTAAACTAAATAAAAATGAGCAATGTTACTTTGGCAGATTGCTGAAATAAAATTAGTTTAATATTTTTATATTATTATAAATGTTTTAAATATTTATAGATTTTTTTTTTACATTATTATTAATCTTTAACAATAGGACAGTGACCACAGATCACAAGTACATTCCGACATAAACCATAGATACATGCATCGTCAAAAAACAAACAAACGGCATTCACTCGACCGCTGTTACAGCTGTTTTCTGTTTTTTCTTCTTCTGCAGATCTCCAACGACCCACACTTTGAAAACCACTGCCCTAAGGGAAAATGAAGCTCTCGGGAGACCGCCCTGGTGGCCAGTTTCTACAGTACCCGGTGCGAAAGCCCCTTTTGAGTTTGTGAAGCATTACTGGAACATGTTCAACACCAGTTGATATTTATTGCAATGCTATTCAGACATTTTTCAGTGTCCAAATACTTCTTTATGGCTGCTATATGGACGTATCTAACCTGGTGCGATCGTTCATGTACTGGATGGTTCCTGGGGGAAGCGTCTCTAGGGTTAAAGTGTTGTTCACTGCAATGGTGATCCGACACGCACTTCCGGTGCTCTGACGCAGGACGCCGCTGATGTCCGACTCAAAGGGAAGATGACCACCCTCGTGTTCAGTCATCTTGACCCCGTTCACCCACTGCAAAATGGGAACATCAAAGATCTGTGTGTCAGTCCTGAGACTGTGAATAACCAAATGAGTCAAAGACAATGGGCCCTATTTTAACGATTTAAGCGCGCGTCAGAATTAACTTTTGCTAGTTTAACGACGGCGCATGGTCTAAAAGGCAAGGCAAGGCAAGTTTATTTATATAGCACATTTCATACACAATGGTAATTCAAAGTGCTTTACATAGAAGAAATTAAAACAAAAGAAATCAGAAAAATTAAAACAGTTTAGAATAAAAGATAAAATACAGAAATAATCAAATAAAATCTGAATTATTAAAACATTAAATAAAATACAGTACAAACAGTCGGACGAGCAGTGGCACAGTGCTCATTCAGTAAGTGCACAGGTAAACAGAAGTGTTTTGAGTCTGGATTTGAATGTGACTACTGTAGGAGCACATCTGATCTCTTCTGGAAGCTGGTTCCAGCTACGACTGGCATAGTAGCTAAAAGCACACTCACCATGCTTAGAGTGAACCCTTGGTATTTCTAGCTGATGTGATCCTAGTGATCTGAGTGATCTGTTGGGTTTATATTCAGTGAGCATATCTGCAATGAATTGAGGTCCTAGGCCATTGAATGATTTATATACCGGTAATAATACTTTAAAATCAATTCTATATGTAACTGGCAGCCAGTGTAAAGACATGAGGACTGGTGTGATGTGTTCATATGTTCTGGTTCTGCTCAGCGTTCTGTATGAGCTGACACTGTCTTATGGTCTTTTTAGGAAGGCCAGTGAGGAGTCCATTACAATAATCCACCCTGCTGGTGATGAAAGCATGCACAATTTAAGTCTTGACTGGAAACAAAGCATCTAATTCTTGCAATATTTTTCAGATGATAGTATGCTGATTTAGTTATTGCTTTGACATGACTACTGAAACTAAGGTCTGACTCTAGAGACACACCCAGATTCCTGACTTGATTTTTAGTTGTTTGACCCCTAGACTGAAGGAATGCGTTCACCTTGAGAACTTCATCTTTGTTTCCGAATGCAATGACTTCAGTTTTGTCTTTGTTTAACTGAAGAAAGTGTTGGCACATCCAATTGTTTACTTCATCAATGCATTGGCAAAGGGAGTCAATGGGGCTGTAATCGTTAGGCGATAGGGCTGAGTAGATCTGTGTGTCGTCTGCATAGCTGTGGTAAGAGATTTGGTTCTTTCTCATTATTTGGCTCATTGGGAGCATGTACAGGTTGAATAGGAGTGGCGCAAGAATTGAGCCTTGAGGGACTCCGCATGTCATGGATGTCCACTCAGACTTATGCTCTCCTATACTCACATAATAACCTCTCCCTTCTAAGTATGACCTGACGCATTTTAGGACTATCCCAGAAAGCCCGACCCAGTTTTCCAGCCTGTCAAGAAGTATGTTGTGATCGACAGTGTCAAATGCAGCACTGAGGTCGAGTAGTACTAGAACTGATAATTTGCTTGTGTCAGTATTTAAGCGAATATCGTTTATTATCTTTATGAGCGCTGTCTCTGTGCTGTGATGCGGTCGGAAACCAGATTGAAAGTAGTCAAAGTATCCATTCGAGCTTAAGAATTTGTTCAGCTGATTGAAGACAACTTTTTCAATGATCTTGCCTATGAAAGGAAGATTTGAGATCGGTCTATAGTTGTTTAATAGGGTCTTATCCAGATTGCTCTTTTGCAGGAGGGGCTTGACAACTGCAGTTTTCAGGGAGTTCGGAAAACTCCCAGAGAGAAGTGAGGCATTTACCACTTCTAGGAGATCTGCTTTTAGGCTGTGTAACACAGTTTTGAAGAAAGATGTGGGAAGTGCGTCAAGGGCGCAGGTTGATGTTTTAAGGTGCTGTACGATTTCTTAATGTTGCCATCAATTTCTTTGAAATCAGACATAGTGACTACTTTCTCAGGCTGTTGTCTGATCTGTCTGACCAGTGCGGCTCAAGGATGAGCTGATCACCTTTCTGATATTACTGATTTTCTCAGAGAAGAAAGAAGCAAACTCACTGCACTTGCTCTCTGAGAGCATTTCACTGGGAATCTGGCTTCGGGGGGGGGGGGGGGGGTTGTCAGTCTCTCTACAGGAGCAAAAAGAGTGCGTGTGTTGTTTATATTGCTGTTTATAATATTTGAGAAGAAAGTCTGTCAAGCTTTGCCTAGTTCCTTATTGAAAGCATGGATGCTGTCTTTGTAGATGTTATAATGGACTACAAGTTTTGTCTTCCGCCACATACGCTCTGCTTTTCTGCATTGTCTTTTCATATTTTGCAGTGCTGTTGAGTTTCTCCAAGGTGCTTTCTGTCTGCCATTCTTCTTCCTGACTTTCACAGGAGCAATATCATCAATTACACTCTTAACTTTTGAGTTAAAAGAATCAAGGAGAAAATCAACAGAGTCAGCAGATATGCTTGGTGTTAAAGATATAGCCTTCATAAATAGTACACTAGTGTTCTCATTTAAGCATCTCTTCTTGACAGACAGATCTAGCTTCAATGGCAGGAGAGATCAATATATCAAAGAAAATACAAAAATGATCAGACAGTGCTCTGTCCTTAATAACAATCGATGAAATGTTTAGACCCTTACTGATAAGTAAATCTAGAGTGTGTCCACGATTATGTGTGGGTCCATGTACATGCTGAGTCAGATCAAACAGTTTTGATTTCTTTTGCCATATTGGTTTCTGCATTATCTATGTGAATGTTAAAATCTCCAGCAATAGCAAAACGGTCAAACTCTGAGGAAATTGTTGATAACAGTTCTGTAAAGTCTTCAGCAAAGTCTGGAGAGTATTTAGGAGGCCTGTAAACAATGATAAGTAAAATGCGTGGAGCACCTTTTAACACAATACCCAGATATTCGAAAGACGGGTAATTCCGAAATGATATTTGCTTACATTGATAGACAGCCTTAAAAAGAGCAGCTAAACCTCCACCTCTTCTGACAGCTCTGCAGACACTCATAAAAGTAAAGTTAGGAGGGGCTGTTTCATTGAGGACTGTTGCACTGCAGCTGTCTTCTAGCCAAGTTTCATTTAGCAACATAAAATCCAGGTTGTATGTGGTTATTAAGTCGATGACTAGAAGTGATTTATTTTTAAGTGAGCGGATGTTTAAAAGTGCTAACTTAAAAGTCTTGCTTTTTGCCCCCACAGCAATCTTGGTTTGGCGTGTAATAGGCACCAGATTAGATGGGTTTGCTGTACGGCTTTTGAAGGCCTTAGACTTTCTATCATGTAATCAAACAGCAATAGAGAAAGATAAAGATACAGGCACACTGGGTTCCCGCTTGTTCTGTAAACATTTGAGAAAGTTATTGTTATCATAGCGGGGACCCGACACATATCAGTGAGAGCTGGTATCAGTTGTTTTTGGTTCACCTCGAGCCGCTGGAGGAGGGTGTGTGCCCTGGCGCTGTGGCAGAGGCCGAAGAGCTCTCGCAGGAGGAGGGGGAGGGCGAGCTGGGCCTGCAGGCTTTGGTGGTTGTGGGGCCTGCCGTTTTTTGGTTGGTATCTGGGGGCTTGCAGCAAAAGAGTGGGATAGTCTAGTTCCAGCATACACCAGTTGTTCCATTTTCTCTGAGAAGCACAGAAGTGGAGATGCTGGAGAGATGGAGAAACTGTCTGGTGAGAGGGGCTGTTGCTCTGGTGTTATTGGAGGCTGTAATATGCTGTCCTGGTTTCCCTCGCAGTTTTCCAGAAAGTCGTCCTTGGGTGCTGAATCTTGGAGCAGATCTAGTATGTCACAGTCTGTCTGTGGTGAGCTCTGTGGGCAGGGCTCAGCTGAGATTGTGTCCGTGAGCAGAGGTTGTTGTGGCTGAGTGGTGTTATCGTTGTCCTTGTGTGATGTGTCAACCGCATGCCCATTCAGGTGCTGAAGTGAAATCCTGAGGTCATTCATACTGTATCCAGGTGTGTGTGCCATTCAGGTTGAGTGGATTGGCACACATTGCAGAAGGATGACGGAGGGAGAAGTAGATATTGTCTTTTAGCACTCTTGAACCAAGTTTGTTTGGGTGGTGGCCATCCTGTTGAAACAGTTGCCTCTGACTCCAGAAAAGATTGAAGTTGTCAATGAAGTTCACTCCTTTTACATAGCAGTTTTTTTTGCAGCCATGTATTAAGCCCAAGCAACCGGTGAAAACCTGTTTGTTCCTCTTGCTGGGAGTGGTCCACTGATGAATGTTTGAACTTTCAGTCTTTTAAGTGTTTCAAAAAGTTCATTGAAATCCTTCTTAAGGAGTGTGTTAAGCAGAGTGTGTGTGTGTGTGTGTAATAAGCAGAGTGTGTGTAATAAGCAGGGTTTGTGTCTAATAAGCAGAGTGTGTGTGTGTGTGTGTAATAAGCACAGAGTGTGTGTAATAAGCAGGGTTTGTGTATAATAAGCAGTGTGTGTGTGTGTGTGTGTAATAAGCAGAATGTGTGTGTGTGTAATAAGCAGAGTGTGTGTGTGTGTGTGTGTAATAAGCAGAGAGTGTGTGTAATAAGCAGGGTTTGTGTATAATAAGCAGAGTGTGTGTGTGTGTAATAAGCAGAATGTGTGTGTGTGTAATAAGCAGAGTGTGTGTGTGTGTGTGTAATAAGCAGAGAGTGTGTGTAATAAGCGGAAGTGTGTGTGTAATAAGCAGAGTGTGTGTGTGTAATAAGCAGAGAGTGTGTGTAATAAGCAGGGTTTGTGTATAATAAGCAAAGTGTACACGCGTTGTGGACCCTATAGGCGCATATTACTAATGCGCCCTTTAAATAACAATAAAAAATACTGCGCCATTGAGCAGGTTTCAGTTGTTCAATGGCGCAGTCTATTTCAGTTGTCTTAAAATAGCAACGCACCAACAATGCGCATGAACACACACCTGGTTTTCAGACCAGCAGACCATGGGCCATTAGCTATTTAAACAACGTGGCACAGGACGTGAAAATGATAACGGCGTCAGGCTGAAACTAGCAAAACACACTTGCATCGCGCCTGGTGTATAGGGCCCAATTTGACACTTGCACAAGATTACAGACACGTAAGAACCTGTGACAAATGACATATCAATCTGGAAAGTGTATGCATGATAAAATACGAAAAGAATCACTGATGGGAATCTCATGCACTTACAAGCACAGAATAATAGTGTGCACTTCCGACTCGGAGCATGATCCGTGTTCCCTCATCCTGGATCCAGCGCGCAGGCACCCACAATTCCTTCTCATACCAAACCCAGCCAATGAAATCCCTGATTTTGGAGTCTTGTGTGATGTCATTGTAGCTGGACGGCACCGGCATGTCAATTACTGGACCCGTCTGGAACAAAAAAACACCAAAGACATAAACACCTAAAATCAGACTCAAACTCAATATATATATTTATATATTGAGTTTGAGTAAATGATTCAATTAAACATATAATAAAACATTTTAGTAACTACATAATAAAGTTTATACTATAGTAGAAAGTACAAAAATATGTAATGTAACAAATTTTCCAAATAATATTTTATATATATATTTTGGGGGAGTCTTTATCCTTGAAAATATATAGATCTGCCTTTTAAATTTTAGAAGGTGTCCCTGAAATATGATCATTTTATAAAAAAATAATTAAAACATTGAAAAGTTATGATATTAAAAGAATGAATAATGCACAATAATAACAATTATTACAATTTATTTTTTTAAGTAAATAAATAATAATATGATACATACACTTAAGTACTATAGTATAGTAAGTAAAAACTGTTAGAAGTAGAAAATAAAGTAACAAATAATATTTTACACATATTTGTTTTAGGTCTTTATACATCAAAATTTTAGGATGGGGGTCCCTGGCATGAGTATGATTAGTATTTAGCATCTAAAAGATTGAAAAACTTTGCATCTCTTTATACAGTAAAATTTAATATACAGTAGTTTGTCTGAGATTTTGTTTTATTTAAAACAATGTGATAATGTATGTTATAAATATATATATATATATATATATATATATATATATATATATATATATATATATTGTAAAAGTTAAAACAAAGAAAAGTTCTAATGAAATTAATAATGCACAATTTCTATGTGAAGCTCGAGATGCTCTTTAAAACATGTCAAACTCGACTTTTCACTCAGATTATTGTGCTGATAATGTAATAGTTTTTTTGTTTTTGTTTTGTTTTGATAATGTAATAATAGTGTATCTGTATAATGTGTCTGCGTCAGAGCTCACGTGACCTCCGCAAGCGGACTCTTGAACCACTCCTTCTCAAAGCCTCGGTTCCGCTCCGGAGAAAGATCCGCTCTGAATCTCCACAGGCCGTTCACATCTTTCACTTCTCTGGAGGGAGAGTCTGTGGGGAACAGCATCCCGCCCTGCAGAGGCTGACACACACTGCAGACAGCGGCCAGTAACACACATTTCACCACAAGCCCCTCTCCTGTTGAGCCCATCACGCGCGCGCTGGTCAACTTCTGTGCACACTGCGTGATTTGTTTCCCCCAAACTATTTCAGCGCGAACCACGCCCCTTAAACGAGAACCACACCCCTCAGCGATGACTCGCGACTATGGCTCGATTTCATTGGTCAACTCGATCAAAGCGCTGATTGGCCTTACATCGCTGAAACCCAAAATACAAAACGGATGCACAAATGTTTACAAAATTTAAGGTTACACAGAATTTACAATTATATATATATATATATATATATAAATAAACATTTAAAAGGGTCCATAAGATAAATAAATAAAAAAGTCATAAAACTATGTAAATAAAGAGGTGTGTTTTTTTTCCCTGTGCAGTTGCTGGTGTTGATTGTCCAAAATAAATATGATTTTAAATACACAAACAATCAAACCAAAAAAGAGCTTAACAATGAGAAAACTACACATTAATGTATGGAACAAATTTTATAGGTTTTACTTTTAACTATTTATTGACTTAGATTTTTTTTAATTGCATTATTATATGCTCTGTGGCACTTTGAGATTGCTGTAATGTAACAAAAACATTATTTTCGATTCTCCATTGTTTAATATAGCTTTGCAAACAATATGACTCCATTACCTGCAGTCTTCCTACCTAGCATACAATTTAATGATTAATGATTTTTATATATATATACACAAAAAGCAACATTACATACAGTACACAATTTCTAAAAAATAAATAGATAAACTTTAAAAGGATGCATGGAAGGAGTTTTACACTCACCTCGTCTCTCCACTTCCGCGCGTGACGTCATTCATGCGTGACATCCGCACGGTCAGAGCGTAATTTGATAAAAAAAATAAAAATAAAACTTAATATTTGATATTGCTCTACCACGCGTTTTTTTGCTTAAACGATTTGTCTTATATTGATATGATTTTACTCTATATATGGAATGGGACAAAAACAGTGTATACTAACCCAGTTGGGTTAAATACGGTTCCCGCGCTTCGATGGTTCAAATTTTAACGGTCCAGTGACAGTCAACGGTCGATATCAATTACTTCACACCAAAAAATAAAATTTCGAGATGTGTGTAAAATAATAATACTATTATAAGAAGATCTTAAATAACTGAAATATAAAACCTCAAAAGTGCAGCTGTCATGTTGACCACGAGGGGGAGACAACATATTACTTACCGGTAATTACGTTCACGGTTCACAACGTCACACTGTCAGAGCATTGATGTATTTGCATACCTTCATGCAGAGTTATGATTCTTAATGGGTTATACAATGGCTATAGAAAACCTATGCACATATAAACTAGTGTGACTTAATATGATAAAGTCTCAAAGGTGAGCTGCATGGATCTTGCACCTGCATCATGTATATTGTGGCAAACTTCAGTGAAAAAGATTAACTGGACTACCGATGAAAACTAGTTTTCGGGCCAATTTGGGTACATTTACATTCATGAGTGTAAATTAATGTAGGCAACACTGTAAATTTTCTCAATAAATTCAAATAATTAGATTCGGAATATTGTTTACATCAGCTGATTTGGTGTTCTGCGTTATGCTCTGTAGGAACCATGTGATCTCTGTCAAAGATCTCTGTCAAATCAAATGCCAGAGTTTGTGGTAAGTTTATTTTAAATGTGTATTTTTTTTTTTAACTCAGTTGAATGGCAAAATAGTCTGATTGGGAGAACGCAACATGGCGGCGCCCATGACTGGGCGACCTGCATCGTGTAATGCATAATTGACAGGCCCAATTGTTGGGTAAACCTATGGATTCTGGGAACAGTGCGCAAATGAACCTGCGAATGTGCAAATTAATAATGCACAGTAGGCCTATTTAATGCAATACTGTGCAAAGTCTTTTTCTGAAGAGGCAAAGGAGGCAGTGCTGTATTTGGATGATAAATTAATTGATTATACAAATATTACGAAATAAGATACATAATGTTTAACTCACTTCTTTTTCTCTTTTGAACTCTTTGTGTTCTCGTTGAGCTTCTCAAGTGTCGAGTAGCTTTTTTGATGACGTAACAAACATGTTTGGTACTGTAGTATTGTAGTTATTGTTATGAAGCAGAGTAATTTTTTTTAAATGCATAAAGGCACGTTTATTTTTGGCGCAAAATTATTTGTATTATTAATTTAATATGGTGCAGTTATTAGGATGCATGCAACAGTGCTCATAGAGTTGATGATAGTCTATGACTTGATTTTAATAAATAAAAGTAGTTTAAACTCACAAAAGTATTATATTACTGTTTTCTTATAAAAATGTGTGGTAAATGTTGCTCCACAAGCCTTTAACCTGTAAACGGTGACAGTAATTGCATGTACAGTGGATCATAAACACCCAAATGCAGAGATGGGACTTTATCTCCTCGTTTCAGAAGTCACACATATTCCACTGATACGGTATAAGAACTGTGACACAGACAGACTACAGATCATGTAGTGAGAATGTTTCTAATATGCTTGTATGTATTACTGAGATAAACACAGACCTTGATGGCACTTGAGGTCTCTTTACTATTGTTTAATCAGGAAATTAGTGGTCTGAGGTCTCAGAATGAGTCTTCATCTCATGAGTAGACATCAATGGTGTTTAATATATTTTTAGATAATTAGATCAATTTCTTTAGAGCTAATTTCTTTGACTGGAATTTTTTTCTTCTTCCAGTTTTCAGCTATTGGCCTCTTGCTGGTTCAGATATATGACTGACAGTAGAGCGCCCTCTATGGTAATATCAGAGGAATGTCAGCGTGTCCCTCAGGCACGAGAGACGAGACACAATCAGTGTTTGACCTCAGTGAGGTCACATCTTCTGTAATATGTGTAAGCAATTAAATTCAGCCTTGTGTCATAGACAAATACAACATTAATTTCCTGTCTTGAGTGTTTTCCCTGTAGTGCTTTGTAAAAACACTCGATGTTTCTCTGGAGTCTCTCTTATTGTCAGGGGTCAATTTTCAACATTTTTGCTCAGTGATGCTATATATACCATAATAACACATTATATGATACTAGTCCTGACAATCACTCAACCCTGTGGTTTTGTTGCACACATTTGCAGCTATTTAACATTTATTTTATTTAAAAGCATACTCATACCATAATAAATAAAGATAAATAGAACGATAGAACAATAGATAGATATAGATAGATGATGGATGGAGAGATAGATAGATAGATGATGGATAGATAGATAGATAGATAGATAGATAGATAGATAGATAGATAGATAGATAGATAGATAGATAGATAGATAGATAGATAGATAGATAGATAGATAGATAGATGATGGATAGATAGATAGATAGATAGATAGATTGATTGATTGATTGATTGATGGACAGCGGAAGATAGATGTGCATTTATTCATTCATTTATTGTGTCATCATTTGCTTTATTTTCACTCAAGTATTCAACACTCTCTTTTTTGCAATCCAATCAACAAAAAATGGATAAAATTAATAGCAGTAAAGTTGCTCACAACTTCTGTTTCTTGCTGACTTTAGTCATATGAAATGGAATATGCATGATTATTAGTCATGTCCAAAGCTCAAGAAAAGCTCCATATAAACAGCATGATTAAAATCGCACATTTAATTGATAGCCGTCGGGTGAAACCGGGTGAGGAAGTTCAATCAGGAGAATGTGCCGTTATTAAGACGTGTGGCCATCTGAGTGCTTAAAACACTCACTTCCCAGTCTGTGACCCAGTTTCTGCGTGTGGAAACGTTACGTGGGCTTTTGCTGTTGTGAAGTTCTGAACATCAAGCTTTTGCATAAAACATACGGGACAGGTTTCACTCTTATTATATTGTCATAAGAGATTATACGATTTTACTTCATCATAGACTGACCTTTTCATAGTCAAGAACTTGTTTTATTTAAATGTACACTTTTACATTTATACAGTTGGCAATAAAATAAAAATCCTCATCAAATCAAGCAGCATGAAGTTTATACATTTTCTTAGTTCATCTTATGGCTTTATTTAAGTTTAAGCATCAGCGATTGTCTTTGTCTATCAGGCACTTATTTTTATTTTTTTTTCAAGGTTTCAATCCCCCATAATAACCTAGAAGTGACGTTTGCCATATATAAATTTACACCCAGTCTTGCATGATCATTGATTTTTCCGGGTGACTTTTGAACTCCCGTCAGAGATTTTATTATCTGCTATAAAATAGGAAAATGGTTCAGTTGGCCTTCAGTGTTTTGGTTATATTTTATTATCCCATATAAAAATGTTATTTACTTTTATAGACCTTGATTTGACTGGTCGGATGACAGATTTTTACCATGAAATATCGCAATCAGAAAAAATAAGAAATGTTAGAAAGAAGCATTTTCAAAATAATTTTTTCAGGATTTGGACTAATAGGATGTGATTGAGTCAGACATAAACACATGCTAAACGTGTTTTTTTAAAAGTTCGCCATGTGTAACCTATACAAACATAAGGCTTGATAAATAAAAGTTTTTTTGTTTTTACCAGTCATCTGCTTTTCTACATTGTTAGACTTTATTTTGTGCAAACACGTGTTTCTTATCACATCTTCCGCCTTGACGTTTATGAGACCAGGAAGAGAGATCCGTTTCCTTCAGATTTCAATACATCCTTCTAGATCCTAAAGTTCTTCTCTCCCGTCTGTCGAGTTCGTAACGTGTGACACGACGTGCCGCTTCTTCTGGACACATTTATGGACTTAATCACTTGAAACTCCCTCAGATTTGACTGATCCTGTGTGTGTGTGTGTGTGTGTGTGTGTGTGTGTGTGTGTGTGTGCTCATGTTTATAGTCAAGTCAAGTGTATTTATATAGCGCTTTTCACAATATAAAGTGCATCAAAGCAGCTTAACAGTATCAATCAAATAACATAACAATGTTTGTTTCTTAGTGGAAAAAAAACATCCACGTTTGGTAGGGCTGATCAATGGTATTAATGCTTGGTTAATTAATTTGAATATCCCCAACTGAGCAAGCCAAAGGCAACAGTGGCAAGGAACCGAAAAACTCCATCAAGTGACCTACTGGTGTCCTAAAACTCCATCAGGTGACCTACTGGAGAGAAAAAAACCCTTGGGAGAACCCAGGCCCAGTCGGGGGCCAGTTCTCCTCTGCCGTTTATGAACTAGAGGCCGGATTTACAGTAACTGTAATTTGATACAGAATTTTGTTTTATTTTATCACTTCGGGTTGGGTACGCGAACCGGAATCAAAACGTTTTATCTGTAGAGTGGGAAAGGGATCCTCCATAGGGAGAGGCTAGTTGGCACTTCAGCACTGCGTTGTCATCGGGTCCAGGCAAAGCTCCTAGTCAGATCTGGATACGGCCTGGATACGGCAGGCTGCGGGAAAACCTCGGGATAAACAAAGACACTAAAATTAGCGTAGATGCCATTCTTCTTATGATGATGTAACGAGTACATCAGGATTTAAGGGAAGTGTTCCCAGTTCCGGCTGACCTAATCTATGCAGCCTAACATTGAATTATAGAAGTCTATAATGTATTATGTGTATGCTAGGTCAAAGAGATGTGTCTTTAATCTAGCTTTGAACTGACAGAGTGTGTCTGCTTCCCGGACAATGGTAGGAAGACTGTTCCAAACTTTTGGTGCTAAATAGGAAAAGGATCTACCGCCAGCAGTCGATTTTGATATTCTAGGTATTATCAACTGGCCCGAATTTTGAGATCGCAATAGACGTGAAGGACTATAATGCGTTAAGAGCTCGCTCAAGTACTGCGGAGCTAAACCATTTAGTGCTTTGTAAGTAATCAACAATATTTTAAAATTTATACGATGTTTAATAGGCAGCCAATGCAGTGTTAACAGAACCGGGCTAATATGGCCATATTTCCTGGTTCTAGTAAGAACTCGAGCGGCTGCGTTTTGGACCAGCTGTAGTTTGTTTATTAAGCGTGCAGGGCAACCACCCAGTAGAGCATTACTATAATCTAGTCTTGATGTCATGAAAGCATGAACTAATTGTTCCGCATTTGTTAATGAGAGCATATGTCGTAATTTAGATATATTTTTAAGATGGAAAAATGCGGTTTTACAGATACTAGACACGTGACTTTCAAATGAAAGATTGCTATCAAAGAGCACACCCAGGTTCCTAACCGACGACGAAGACTTAACAGAGCAGCCATCACGTGTTAGACAGTATTCTAGGTTATTACGTGTGGAAGTTTTTTGTTCAATAATTAGAATCTCTGTTTTTTCAGAGTTTAGTAGTAGGAAATTACTAGTCATACAATTTTTTAAATCAGCTATGCATTCCGTTAATTTTGTGAATTGGTAAGTTTCGTTAGGTTTTAAAGAAATATACAGCTGAGTATCATCGGCATAACAGTGAAAGCTAATTCCATGTTTCCTAATGATATGTCCTAATGGTAGCATCTACAGAGTGAACAGCAGCGGTCCTAGTACTGAGCCTTGTGGTACGCCATACTGAACTTGTGATCGATAAGACATCTCTTCATTTACTGCTACAAACTGATAACGGTCAGATAAGTATGATTTAAACCATGCTAGTCCAATTCCACTAATGCCAACATAGTTTTCTAGTCTATTTAAAAGAATGTTGTGGTCAATTGTGTCAAATGCAGCACTAAGATCAAGTAACACTAATAGAGAGATACAACCACGATCGGATGATGAGAGCAAATCATTTGTAACTCTAATGAGAGCTGTCTCAGTACTATGGTGTGGTCTAAATCCTGACTGAAAATCCTCGCAGATATCATTTCTTTCAAGAAAGGAACACAGTTGTGAGGATACTGCTTTTTCTAATATCTTTGACAGAAAAGGCAGATTTAAGATCGGCCTGTAATTGACTAATTCTGAAGGATCAAGTTGCGTTTTTTTAACAAGCGGTTTAATCATAGCCAGCTTAAAGGTTTTTGGTACGTATCCTAGAGACAAAGACGAATTAATGATATTAAGAAGAGGATCTATGATCTCAGCGTCTCTTTCAGTAGCTTAGTCGGTATAGGGTCTAACATACAAGTTGTCGATTTAGATGAATTAACGAGTTTGCAGAATTCTTCCTCTCCTATAGCAACAAATGAATAAAAATTTTCCTCAGGGAGACTACAATGCACTCCCTGATGCGATACTGTAGTAGACGGTTGCATTGTTATAATTTTGTCCCTGATATTATCAATCTTATAAGTGAAGAAGTTCATAAAGTCATTACTGCTGTGTTGCTCGGAAACTTCTGTGCTTGAAGCTTTCTTCTTCGTTAGTTTAGCCACTGTTTCAAATAAATACCTAGGATTATGTTTATTTTCTTCTAATAGGGTTGAAAAATAAGCAGATCTAGCAGCTTTTAAAGCCTCTCTGTAAGCAATCGAGCTCTCTTTCCATGAAATCCGAAATACCTCTAGTTTTGTTTTCTTCCAGTTGCGCTCCATTTTTTCTGGCTGCTCTCTTAAGGGCCTGAGTGTGCTCGTTGTACCACGGCGTTGGACTATTTTCTTTAATCTTCTTTAAGCGCAACGGAGCAACTGCGTCTAAAGTGCTGGAAAAGAGAGAGTTAAAAGTTTCTGTTGCAATATCGAGTTCTTCTAAGCTATCCGGGATGCTGAGATGATGAAACTGATTAGGAAGATTATTGATAAAGCAATCTTTAGTGGCAGAAGTTATAGGTCTAACATATTTATAACACGGAGTCGGCTTTGCAGCCTTGGCTAAATGTAATTTACATGAGACTAGATAATGGTCTGAGATGTCATCGCTCTGCTGCAGAATTTCAATGGCATCAACATCTATTCCATGTGATAATATTAGATCTAGAGTATGATTACGACAATGAGTGGGTCCTGACACGTGTTGTCTAACTCCAATTGAGTTTACAATGTCTTTAAGTGCCAATCCCAATGCATCTTTTTCATTATCTACATGTATATTAAAATCACCAACAATTAGTACTTTATCATTAGCCAATACTAATTCTGATAGAAAGTCTGCAAATTCTTTGATAAAATCTTTATGGTGCCCTGGTGGCCTGTATACAGTAGCCAGCAGAAATCTCAAACGTGATTTAATATTACATTGTGAGGTCCCCACAAAGGTGGCGATATCTGAAATCCTTGTCCTTGTGGGGACATTTTTTGGTCCCCATGAGGAAATCAGCTTATAAATCCTAATGAGTGATGTTTTTTGTAAATGTAAAAATGCAGAAAGTTTCCTGTGATGGGTAGGTTTAGGGGTTGGGTTTGTGTGTGTGTGTGTGTGTGTGTGATGGGTAGGGGTAGGCGTAGGGTTAGTGTAAGAGGATAGAATGTACAGTTTTTACAGTATAAAAATCACTACGTCAATGGAGAGTCCTCATAAAGATAGCAGACCAGACGTGTGTGTGTGTGTGTGTGTGTGTGTGTGTGTGTGTGATGGTTTAGGGGTAGGGTTAGTGTGTGTGTGTGTGATGGGTAGGTTAAGGGGTAGGCTTAGTGTAAGAGGATAGAATATACAGTTTGTACAGTATAAAAATCATTACGTCAATGGAGAGTCCTCATAAAGATAGCGGACCAGGCGTGTGTGTGTGTGTGTGTGTGTGTGTGTGTGTGTGGATTGACATAATGAGGGATGCTTGCGACAGCGTTCTGTCTCTGAGATGACATAAAATCAGATATACAATGTGTAATACTTCTTGATGTCCGTCATCAAATCTCAAGCGGTCACTTGTGTCTGAGTCACAGAAATATACAGAAGATTAAACCCTTTATACGGTCCTCGTAATCACTGTTACTGTAAACTTTATTACCTCAAACTAAACATATATATCAAAATAAAAGTCACATGTTGGCTTATTTAGTATGTACCAACCAATTCAAATTACATTCAAGTTACATTCAAGATATTTTAAGGCATGACAAAAAAAAATGTCAAGGAAAAAACTTTTAAATATGTCATTTTGGTGAGTTTTCAGGGATAAAAATGATTGACTACAGGGGGACTCTGATGTGTGAATACTGACTGATGATCTCCTCAACTCAAGGGAAGGAAGTTATTTGGGATTTTTCGGAGCATGTGTCTCATTAAGCCCCAGTGTCCCGGCATCAGTGCCAACACGCTGACGCATCATTCGCTCCTTTACTCTGATCATCAGCACACTTTAGTCAGCCAGCGCTGGCACTGCGAATGTTTCAGATCATCCTACATTTCTCCTGCCACAGTACAGCACAGAAACAGCCTTCCTGATCCGCATCCTCGTGGAAATGCACCCAAGCGAGACTCCAGCCGGCAGCAGATGGAGTGTGTAGGCGCAGTTATGGCAGAAGGACACGATCTCCCGGGGCCAGTAGTGGCACCTGTGCTGTGCCAACGGCTGGCATCTCTTCTTTCTCAAGTCTTTGTCCCTGGGTAATAATGGTGCCACTCTTTAAAGACCCTGCGACATCAGAAAGGGAGTTTTGTACTATACAGATTGTTAAAAAGCAGCTTCACTGTAATAAACAGGAGAATCACAGAATCAATGAGGATAATCAGTTATAAACTGTTGATATTGATACTGTTAATTGATATCTATCTACAGTATCTATCATCTGTCTATCGATTGTTCTATCTATCATTCTATTTTTCTATCGTTGTCTATCGATTGTTCTATCTATCATTCTATTTTTCTATGGTTCTCCGTCTATCGATTGTTCTATCTTTCTATATTACTATCTGTCTCTCTATTTAATGTTCTATCTTTCTATCGTTCTGTCTATCGATTTGTCTGTCTATCTTTCTATCTTTCTATATTACTATCTGTCTCTCTATTTATTGTTATATCATTCTATCTTTCTATCGTTGTATCTGTATCAATTGTTCTATCTATCTTTCTATCATTCTATCTTTCTATTGTTCTATCTTTCTATCATTCTATCTTTCTATTGTATCGTTCTATCTATCAATTGTTCTGTCTATCTTTCTATCGTTCTATATTACTATCTGTCTCTCTATTTATTGTTCTATCATTCTATCTTTCTATCGTTGTATCTGTATCGATTGTTCTATCTATCTTTCTATCATTCTATCTTTCTATTGTATCGTTCTATCTATCTATTGATTGTTCTGTCTATCATTCTATCGTTCTATATTACTATCTGTCTCTCTATTTATTGTTCTATCATTCTATCTTTCTATCGTTCTATCTGTCTATCGATTGTTCTGTCTATCTATCGTTCTATATTACTATCTGTCTCTCTATTTATTGTTCTATCATTCTATCTTTCTATCGTTGTCTATCGATTGTTCTATCTATCTTTCTATCGTTCTATATTACTATCTTTCTCTCTATTTAATGTTCTATCATTCTATTTTTCTATCATTCTGTCTATCGATTGTTCTGTCTATCTTTCTATCGTTCTATATTACTATCTGTCTCTCTATTTATTGTTCTATCATTCTATCTTTCTATCGTTCTGTCTATCGATTGTTCTGTCTATCTTTCTATCGTTCTATATTACTATCTGTCTCTCTATTTATTGTTCTATCATTCTATCTTTCTATCGTGTTATCTGTATCGATTGTTCTATCTATCTTTCTATCATTCTATCTTTCTATTGTATCGTTCTATCTATCTATTGATTGTGCTGTCTATCATTCTATCGTTCTATATTACTATCTGTCTCTCTATTTATTGTTCTATCATTCTATCTTTCTATCGTTGTCTATCGATTGTTCTATCCATCTTTCTATCGTTCTATATTACTATCTCTCTCTCTATTTATTGTTCTATCATTCTATCTTTCTATCGTTGTCTATCGATTGTTCTATCTATCTTTCTATCGTTCTATATTACTATCTTTCTCTCTATTTAATGTTCTATCATTCTATCTTTCTATCATTCTGTCTATCGATTGTTCTGTCTATCTTTCTATCGTTCTATATTACTATCTGTCTCTCTATTTATTGTTCTATCATTCTATCTTTCTATCGTTCTGTCTATCGATTGTTCTGTCTATCTTTCTATCGTTCTATATTACTATCTGTCTCTCTATTTATTGTTCTATCATTCTATCTTTCTATCGTTCTGTCTATCGATTGTTCTGTCTATCTTTCTATCGTTCTATATTACTATCTGTCTCTCTATTTATTGTTCTATCATTCTATCTTTCTATCGTTCTGTCTATCGATTGTTCTGTCTATCTTTCTATCGTTCTATATTACTATCTGTCTCTCTATTTATTGTTCTATCATTCTATCTTTCTATCGTTTTATCTGTATCGATTGTTCTATCTATCTTTCTATCATTCTATCTTTCTATTGTATCATTCTATCTATCTATTGATTGTTCTGTCTATCATTCTATCGTTCTATATTACTATCTGTCTCTCTATTTATTGTTCTATCATTCTATCTTTCTATCGTTGTCTATCGATTGTTCTATCCATCTTTCTATCGTTCTATATTACTATCTGTCTCTCTATTTATTGTTCTATCATTCTATCTTTCTATCGTTCTCGCTGTGTATCGATTTTTCTATCATTCTATATAGAATGGTAGATGGATGGATAGATAGATAGATAGATAGCACTACAGATATATTGAACTAAATAATCATATTTCAAAAAAGTATTTATTGAAATTTCATTAAATCTGCATACAACCCATCAGTGTTTCTGAAATGAAGTTGCTGATTAATGAGCCGTGAGCTCATCCAGTGCTGGTGCTTTCTGGTCCCCAATCTGCTCCCGTTCCTGTCAATAAATCCTGTGCTGTCCAGGGTTTCATACCTAAACAAACAAACAAAAACAGAAAAAAATGTTACTTGCGAAAAAACCAAACTTTAACTGAAATAAGTAAAATATAAAACGTAAACGTATTTTATTTCAGCTATAGTTGCCAAAGCAACATTTCTTATTTTCATTTAGTTTAACTTGATCTGCTAAAATAACTATAACTGAACTAAACATTTATACAAAATAGATCATTATTAAAAGCAAAATCACAACAAAATTAATAACATTTAAATAAAAATAGAAAATGTATAAAATAAAAACTACTTCAACATATTATATTCAGAGATATGACACTATGAGCACAGGAGGACGACGGGTGACAAATACGACCCCCAAATGGAGCCGCCACAGAAAACTGTGTTTGAGCGACAAGAGCTCTCCTCCTTGACATCATCATCATCCGTGTTGATGTTTCAGATGTAGAGATCACTGGAGGATTGAAATATTCCATTCGTTTTCATTATGTAGGCAGAAAGCTATTCCAGTCCATTCCCAAATACATGAACGTTGGTTCAGTGAAGTGAGTCTACAATCACAGCATACGACGAGTTTTCCAAGATGGATGCTTTCTGCCTTAAAAAACACATATTATCTGGGAATTTAAAGAAACCAAAACACTGATCTAAATCTACACACTGATCTATAGTAATAATGATAACATTGGATCTTGAGAGCAAATGGAGACTTTTGCAGATTTTCTCCTGGAAAAAAAGACCCCATAATCTCACATCTTTCTAGTTGATTGCATCAAATTCTTCTGCTTATCAACATTCATTTTATAGTCCTATACACTGTTACTGTATTTGCATTTACATGCATGCATTTGGCAGAGGCTATGCGTTGTAATGAATGTACAGAATGCATTTAGTCAGTTCTTGCATTCAAATTATTGGCTTGTTGTGACTGTTTATTTCTCCTGAGGGATTTTAGGAGATTTTTTTGATGCTTTGATTAACTGAGAACTCAATTAAGTCTTCTCAGCCATGAAAGAGCATTAATACGTTTCCCTAGGCGATGTAAAACTGTCTTTTGTTGTTGCAAATAGCAAGATATGTAAGAAAACCTTCAAATCATCCAGTGCAGGGATGAACTCTGCCTGACTGATGTGATGCTTTAAAACAGCATGGATTCTCTCATGTGGAGAAGAGCGTCCTCTCCTACCAGCTCGATCTCATTAACTTCAGTGTGTGTGTGTGTGGGTGTGTGTGTGGGTGGCTCATGCAAATGCGGCTGTGTTGATGGAAAGCAGAACTAATTGAGTGAAACCGAAGCAGAAGAGCTGTGAATGTCTCTGAAGACGTTTTGTGTAGATTTTTTCTGCCTTTTTACACTCTCTTCTTCCCTTTGAACATATGATTGGCAACAGAGCAAAGGATTATGGGAAACGCTGTGTAAAGTAGTGTTTGCTAATGAACCAGTTTTGCCCAAAAAGCTTTGTTTGTTTTTGTTGTCTGTTATAGGATTGACATTAATATTTTATTATTTTATTATGTTGTCATCGTCCATTAGGATATACGTTTTTTTAGTTTAAGATTTACATATATTTAACATTTTAGTAACATTTGTTTATAATTTTTTTTGTATCACACGTTTTTTGAAATGCCAGGCTTAAATATTTAAGGATGATATTCAAGATTGGTATTAATATTTAACATTTACAATTTTTTTGTTATGCAATTATTAATTTTTTTTGTTCAGTAGTAATTTAAGGTTTTTTAAGTTTAAGATTGACATTACATTTTTTTATGATGTTAAATATTTTTTTGTCAAGTACAATTCAAGGTTTATATTCAAGATTGACGTTAATATTTAACATTTTATTTATTTCGTTATTTTTTGTCCATTAGGATTTGTTCATTTTTAGATTGACATTTAACAGTTTTTATGTTAATTTGTTTGTTTTTGTCTAAATGAATTAATTTTAGACATAAATTTTGTTTGTTTATATTACATTTTATTTATTAGACATGTTAATAAGTTTGTATTCAGGATTGACATTAAAATTTAACATTTGAATTATTTTGTATTCTTTTTTAGGATTTAAGCTTTTTTAATTTAAGATTGACATATATGTTTATCATCAATTCATTGTTTTGCTAAATATTTTTTGTCCAGTACAATTCAAGGTTTATATTCAAGATTGACAAAAATATTTAACATGTTATTTTTTTTAATGATGTTAATTATCTAGAAGTATATTTAACACACTTGCAAAAAAGTATGGTGATGGCATCAATCGTTATCATTGTTGCATTCGTTTTTAGAATGCATATTTAGGTAAAATTACGCAGTTTTTGTGCCTGAATTTTGCTCTTGTTTACGATCAGAGAATGACAGAATGATGTGCAGAGGAGAAAAAACAGAGATGCTGTTGTGTGATTTAGAAACGAGCGAGGACAGGAGAGACTCTGGCAATCCCTCACTTTCTTCTTCCTCTGTGCGGAAATGTGACTGTTGAATAATTCATTCTGCTGCGGCGATGAATAATGAATAAGCCCGTGTGATTAAAGAGAAGTATGCTAATTAAGAGAGAGTGTGTGTGTGTGTGTGTGTGTGTGTGTGTGTGTGTGTGTGTGTGTTATATAATCATCTCAATAAAATTAATGTCATTAACTCAAGATAGACTCTGGAAAGAACATCCCTGTTTCTCCAAAGAAAAAAAAACTTGCGGCTTGCAGAAAACAAGTGTCCTATCGAGTTCCCTAAAACCTCGTCACCATCATTTGACACTCTTGACTGCAACAACGGCCACGTCTGCAGGATCAGAAACTCCCTCTGTTATCGTTTCAGTGCTGAGTGCTGGTTTCTTAATCAGATATTCTTACAGCAAAATAAGAAAGTTCATGTGATGGATATAGATGTTTCTGTTACATTAAATTAACCGTTGAAGTGTTTTCCCCATGCAAATCTCACGGTGATGTGGTCCTGTGGGTGATTGCCATGATGTGCAGTTGTGTTTAGGATTGTTGGCGGTGCAGTTTGCTATGCAGTGATGATATTCAGGTTTATGGCATGTATGGGATCAGTGTTCCCACGGGTCCTTGAAATCCTTGAAAGTTTGTGAATCTGAAAAAAAAAAATCAGATGGCACTTTCTCACTTAAAAAATTGATTTTAAAGGCCTCCACTCTATTTTAATGTGAAATATTGCATTTATTGAAATAATAATAAAAAATATTAGTTCTAATGGAAAAAATAGCTCATAAAATTTTTAGAAATATTGTATCATAAAATCCCTTTGTGAATCTGAAAAAAAGAAAGAAATTCAAGGCCCTGGAAAAAGTTTTTTGAAAACAAACATAATAGATACATACAAGTCCTTGAAAGTGCTTGAATTTATTTTGTGCAAGAAGTTTTCTGTAAAAAATGCCATATTTTTCCCTAATGTGTTATTTCGCCAACACTTCATGGAATATGCACACAAGCTTACTTGATTTACGTTAGTTACGGGCATTTACGCGTTGCGTTAAAGGAGTAGTTCACTTTAAAATGAAAGTTAGCCCATGATTTACCCCCCCTCAAGCCATTCCAGGCTTTATATAGGGAGCTATACAGTTGGTTACAGAAAATTACACAAGTTTTTATTTTTTTAACACCTCCAGATGGCACTTTTCTCACTTAAAAAAAAAAAAAGGATTTTAAAGGCCTCCACTCAGTGGCGTAGCAAGTCAGTCCCGGGCCCATATGCAAATTAAAATGGTACCCCCCCCCCCCCCCCCCCCCCCCATGTTTTCATCCAAAGACATGCAACTGCTAATATTAGCTGACAAAACTTCACTCTCACCTTCAACATCATTGTCATTTTTTTAATTTGACGTGGCGATGCAGCGTCATAAAAAATGACGGCACAGTTCTACGGCAGCCCTTGGGGTGCAAAAAATAGTAAACGCACAAGAAATGACAGAGAAATTAGACATTATGGAGAAACAAGAAATTATTACACATGACATGCATACAAAAATATATTTATTGTGGCTACACTTGACTACAAATGAATGACCTCGTTTTAATTAAAAGTTCCCCATGGGCGGGCCCCCTATCGGCCCCGGGCCCATTTGCACGTGCATACCCTGATGCTACGCTACTGCCTCCACTCTATTTTAATGTGAAATATTGCATTTAAAAAAACAAAACAAAACATATATATATATATATATATATATATATATATATATATATATATATTAGTTATAATAGCTCATAAAAGTTTTATAAATGTTGCATAGTATCATAAAATCCCTTCAAAATTCTAAATAAAAAAAAAATGGTTTTCCTTAAAAAAAAAAAAAAAGTTACATTTCAAGGCTTCGGTCACTTTTGACCACGACGGAGTCAAGTGTGACCCCTAAATGAAGAGGACCAGAGGGTTAGGTCTTTGAATTTGAGGGGATTGGACCTGGAAAGTCCTTGAAAGGTCCTTAAATTTGAGGTTAACTAATGTGTGGGAACCCTGCGCGATTTTCTTTCACCTGCTTTCTGAAAATGGTGCATCTGATTACTTAGTAAAGTAACAGCTCACTCTCCTAAACAAGAGGAATCATTCATATTTGGAGCACAAATGCTGCGGGATGATGTTAAATTTAACAGTCTTAGAGGTTTAGTGATATTAGTGATGACTGACTTGAGGCAAAAAACACAGGCAAAAAAAAAGTAACTATATAGCATGCTTCCCTAGTTGATTTGTATTACAAGTTTCTGAAATGTTATGTTTAAATATGCAAATTATGCATTATTTAATATGCATACATTTCCAGAACAGAAATCTAGACATCGGATAAAGTCAGATATAAAGTTAAAGGTTTTTGCAGAGGGGATCTTTCTCTTTTTATCACTCCATAAATCAGAAAATACTGTCAACACACAGATTTTCCCCCCCATGTTTTTATGAATGAAATGTTATATAAAAGAGGCACATGATATAACAAAACCCCTCTGTAAATTCAGAATATTGATATAAATAAATCTGTAACGTTTGGTGTGTTCTGCTGAAGTGGAGATTTCTGACTCAAACTCGCCGCCTTTAAAGACATGGATTAAAATTTAAATCTAACAGATAAAGTGCAATAAAATAAGTTTTGAATGTTTTACTTCTCCAAGTCTGAAGCAACACGAAATGAGCCCAAATTCTCAAAATTGACCAGTGCATGATTTTTTACATCATTTTTGCCTGTAGAGTCTCATCTTGTTTGCATTTGTGGGAGAGAACGAGTTTTTTGAGCATGTGTGGGAATTAATATGAATATGACTGTGTGTTTGTGTGTGGGTGGTAAATAATGTATTCGTGTTCATTCGTTCTCCGCACTGAGACGAGGATGGTGTTTCCTCACAACCGGAGGTGGAAGATAAAGTGTGTGTGTGTGCGTGTGTGTGCGTGTGTGTGTGTGTGTGTGTGTGTGTGTGTGTGTGTGTGTGTGTGTGTGTATGTGTGTGTGTGTGTGTGTGTGTGTGTGTGTGTGTGTGTGAATAAATCTATGTCAGATTCTCAGCATGTTTTCACCGGTCCTTTGAAGTGTTAATATACACTCTCTCTCATATATATGAATATGGGTTATTGTTACAATTATTGTTTATAATGATTGTTTACTATACTAGCTTATTATTTTCTGCTTTATATAACTTCATACAGAAACAATACAAGTCTCATTATAAGCATGTTCTGGTTTGTGTTTCAGAAGTGTTATATATTTGAGCCCAAACACAATAACAGGCGATATAATGTGATTGCATGATGTGGGATGTTGATTGCATTATGCATTATTATGCATTTCAATTTGAGAAGATGCTGTAAACAGCATAAATAATAAAGTAAATAAAGATTTTTTTATAATTGTAGAAATGAAGAATGTGTTCGGCTTGGGTTATGAGTTGCTACATGCACTGTAAAAATTTACTTTTTTGTTTTTACAGAAAATAAAACTGTCAGCTGTGGTTGCCATAAAAATACAAATAAAAATCAGTAAAAATACAGTAAACTTATTTACAGAACAACCTGCAAATTTAACAGTTTACAAACCAATTTTTTTTGGAACCTGTAAATCCAACATGATCTGACATCCACCGTAATAACACATGTAAACCACATGATCTATCAATGTTCATCACAACAAGTAGCTTTACAAACGCTGAGGTAAATATATAGAATGTGCAAAGTGTCATAAACACAAATACACAATATCATGATAACACTTATGACACTCAAATAATGCAATAAACATTGATTTAAAACATAAGATGTAACATAAAACCCTAATGTACATCATAACAAAAACATAATGTGAAGTGTCACACAAGGAATGTCGCTTTCCACTGTAAATTATAAAATGATTTCTTTTTTTTTTTTTAATAGTGCATTTAACAGTATTTTACTGTAAAATTACCTAAATATAAGGTTAGATCTATTACAGTTTTAAAACATAACAGTTCAGTCACTGGCGATGCTACCATCCACCTATTTTATGTGAATTTTGGGATATCACATAAAGACATAGAAACACCAAGATGCATATGAATTTTACAAATATGCACAAAAAAGCGAATGTGCTCAATTGAGGTGGATAATGTGTTTATCTGACGAGACATGTGCATAAACTATGATGGAATCATATTTACCACATAAATCCCTCAATGTGCAACAAAAAATGTGATTTTGTCCTAACAGGGGATGTGATGGATAACTGGAATCATCATGTGGGGTTGGGTGTAACATTTTTGATGAACTATGACAACTATCCTCACCCTAACAGTCATAACTGAGCTAACTGTTTAGCATGTGGGTTTAAAGTTAGCATGAATGCAACACATCGAATTAAGCTATAGAGAAACAGCTACTTTAGATTATGCTAGTCAAAGAACTGTATCTACAATACAATGATTGCTATAGGCAAAAAATAATCTTGCTATATATTTTTTTTACTTTCCTTCCTGAAAATCAGTTTTTCTTGTGATAAAATCGGTCACATGCCACTTCTCCTGTGAGTGTATGATATTGAAGACATCACCACAGCTCTTTTCTGACTGACCCCGTCTTACACAACACTCCCGGTCTTCCCTATAGTTCAGGGAAGACTATAGTTCTTCCCTAACCTGTTAACCAACAGGTTATACTGACTCATTTTTACAGTCTTTTACAGTTACACTTATTTCTTTTTTGCAATGTATTTATAACTAGCTTTATATAAAAGCAATAGAATGCAATGACGTCTATGAAATGACAACCATTTAGATAGCTGAGTAAAGGGGTGTGTGTATGTATATTAATGTGAGTGTCAGTGTGTGTGTGTGTTTGATTGTCAATATGTGTGTGTATATATACTGTGTGTGTGTGTGTGTGTGTGTGTGTGTGTGTGTGTGTGTGTGTGTGTGTGTGTGTGTGTGCGAGTGTGTGTGTGTGTGTGTGTGTGTGCGAGTGTGTTTGTGTGTGTGTGTGTGTGTGTGTGCGAGTGTGTGTGTGTGTGTGTGTGTGTGTGTGTGTGTGCGAGTGTGTGTGTGTGTGTGTGTGTGTGCGAGTGTGTGTGTGTGTGTGTGTGTGTGTGTGTGTGTGTGTGTGTGTGTGTGTGTGTGTGCGCGAGTGTGTGTGTGTGTGCGAGTGTGTGTGTGTGCGAGTGTGTGTGTGTGCGAGTGTGAGTGTGAGTGAGTGTGAGTGTGTTTGTGAATGAGCATCAGCGTGTTTATGTATATTAATGTGAGTGTCTGTGTGTGTGTGTGTGTGTGTGTGTTTGATTGTCAGTAAGTGTGTGTATATATACTGTGTGTGTGTGTGTGTGTGTGTGTGTGTGTGTGCGCGAGTGTGTGTGTCTGTGTGCGCGAGTGTGTGTGTCTGTGTGCGAGTGTGTCTGTGTGCGAGTGTGTGTGTGTGCGAGTGTGTGTGTGTGCGAGTGTGAGTGTGAGTGAGTGTGAGTGTGTTTGTGAATGAGCATCAGCGTTTTTATTTATATTAATGTGAGTGTCTGTGTGTGTGTGTGTGTGTGTGTGTTTGATTGTCAGTAAGTGTGTTTATATATGAGTGTGTGTGAGTGAGTGTATGTGTGTGTGTGTGTTTGTGTGTGTGTGTGTGTGTGTGTGAGTGAGCGTGAGAGAGAGAGAGAGAGAGAGAGAGAGAGAGAGAGAGAGAGAGAGATTTTTGTGAATCTGTCCCAATAATGAATGATTGAACATATTATGTTATTAATTAATTGTACTAATTCTTTTTGAGGCTTATTCTCTTAAAATAGGCAGATTGGTATTTCTGGCGGCTTTAAATGGTCTGTGATCTGAAAGTTGGCATCATTGATCTTTCCCTTTCTTAAGACGCTCGCTCAGCTGCACAAATAACCCGGAGTTGACATTCCCAGAGCCTTTAATACCAGCTGGATCTCAGCATCTCTCACACTCTCAGCCAAACCTCAACAATGGCCGTTACGTGGAGCAACTTCCTGAACGCACTAGAGTTTGCTAAGAGCTTGCTATGTTAGCATGAGATCATGAGATCCAGTAACTCAGGATTTGTGACCTGTGAACAGCATCTCTCGGCTCACAGTAGATCAGAGGTCCAATTTATACTTCCACTTCCCGCTGTAGAGCTGGAGAAAAAGAAAAGTGTATGATAGGCGTGTAGAGAAAAAATAATCCTGTAAAAAAAAACGGTAAACTACTGGCAGCTGTGGTTGCCAGCATCATACTGTAAAAATACGGTGTGCTACTGTTTTTGAGATTAACAGCTAAACACCGTTTTGACAGCTACAGTATAAAACTGTAATTTAACAGCATAGCTGTAGCTGACACAACTGTATTTAAAACTGTTTTTACAGGATTATTTTTTTACAGTGTAGGTTAGAGAGAGAGAGCTAGTGCTGTGCAACAAGTAATCGCATACAAAATAAAAGTTTGTGTTACATAATATATGTGTGTACTGAGTATAATTATTTTGTATATATATAAATACACACACATGCATGTTTTTAAGAAATATTTTAATGTAGCCTATATACTGTATATATATATATATATATATATATATATATATATATATATATATATATATATATATATAATTTATATTATATGTAAATATAAATATTCTGTGTATAATTAACATATTATTCTTAAATACTGTATACACATGCATGTGAAAATACGGTTCAATATGAATACGTGTATATATATACACACATACATACACACAAACACACACACAAATATATATATATATATATATATATATATATATATATATATATATATATATATATATATTTAATAATATACACACACATACTTTTATGTGAGATGCGATTACTTGTGATTAATCGATTTGAAAGCACTAGTTTTAAGTTATGTTTAATGTTGTGGTATTTACAGTTGTTTTATGTTATTTATGTCATAACATAGCATACATTGACCTGAAATACTTAAAGCGCTCTTCAGTTAATTTCAACATTTGTTCTATTCTTTACTTCAATTTTTTACTTGTTTACTTGTCTTCAATAATTGCTTGAGATATCATAGTATTAGTTTTTGCTCTGATATCGCAATGTTGTAAATAGTGACACTGCTATCTAAAATTGAACAGCCTTTTTCTAGTAAAAATGACCAATTCATGATATCTTGAAATAAAATTACTCGTATACTGATGCATGATTTTGGCTCTGTCGGCCGCTCCTTGAAATGTTATTCTTTGTTGTGTTTGTTATATGTTTATCTTTGGTGACCTCTATGTTGTGTTTATGTGATGTTGAGGGATTGGCTATATTCGAGGTCTTTGTCCTGCCCTTGAATCTGCTGAGACCAGCTCACAGGAGACTTGACACAGATAACAGAAAATACCTGTCCTAGAATAGAGACTGTGTGCTTTAGTCTCAATAAAAATAGGTATTTTTTCAAATTTGCAGATGACACAGTTATTGTGAGTCTTCTAGAAGACAATGAAATGTGCCATGGCTGATGATTTCATAAAATGGTGTGATGATGCCTGTTCATGCAGCTCAATGTATTAAAGACAAAAGACATGAGTATTGACTTTAGAACACAAACACATCCTTCCCAAGACACATTTATTAAGAATAAGAGGGTGGAATGTGTGGAAAGCTACAAATATCTGGGGACAATTATTGATAAAAGATTGCGTTTTGATTTGAACACAGAGTCTCTGTGTAAAAAGGGACAGCAGCGCCTTTACTGTCTCAGAAAATTGAGATCATTTAACATAGACAAGACATTGATGCAATTGTTCTATAAGTCTTACTGTATATAGAGCCAGTGTTGTCCTTTTCCATTAGCTGTTGGTTTGGAAATCTTAGTGTGAAATACAAAAATGCACTAAATAAATTAGTCAAAAACAGTGGGAAGATCATATAAAGAGCAAAGAGGCTTGACAGGTTTGTTTAATAGAAATGTTTTGAGTCGAGTCCATTCTGTGATTTCAGACAGAGAACACGTCTTATATCCAGAGTTCTCTATGCTGCCCTCAGGTCGCCGTTATAGATTATATTATAGATTATATTATAGATTAAAAACAATAGATACAAATACTCTTTTGTTCCGAGTGCAATTCGACTACTAAATGAGTCTTAAAGGTATTTATTAAGGTTTTTATATTTTTTATCCTATGTTTTATGTATTTATTGTATTTTGAAATTATTTCTTATTACTATATTATTTTATTAATATTATTACTATTATGATGTACTGTATGTGTCTATCTGTGCTGCATCCAAATTGCTCATAAGGGATCTTAATAAAGTTTGACTTAACTTGAATATAGTCTAGCATCAAGACTTTTTAGCATCCTACCTGTATAAGAACAACATTTCTTAGGGAAAGAAAAAATAAATTAGGCCATATCTATAAGGTTTTGACCTACTGTTCATTTCACTTAGATTTAAACTTTGAGTATCCTATAATACATGCATTACAACTCACTTGTAACCTCATACAATGTGCAATATGACTTTATGTGCAATATATATATACATTTCAGAGGGCAATATATATATATTTCAATGTGCAGTACACATGTTCAGTGTGCAAAACATGCATCTCAATATATTTATGCGTAATATCGTACACCTGTAATTTGTAATTTTTGGCACTGTAAATTTCGCTGTATTGTGTACAGTGTTGTGTAGTAATGCGTTACAGTATTATTACTTTTTGCAGTAACTAGTTTGACAACATACATCATTAAATATAATCATAACAGGTGAATTATAGCTACAACTGGCATCAACCCGCATGACAATTTATTAATACTTCGCTTTTACTCAAAACTCAGTGTAAACCATTGAGTGTTTTGTAATAACCTCTAGACAATTTGGGATCTAGTGTGGATTTTGGTTATATAATGAGGCTGAAATATGTTGTTTGTAGCATTTTACTTGTTAACGTGTTACAGGAAATAATAAGTAAAGTAATAGTATTACATTTGAAAGGACTAATGAGTAATAAATTACATTTTTGAGTAGCGAGCCCAACACCGATTGTGTTCAATGACAATAAAGCATCTTACTTTAATTCAAAACAGCATTTTATTTCTATTTCCTTTCATTATTTTGTGTACATATTCTGCTATCATCTGTGAAACAGCCTTTTCAGACCCAGACTGAACATCACAGTGTGTGAAATAAATTAAATATTAGCATGGATTGCATATGCAAAATAATAATATGCTTTATTAATAACATGAGTAAGAAAATTTAAATCTTTGGTTCTTGAACTCCAGTGGCTTCATGTTGTCGGCGTCTGATAATTCACAACCCAAAACACAAACTGTGCTTATCCTGACCCTGTATTTAATGTCATCTGGGTTTTATTGTCTTCTACATTGTGTAGATGTATTCATGCTTTTAAAGATTCATGTTGGCATCTGTCTAATTTGACCTGTATATACTAAGTGACATATGAATGCGCACAAATACCATAGTTTTGACCTCAGCAACAAAAGATATGAGTAGTTTTCTCCTACCTCTTAAATTAAGTCTATTTATTTTTCTGTCCTAACTTTACATGATTACTATATTTTGCAAAATATAAATCACGTTTTTTTTTTTAAATCAACTGAAATGTGCTGTGACTCATATATTGCTAGCATGCAAAACATTTGGTTTCAGTTATAGTTTCATATAGCATAGTGCTATGCTTCAAATAAATGTGTAAAAATTGGCGTTTATTATGAATGTTGTTTAATTATAATGAATGGCACTGTAATTAGTTTTTTTTAAATAAATTTTTCATTTCTGTTCTGTTCTGAATGCATGTTTGTGACTCATTTACCAAAGCAATTTATCTTTGTTTGTTTGTTTGTTTGTTTGCTTGTTTTTTGTTTGTTTGTTTGTTTTTCTCTCAATGCAATTCCACGCAGATTGACTTACACTGGCAGTCAAAAGTTTGGGATAAAGATTTATTTTATGTTTTTAAAACGTTTCTGCTCACCAAGGCTGCATTTATTTGATCTAAAATACAGTAAAAACAGTAAAAATGTGAAATATTTTTCAATTTAAAATAGGTTTTTTCTATGCAAATATTTGCAGCATCATTACTTCTGCTTCACAGCTTCAGTGTCACATGATCCTTCATATGCTGATTTGCTGCTCAAGAAACAGTTCTGATTATTATCAATGCTTCATATTTTAAATGAAATATGTACCACACTGGAGTAATGATGCTGAAAATTCAGCTTTGATCACAGGAATAAATTACATTTTACAATATATTCACATAGAGAACTATGAATTTCTCACAGAATTTAAAATGTAATAAAAAAATAAATGTGATTAAAAAAATCTGCTAAATGTAGACTTGAGCAGAAGAGACTTCTTTCAAAAACATTCAATCATTACAAACTTGACATCTAGTGTATTTTCTAGAAAATACAGTATGTGTTTATTTGCAAATTGGCATTGCATTTACCCCTTTTTTAATTTATTTTTAATGTTGTATAGTATTGCGCTGCTGCAGTGATCTGTTCTAGATGATGATAGGGTTTTTTAGAGGTTCAGATTAAGATCTGTCTGACAAACTGGGTCAAATCTCAGCTCCATCACTCACTTGCTGTTAGAGATTTCTGATATCATCTTTCACATCTCTGTGTATATATCTTAATGGGGTCATAACATGAGGAATCAAATTTCCTTGATCTTTTGACATTTAAAAGGTCTTTGTACCATTAAAACATTCTGCAAGTTTCATATCTTAAAACGTCCTCCTCATAATAAACAAAGTATATATTTAATCAAGCTCCAAAAACGGCTTGTTTTGATATTGCGTGATGACCTCACACGGGTAAATGCATTTGCATATTCCCGCCTCCAGAGCAAGACATCGACCAATCGTTATACACATCACACCATAGGCTCCGCCCACTGGCGTTGAGCCGCTGAACAGCTGACATTTGCTTATTTCACGTTAACAGTTTAAACAGCTCATTTGCTCATAGTAATGCGACTTGAGATATAAACTCAAAATTGTGAGTTATAAAGTTAGAACTTTTTGAGAAGTCAGATTTGTGAGGAAAAAAAGTCTCAATTATTTATTTTTTATTCCCTGTTGGAAACAAGCTTCCATATCAAGGTGTACTTAAAATGTCTGTGTGGGAATCACTGCTATTTAGTACATACAAACAGCCTTACTTTAATTTAACATTTGAGCAAACTTATTAAAAATTGTCATTTTTAATCAAAATATTGATTTGTCTTTGCATGTGTGCTTTTTCCCGCCTTTTCCTACGGTTGTTCACCCCACTACCAGCGGATATACATATAATTATCTGTGTTTACACATGTGTGTGTTATGTCAGGAGTGTAGAGACCAAACATTTGGACCAGACCAAACACTCGATTTCTCTCAATAGATGTTGTGATGAGGCTCTATAGTGGCACTATAGTTTGGGCTTTGACCTCTGACCCTCAGCGAGGACAGTATGTGACGGCTCATACAAAGAGCACACAGCAGAGAATGTAAATAATGTACAGGATATTACAGCGAAATGCTCTCAGAACAATAGATCGTGTGGCAAATCGAATTGATGGATTCTGATGGTCAGTCCAGTTTCTATAAAAGGGCATAAAAGAAATCATCTCTGGTCAAGATTACAATCCATTTTTTAATTTTAGAGCTTGATTATTTACACTAAAGCAGAGAGGAATGGCAGGTCACTTACAAGTTTATTTTCATGTTTTTAATCATCTTTGGAAATTATGATTTTATCAAACTGATTTGTGCAATTAAGCAATTCCACTGGTAATTCTTACAGTTTGTTGACTTTAGAAACAATGGATGATGTCAGTAGGTACAACTGGTGCACAAACCCCTTAAACATGAAAACTTTTAGTTGTAATTATGAACAAAATTATCAGTAATAATTTTCCGAACTTAAAGAATTTTGTGCAGCTGCTAATGGCCTTTGCTAGTTCAAGTTTTACAAACGAGGAAAGTGATATTGAGGTCCTCTATTTTCCTCTATTTTATAAT